>CM038680.1:689399331-689959924 GCA_021605205.1 Aegilops longissima | reverse complement strand
CCATAGGAGTTGTCTTTATTTATTGTATGACCTGCGTGTCATTAAACAACGCCATGTAATTACTTTACTTTATTGCTAACCGGTAGCCATAGTAGTAGAAGTAATAGTTGGCGAGACAACTTCATGAAGACACGATGATGGAGATCATGATGATGGAGATCATGGTGTCATGCCGGTGACGATGATGATCATGGAGCCCCGAAGATGGAGATCAAAAGGAGCAAAATGATATTGGCCATATCATGTCACTATTTGATTGCATGTGATGTTTATCATGTTTATGCATCTTATTTGCTTAGAACGACGGTAGTAAATAAGATGATCCCTCATTAAAATTTCAAGAAGTGTTCTCCCTAACGTGCACCGTTGCTAAAGTTAAATAAGCTTCTAAGCACCACGTGATGATCGGGTGTGATGGATTCTTACGTTCACATACAGCGGGTGTAAGACAGATTTACACACGAAACACTTAGGGTTAACTTGCGAGCCTAGCATGTATAGACATGGCCTCGGAACACGAGACCGAAAGGTCGAGCATGAGTCGTATAGTAGATCGATCAACATGAAGATGTTCACCGATGATGACTAGTCCGTCTCACGTGATGATCGGACATGGCCTAGTTGACTCGGATCATGTAATCACTTAGATGACTAGAGGATGTCTATCGAGTGGGAGTTCATGAGATGAACTTAATTATCCTGAACATAGTCAAAAGATCTTTGCAAATTATGTAAATGGCTCGCGCTTTAGTTCCTTGTTTAGATATGTTCCTAGAGAAAATATAGTTGAAAGTTGTGATAGCAATTATGCGGACGGTAGAAGGCTTATGTCCTTAATGCACCGCTCAGTGTGCTGAACCCCAAACGTCGTTTGTGGATGTTACGAACATCGGACATACACGTTTTGATAACTACGTGATAGTTCAGTTAAACGGTTTAGAGTTGAGGCACCAAAGGCGTTTTTCAAAACGTCGCGGAACATATGAGATGTTTCAAGGGTTGAAATTGGGATTTCTGGCTCGTGCCCACGTCAAGAGGTATGAGACCTCCAACGATTTTCTTAGCCTGCAAACTAAGGGAGAAAAGCTCAATCGTTGAGCTTGTGCTCAGATAGTCTGAGTGCAACAATCACTTGAATCGAGTGGGAGTTGATCTTCCAGTGGAGATAGTGATGTTTCTCCAAAGTCATTGCCACCAAGCTGCTAGAGCTTCGTGATGAACTATAACATATCAGGGATAGATATGATGATCCTTGAGGTATTCACGATGTTTGACACATGAAAGTAGAAATCAAGAAGGAGCATCAATTGTTGATGGTTGATGAAACCACTAGTTTCAAGAAGGGCAAGGGCAAGAAGGGATACTTCATGAAACGGCAAAGCAGCTGCTGCTCTAGTGAAGAAACCCAAGGTTGAACCCAAACCGAGACTAAGTGCTTACGTAATAAGGGAACATCCTTTGGAGCAGAATTACCCTAGATACTTGGTAGATAAGAAGGCTGGCAAGGTCGATAGAAGTATATTGGATATACATTATGTTAATGTGTACTTTACTAGTACTCCTAGTAGCACCAGGGTATTAGATACGGTTCGGTTGCTAAGTGTTAGTAACTCGAAATAAAAGCTACGGAATAAACGGAGACTAGCTAAAGGTGAGCTGACGATATGTGTTGGAAGTGTTTCCAAGGTTGATGTGATCAAGCATCGCACGCTCCCTCTACCATCGAGATTTGGTGTTTGCGTTGAGCATAGACATGATTGGATTATGTCTATCATAATCTGATTATTCATTTAAGGAGAATAATGGTTACTCTATTTATTTGAATAATACCTTCAATGGTCTTGCACCTAAAGGAATGGTTTATTGAATCTCGATCGGAGTGATACACATTTTCATGCCAAAAGATATAAGATAGTAATGATAGTACCACCTGCTTGTGGCACTACCATTTGAGTCATATTGGTATAGAGCATGAAGAAGCTCCATGTTGATGGATCTTTGGACTCACTCATTTTGAAAAGTTTGAGACATGCGAACCATGTCTATTGGTGTATATGCATGAAGAAACTCCATGCAAATGGACCGTTTGGACTCACTTGATTTTGGATCACTTGAGACATGCAAATCATACCACATGGGCAAGATGACTGAAAGCCTCGTTTTCGGTGAAATGGAACAAGAAAGCAACTTGTTGGAAGTAATACATTTTGATGTGTGCAGTCCAATGAGTCTTTGAGGCATCTGATGAATATCGTTATGTTCTTACTTCACAGATGATTCGAGTAGATGTTGAGTATATTTACTTGATGAAACACAAGTCCGAATTATTGAATGGTTCAAGTAATTTCAGAGTGAAGTTAAAGATCATCGTGACAAGAGGATAAAATGTCTATGATATGATCATAGAGATGAGTATCTGAGTTCTGAGCTTTGTACGCATAATTAAGACATTGTGGAAATTGTTTCACAATAAATACCGCCTGGAACACCATAGTGTGATGGTGTGTCCGAACATCATAGTTGCACCCTATTAGATATGGTGCGTACCATGATGTCTCTTATCGAATTACCACTATCGTTCATGGGTTAGGCATTAGAGACAACCACACTCACTTTAATAGGGCACCACGTAATTCCGTTGAGACGACCCTGTTTAAACTATGGTTTGGAGAAACCTAAGTTGTCGTTTGTTAAAAGTTTGGGGTTGCGACGCTTATGTGAAAAAGTTTCAGGTTGATAAGCTCGAACCCAAAGCGGACAAAATGCATCTTCATAGGACACCCAAAACAGTTGGGTATACCTCCTAATTCAGATCCGAAAGCAATAGGGATTGTTTCTTGAATCGGGTCCTTTCTTGAGGAAAAGTTCGTCTCGAAAAGTTGAGTGGGAGGATGGTGGAGACTTGATGAGGTTATTGAACCGTCACTTCAACTAGTGTGTAGCAGGGCACGGGAAGTTGTTCCGTGGCACCTACACCAATTGAAGTAGAAGCTTATGATAGTGATCATGAAGTTTGGATCAAGTCACTAACGTACCTCGTGGGGTGACAAGGATGCATACTACTTGAGTGGTACGCAATCCTGTCTTGAAGGTCATGTTGCTAGACAACAATGAACCTCGAGCTATGGAGAAGCAATGGTGGGCCCAAATTCGACAAATGGTTAGAAGCCATTAAATCCGAGATAGGATCCATGTATCGAACAAAGCATGGACTTTGGTGGACTTGCCCGATGATCGGCAAGCCATTGAGATAAATGGATCTTTAAGAAGAAGACGGACGTGGACGGTAATGTCACCGTCTATGAAGCTCGACTTGTGGCGAAGAGTTTTTTCACAAGTTCAAGGAGTTGACTACGATGAGATTTTCTCATCCGCAGCGATGCTTAAGTCCGTCGGAATCATGTTAGCATTAGCTGCATTTATGAAATCTAGCAGATGGATGTCAAAACGAGTTTCCTTACCAGTCTTCGTAAGGAAAGGTTGTATGTGATACAATCAGAAAGGTTTTGTCGATCCTAAGGATGCTGAAAGGTATGCTAGCTCCAGTGATCCTTCCGTGGACTGGAGTAAGCATCTCGGAGTTGGAATATACTCTTTGATAAGATGATCATAGATTTTGGGTTTATACAAAGTTTATGAGAAACTTGTATTTCCAAAGTGAGTGGGAGCACTATAGAATTTCTGATGAGTATATGTTGTTGACATATTGTTGATCAGAAATGGTGTAGAATTTCTGGAAAGCATATATGGTTATTTGAAAGGTGTTTTTCAATAGAAAACCTGGATTAAGCTACTTGAACATTGAGCATCAAGATCTATAAGGATAGATCAAAAACGCTTAATGGTACTTTCAAATGAGCACATACCTTGACATAATCTTGAAGGTGTTCAAGATGGATCAGTCAAAGAAGGAGTTCTTGCCTGAGTTGTAAGGTATGAAGTTAAGAGTTAAAGCTCGACCACGGCAGAAAAGAGAGAAAGGACGAAGGTCGTCCCCTATGCCTTAGACATAGGCTCTATAGTATGCTATGTTGTGTACCGCACCGGAAGTGTGCCTTGCCATGAGTCAGTCAAGGGGTACAAGAATGATCCAAGAATGGATCATTGGACAGCGGTCAAAATTGTCCTTGGAGTAAATAAGGACATGTTTCTTGATTATGGAGGTGATAAAGAGTTCGACGTAAAGAGTTGCGTCGATGCAAACTTAACACCTATCCGGATAGCTCTGAGTAGAGATACCGGATACGTATAGTGAAGCAACCATTTGGAATAGCTCCAAGTGGAGCGTGGAAGCAACATTTACAATATGACCTAGAAATTTGCAAAGCACACACGGATCTGAAAGGTTCAGACCCGTTGACTAAAACCTCTCTCACAAGCAAAACATGATCAAACCTCAGAACTCATTGAGTCTTAATCACATGGTGATGTGAACTAGTTTAAGCCACTAGTAAACTCTTTGGATGTTGGTCACATGGCGATGTGACCTATCAGTGTTAATCACATGGCGATGTGAACTAGATTATTGACTCTAGTGCAAGTGGGAGACTGTTGGAAATATGCCCTAGAGGCAATAATAAATTAGTTATTATTATATTTCCTTGTTCATGATAATCGTTTATTATCCATGCTATAATTGTATTGAAAGGAAACTCAGATACATGTGTGGGTACATAGACAACACCATGTCCCTAGTAAGCCTCTAGTTGACTAGCTCGTTAATCAATAGATGGTTAGGGTTTCCTGACCATGGACATTGGATGTCATTGATAACGGGATCACATCATTAGGAGAATGATGTGATGGACAAGACCCAATACTAAGCCTAGCACAAAGATCATAGTTCGTATGCTAAAGCTTTTCTAATGTCAAGTATCTTTTCCTTAGACCATGAGATTGTGCAACTCCCGGATACCGTAGGAATGCTTTGGGTGTACCAAACGCCACAACGTAACTGGGTGACTATAAAGGTGCACTACAGGTATCTCCGAAAGTGTCTGTTGGGTTGACACGAATCGAGACTGGGATTTGTCACTCCGTGTAAACGGAGAGGTATCTCTGGGCCCACTCGGTAGGACATCATCATAATGTGCACAATGTGACCAAGTGGTTGATCACGGGATGATGTATTACGGAACGAGTAAAGAGACTTGCCGGTAACGAGATTGAACAAGGTATCGGGATACCGATGATCGAATCTCGGGCAAGTGCAATACCGTTAGACAAAGGGAATTGAATACGGGATCGATTGAGTCCTTGACATCATGGTTCATCCGATGAGATCATCGTGGAATATGTGGGAGCCAACATGGGTATCCAGATCCCGCTGTTGGTTATTGACCGGAGAACGTCTCGGTCATGTCTGCATGGTTCCCGAACCCGTAGGGTCTACACACTTAAGGTTCGATGACGCTAGGGTTATAAAGGAAGTTTGTGTGTGGTTACGAATGTTGTTGAGTCCGGATGAGATCCCGGACGTCACGAGGAGTTCGGAATGGTCGAGGTAAAGATTTATATATGGAAAGTTGTTGGGTTCGGAAAAAGTTCAGGTTTTTTCGGTATTGTACCGGGAAGCTTCGGAAGGTTCGGAGGATTCGGAGGGTCGGGAGGTCGGAAATTGTTCCACCACGTCCAATACAGTAGCATGGGCTGTGAGGGGCGCCCTAGCCTTAATGGGCCAGGGGCACCAGCCCCCAAAGGCCCATGCGCATGGGAGGAAAACCCTAAAGGGGGGGGCCTCCACTTGACTTGGGAGGCACTCCTCCCCCCTTGGCCGCCCCCCTTGGATGGGATCTAGGGCTGGCCGCACCCCTTGGGGGTGGGAAACCCTAAAGGGGGCGCAGCCCCCTTCCCCCCTATATATACTTGAGGTTTTGGGGCTGCCAACACATGAGTTTCTCTCCCTCTATTTGGCGCAGCCCTGCCTCTCCTCCTCCTCCTCTCCCGTGGTGCTTGGCGAAGCCCTGCTGGATTACCACGCTCCTCCATCACCACCACGCCATTGTGCTGCTGCTGGACGGAGTCTTCCTCAACCTCTCCCTCTCTCCTTGCTGGATCAAGGCATGGGAGACGTCACCGGGCTGTCGTGTGTGTTGAGCAGCGGAGGTGCCGTCCGGTCGGCACTAGGATCTCCGGTGATTTGGATCACGACGAGTACGACTCCTTCAACCCCGTTCTCTTGAACGCTTCCGCTTAGCGATCTACAAGGGTATGTAGATGCACTCTCCTTCCCTCGTTGCTAGTTTCTCCATAGATAGATCTTGGTGACACGTAGGAAAAATTTGAATTTCTGCTACGTTCCCCAACAACAACGGCATCAAAGGTACCATCATCGTCCGATCCGGTAGATCCAGATCTAGGGTTTCCCCCGGAGCATCATGAGTGGGGTGCCACGACCTGCAACAACGATACCTCGAGAAGAGAACGACGTCATAGACGTCGCCATCGTCCGCCATGACCGAAGTCGGCGCGATTTTCACCGGAAGTCGCCCCCCCCCCCAGTGGCGGAGCTTGGGCCAAGATTCTAGAGGGGCAATGGGCTGAGGAGGGGGGCTAAATTATGAGGTCTGGTCTTATTTGCCTGCACTTATGGCCCAAATACCTAGGGGTTGTTAGGGATTTCTTCATGGGCTGGGGGGCGGTGGCCCAGGTTGCACTCCATGAAGCTCCGCCACTACGTCCCCCAACCTCGTAGCTGGCTGGAACGAGCGGAGCCTCGCCATGGAGACGAGGGCCGCCGTCACGCCACGCCGACGAGAGCCTCCAGCCGCCCCTCACGGGTCCTCCTCGCGCCCTTGGCCGGTCAAGGTCGTCGAGACAGATCTGGACATGGCGCCAGATCCGCAGCAAATCGGAGCCACCCATGACCGCGGCCGCCACACCGCCCGCCATGTAGGTTCATATCGCCACCGCCCAGTGGGGACACCGTCTGAATGCCGCCCCGCCTCCCGCGTGAGACGCCGCCTCCGTCTCACCGGATCTGCCGCGGCGACCACCCGCACTGGATCATGCAGGGCCCGCCGCCACTGTGCCCCTTGCCAGCGGCAGCGGCAGCTGGGGATGAAGGAGCGGGGAGGGGCTGGCGGCGCGGGGTCGGGGGCCCCTGGCGCCGCCCGAGGGGAGGCGACGCGAGGAGGAGGGGAGTAGTCGGGGTGAGGTGGCGGCGCTAGATCACGATCCCTTCTACTTTCGCCACCCAATCCGCTTTTCACGGAGCGAGTCCCTCTTCTTATTCTTCTTCTACTACTCCTTTTTTTTCTTGCCTGGCCATTCTCCCATTGAAACATATGTTGTTCCTAGTCCTCCGTAAAGCCCAAATGACTGCCGAAACCAACTAGCAAGTACCCCTCTAACACTAACAGGGAAACTATTAAACCAACTAGCGGCGGCGTCGATGCTAAATAAAGAAACTCCAGATTCTTCTTCGATGAGGTGATCGTCTCTATGGTCGGTGATGGATTCGAGAACTAGTCTGTTCAAGCGAGGACGTTGTGGTGGCGGCGACATCCTTGTGGTAGATTTTTGTGCTCGGGCTTCGCTGTTGCGACGACGTCTGCTGCAGCGTCGACATGGAGCTTGGGAGGTAGTCTAGGAGCGGATGCAGATTGTGATCTGCATCGACGACATCTGAAAGACCGAACGTGTGCTAGGTTCGTGGTCGATGGATGGCAGGTATAGTTTCGCCCTTCAGCTTCTTAGTCGTGGTGGGGTGCCAGACTAGCAGTTCGATGCCCTGTTCAGGGTGTTGCCCCGACCTGATTTGTTCCACGGAAATGGCTTCACCTTTGGTGAGCCATCTTAGAGGTCCACAAAGCTGCATATCAGTGATGAAGCCACATTGAGCTCTGGTGAGGAGGTGATTCGTCATTTTTTTTTTATTTTGGTGGCTGCTGTGGTGGTGCCGGAGGCAATTGGCGGACATTGGTGTCAAGCTCAGAGACGTTCTACTGTCTTTCCAGTTTTGTCATGTTGGTCTTTACATGACTGATCATTATAATATGAATGAGACATGTATTAGCATGCAAAAAAAATTCTCTCACGCGTGAATAAAACTAAAGAACTAACTATTAGCAGACTAATGTTGTTATGCGCATGTGCTGTTGGAACCTGGACTGCCGCGTCGCCTTCTCCTAAAATCTTTCAAGAGAAGTTTGATTTTTGAGCTGTCACTTGTGAACTATGATTAGTTCTGCTATAAGAGACTTGTACCTGGTCTTCTTTATAGTTGGTTATAGGAGATTAATTGCACCTTGAAGTTCAGTAACTGGTCCCTCCATTTTGAATAATAAAATGGTCTAACTTTTTTCTGAATCAGATGTATATATAAACACATTTTAGTATGTTTGTTGATTCATTTCAATAGTATGTAGTCCATACTAAAATATTCAAAACATTTTATAGTTCGGAACAGATGTGATAAAATCTTATTTTATGTACTTCGTCTTTGTAGATGAAATTTTGTTTCATGCCTCGGTGGTTGGGTCCAGCTCGTGCACCATTTCTTTTCTTGAAGAGGTGTCATTGTTGTAGCACCTATCATGTTGCCTGAGATTGCTATCGGCTAATGTTCTGTTGGTCGTTTTCCTTTCGTAATAATTTGGATGTGTGCATCCTTAAAGTCTTAAATGGCACTTGAAATCATGTTGGAGTAGAGACTGGGTGTAGTTAATATCTCCTTGATATTGATATTAATATCATTTTCATAATTATATGATGGTTGATAGCAGTTTCACGATTACATGATTAAATGACAAGCTCTTAAAATGTGATTTACCAGACAAATTTATAGCAGGATGCATAATGCTGAATCCCTCCTTGGAGGAAGTTCGCTACTTCTCTCCGTCCAATAATATTAAAACCTTATTACGTCTTTTTTTTGAAAAGGGGTGATCCCCGGAAAACCTTATTATGTCTGATATGTCAATATATTCGATATAATAAGATTTTATATTATGGTATGGACTAACATATTGGCAGGAACATATTAGGGGGAGATCCCCAACGACCGCCTCGTCCCTTGACAGCTATGACTTATTCACAAATCTTTTTTGGCAGTGGGCTAGTAAAATTATATTAGCAGCCATATTAGCTTGGAAAAAGGCCATCGTGATTCTCAAAAAAAAAAAAGGTAAAAGGCCATCGTCGTGCGTACTACACACGTACATATGGCTCCTAAAAGCATCTACGACTTTGACAAATCCAATCACTCAAACGCCCGCGGACGCGATAGGGCGCGTCCGTGGACAGTGGTTGGTTACACCTCAAATTAGCCACTGTCATTCGAGTCTCTCATATTTCAAACCCTATATTCGTACTGAGCATGCAAAAAAAATTCTACATACTACCTTAGATAGTCTTAAATGCGTCGGAGATGTCCATGGCGTTAGTGCAGGGCGCCGGGTGGGCGGGTGCATAGGAGGCTCCGGCTCATCCCCCCGCCCCTGCTTGACCTCGTCCATGTAGCCGAGAATCTCCGCCTCCTCCACGGCCCATTGTGCCTCCATCTCCTGGCGGTGACGGCGTCTGGCCTCTGCAGCCGACTCCGAGTGAAGGGAATCGAGAATGGCCTGCTGCTCCACCTGCAGATCCGCGTCGCCAGCGTCCCCCACATCCTCCTCCTCCTCCTCCAGCTCACCCTCCTCCTCCTCCTCCAGCTCACCCTCCTCCTCCTCCTCCTCCTCTTGATCCACTACATTCGGAGGAAGCCCCACGGCGATCCGGGCTTCGCGCCTTGCCCGGATCTTCTCAACGATCTCCAGCCGACGCTCTGGCGTTAAAAATGGTTAGATCCTCACCCGGCGGCGTGGGGGCATGACTACTAGTGATGGCGGACGGTGAGTGGAAAATGGCGGCGGCGGAGGCGGACAAGCGAAGGAAAATGTAGAGGGTAGGGTGTTGATGCCGACGGTCGACTTAAATAGGCGGGCTAGGCATTACGCGGCCCGCCGGAGCAGCGCCACGCGGCGATAGCGGTCTGACTGAGGAGACCAGTATCAGACCGCCGTGTTTCCAGGCGATTCCGCGTGGGACCCTACCACCTGTCCAACGTGACGGGCGCGCCCGAGTGCCCCCATATCCGCATCATATTTGGGCTAAATATGAGGGGTGCCGGTCAGCCCGGGCGTTTGAGGCGCCCGTCTGGGTCGAAATTTTGTGACTGTTCAGTGACTGGGCGGCCTGCCCGGGCATTTGAGGAGGGTTAGGATTTCCCGGCTGTAGATGCTCTAACTTCTTCGTTTCCAAGCCGCCAGGGACTGTTGTGATCGGATCTTTCCATCGTGCGGACGCTCCACCAGGGACTGCTGCGATTGAATGTTTCCATCGCGCGGCGGCGCCACCGCCATCGTTGAGAAGCAGAGAAAAGAAGGGGATGCTGTAACAGGAAAGCGTCAATCTACGGACCACGAACACGTTGCCGAAAGGCTTAACGCACTGATGAGTGGCAACAAGATGAGGGAAAAAGGTAGTTTATTTTCAAATTAGATTAGTTCGTGCCTTCACAAATTATAGAAATGTACAATTGATTCTTAATACATGATATCTTATAATTATTCTATGTTGATTACATCAGGTGGTTAATGTTCCAAGCATGTCTCTTTAGAGGAAAGGATGAATCTGAGGATTCCAAGAACCAAGGTAATAGCCGACCAAAATTTAATTGATATGCAAACTCCTAATCCAAAAATTATGACACTACAAAATTTCACAAATCTACATCTCTTTTTTCGTTGTCTTTCTATTAGTGCTCAGATTTTCTATCTATTTTTCTCTTATGACTTTAAGAGGCGAGTTAAATTTGTTAAGAAATTGGTGGAAAGGGGGTTAACACAAGGGAAAAAAATATCATGTATCATTGTCTTTGCTCCTCTATGCTCAAATTCTAGCTCCGCCCCTGCATATTGGATGTAATAAGGTTTAATATTATGGGATAGAGGGAGTATATGTTATTTCCTGCAAAAGAAATGACTATATATAAATTATTGTGTGCGAGAAATTAATGTTTGTGCTCATGAACTCGCACGGTTTAGTTTCGGGGAGTTTTAAACCCCTGATTTCTTGCTCCCATCTATAGTAACGGATATGATCATTTGTGTTATATAAAATCGACAAAGTTAGAGCATCTCAACAGACCCCTTATATAAATCGACCCGTATCGGCGTTTATAGTTCACGGAAAACAACAGTAATATGAATTCAAATAGGACAGTAATATGAATTCAAATAACATAAAATGTGAATATTATGAATCCACATTACAATGATTATTCAAGTCACCGAATAAAACTAATAACTCAATACAACAATTGTTCCAAATACAACAATGATACCGATCACACATGAATTAAATAAAATGAATTTAAAATTGGCCGGTGCCTTTGTCAATGGTGCTCAATGCCTTTGGCCATGCCTCTGCCAATAGTACTCAATGAGATCCTCCTGGAGCTGATGGTGGGTGTTTGCATCTTCAAGCTGCCGGTATGTCTGAAGGAATGCTTGCATGCGGTCAAGGTCTCTAGCTGGCTTCACACGACTACCGACATTGTCGTAGAAGAACTCCAAGTTCAAGTCTCTCTCATATTCGATGATCATGTTGTGAAAAATCACACAACATGTCATGATGTTGCTCAGGGTTTTCTTGTCCCAAAAATGAGCAGGACCATGAACAATGGCAAATCTAATTGCAAAACTCTGAAGCCTCTTTCTATATCTTTTCGGGCAGCCTCTTGTACCTTTGCGAATTCAATATGCTTCCTAGTTTTGGGCTTTTTGATGCTCTTCACAAATGTACACCAAGAGGGGTAAATACCATATGCAAGATAGTACCCCCTTTGTGTTCTCATGCCCATCCACCGTGAATTTGCAAGTACACTAGCAAGTCTAGCAAACAAATAAGACCGTTGCAACACATTGATATCATGAGAGTACCCGGCATACCAAGAAAACAACAATGCCAAATCCATAAATCCTCGGATGCTACAGCCTCTAGCACAATTGTTGCATCATGATACTTGCCACAATACGGCCCGTGCCATGCCTTCGGGGAGTTTTTCCAAGTCCAATGCATGCAATCAACTCTTCCTAGCATGCCGGGCCAACCTCGCTTCTTATTTGCTGCCATCAAATTTATTGTGTCTTCCCCGTTGGGTGCACGAAGATAGACATGACTAAAGACGCGGATCATCACTATGGCAAACCTACGCACTGACTCAATTGTAGTATCTTCGCCAATGCGAAGATACTCGTCGGCATAGTCAGCCGGAATACCATATGCAATCACACGCATAGCTGAGGAGATTCTTTGATAGGCGCTAAAACCCAACAAGCCCGCGACGTTTCTCCTTTGAGTAAAAAACCGACAGTTGGCCTCGCAAGCTTGCACAATTTTTACCAAGACTGATCAGCGCATTCGATACCTTCTCCGGAAGAGGTGCGGAGGATAGGTTGGATTGTTTGCAAAGTATTCTTGCATCAACATCATATTCCCGAGACGACGGTTGCGAGGGATGCAAAGACGGCCGACGGTCGAACCTCGCCATCTCTTGCGGTTTCGATCCTCGACCTTCTTCACGGCTAGGGCCACCACGACCATCTGCTGACGACGGCACTCGAGCATCGATTCCATGTCCGAGTCGTCGGGCGAGGACGAATCCTCCAGCAAAAATTGCTTGCAAGGGCTCAAATCCATCTAAAAAACCGTATCCAAGTTCGCATCAACGAAATTTCTGCGGCCAAGTGATACGTCTCCAACGTATCTATAATTTTTTATTGTTCCATGCTATTATATTACCCCTTTTGGATGTTTATGGGCTTTATTTTACACATTTATATCATTTTTGGGACTAACCTACTAACCGGAGGCCCAACCCATATTGCTGTTTTTTGCCTATTTCAGTATTTCAAAGAAACGGAATATCAAACGGAGTCCAAACGGAATGAAACCTTCGGGAATGTGATTTTCTCACCAAACGTGATCCAGAGGACTTGGAGTGCAAGTCAAGAAGCTTCCGAGGAAGCCACGAGACAGGAGGGTGCGCCCGCCCCTATAGGGCGCCCCCCTGTCTTGTGGGCCCCTTGGGCGGCCACCGACGTACTTCTTCCTCCTATATATACCTACGTACCCCGAAAACATCCAGGAGCACCACGAAACACAATTTCCACCGCCGTAACCTTCTGTATCCGCGAGATCCCATCTTGGAGCCCATGCCGGCACTCTGCCGGAGGGGGAATCAACCATGGAGGGCTTCTACATCAACATCCTAGCCTCTCCGATGAGCTGTGAGTAGTTTACCACAGACCTACGGGTCCATAGCCATTAGCTAGATGGCTTCTTCTCTCTTTTTGGATCTCAATACAATGTTCTCCCCCTCTCTTGTGGAGATCTATTCGATGTAAACTCTTTTTGTGGTGTGTTTGTCGAGATCCGATGAATTGTGGGTTTATGATCAAGTTTATCTATGAAAAATATTTGAATCTTCTTTGAATTCTTTTATGTATGATTGAGTTATCTTTGCAAGTCTCTTCGAATTATCAGTTTAGTTTGGCCTACTAGATTGGTCTTTCTTGCCATGGGAGAAGTGCTTAGCTTTGGGTTCAATCTCGCGGTGTCCTTACCCAGTGACAGAAAGGGTTGCAAGGCACGTATTGTATTGTTGCCATCGAGGATAACAAGATGTGGTTTATATCATATTGCATGAGTTTATCCCTCTACATCATGTCATCTTGCTTAAAGTGTTACTCTGTTCTTATGAACTTAATACTCTAGATGCATGCTGGATAGCGGTCGATGTGTGGAGTCATAGTAGTAGATGCAGGCAGAAGTCGGTCTACTTGTTATGGACGTGATGCCTATATACATGATCATGCCTTGATAATCTCATAACTATGCGCTTTTTTATCAATTGCTCGACAGTAATTTGTTCACCCACCGTAATACTTATGCTATCTTGAGAGAAGCCACTAGTGAAACCTATGGCCCCCGGGTCTATCTCTTATCATATTTGCTCCCAATTTACTTTTATTTGCATCTTTACTTTTTGCATCTATATCATAAAATACCAAAAATATATTTATCTTATCATACTATCTTTATTAGATCTCACTTTCGCAAGTGGTCGTGAAGGGATTGACAACCCCTTTATTGTGTTGGTTGCGAGTTCTCAGTTTGTTTGTGTAGGTGCGTGGGACTTTTGAGGGAAATATTTACGCTACACTTGCTGCATCACCCTCTCCTCTTCGAGGAAAACCAACACAAGCTCAAGACGTAGCACCGAGCTACAAAGGGAAGGAAAGGGGCTCACCAGGGCGGTGGCGACCAGTACTTCGTATTTGTAGGACTATCTGAATCAATTGGCCATGGAATTTTTCCTTTCACAATGCCAGCGGCAAGGCTCTATCGTCCAAAAAATCAACCCCATCAACATTATTGCATGTATCTACGTGCAATGTTAACCATTAGTTTAGATGCTTCTACATGAACAAATGATTTCACACTGTTATTTTGGTGAGTGAGTTTGTACTAAAATGTTTTGGTGTTTTTCCTGATAGATGAAAAATCAAAATGCATCCGAGAAGAAAAAAGAAAGCCAATTTAGTAAAAAATGAGTAGATATACACTTCATTCTATTTCTTCCCTTTATTTGAGAATTATTTTGATTGTATATTCCTATTTGGTTAATGAAGTGATCCTTCCTTGCAAATATATATTGCACGATGGTATATCTGCATTTACAAATTGGACTATAAAACTAAAGAAATAAGCAATGGAGAATTAAAATTTGCGAATTAGTCAATGGTTTGATTCAAATTCAGATAATGGTCACTATTTCAAATCTATTGAAATTTATTGTTAAGTATTCAGGTTTGATACAAAAATAATTTTGATGCTGATAGAAACACCACTATCTTTTCTATTCGAAACAAAGACTCAAGTGATACTAATGAGCAAAAAATATTAAAATATATGACATCATTTGTACTATTTTGATTTGAAATGTTTGTTTCCACACTATATATCGGGACAACACCATAATGTTTAAACCATGTAAAAATGCCTAGCCCGTGCAGATGCACGGGTTGATGACTAGTAAAAGTCTAAAGGAGATTGAAACTTGCTGGAATTGGATGCTTGGCTAGAAGCAAAGTAGGAAGGTGGGTTTGGAAGAAAATTTTCAACATGGGTCATGGCAAGAGAAATTTTTTTGAGTGGGAAAGAATATATCCATAATTTATAGGAACTCTTTTTAATAAAAGAAATAGTAAAACAACCCAAGATAATTTGTGTTGACCCCAACATATGTTGAAGAACCCTCAAGACCAAAAATCAATATTGAGAAGAGCTCCTAAAAAAATATTTGTCATAAAAGGGTTTGAGAAGGAGGGCCCCTCTTTTAGCAAAAATTTAAATACCCCCCTTTAAATCAAATGAAGTATTTAATAAAAAACCAAATCAAAATTTTTTGAGTGTTACAGTCCGGCCTCGCAGGCGGCGGCTGACGGCGTCCAGCGCTGCCTCCTCCTGGGTCTGAGGTCCGAAGACGGCCGCGCCCCCGCTCCGCACGGGCTGCGGCACGGCAGCTCGGCACCCTCCCTGCCTGGGCACCAGGGCGTGCCCCTCGCTGGCCGCTTGCGACGCGGCCAGTACCTGATACGTCTCCAACGTATCTATAATTTTTGATTGTTCCATGCAATTATATTACCTGTTTTGGATGTTTATTGGCTTTATTTTATACATTATTATCATTTTTGGGACTAACCTACTAACCGGAGGCCCAGCCCGTATTGCTGTTTTTTTTGCCTATTTCAGTATTTTGAAGAAAAGGAATATCAAACGGAGTCCAAAAGGAATGAAACCTTCAGGAGCGTGATTTTTGGAACGAACGTGATCCAGAGGACGTGGAGTGCAAGTCAAGAAACAACCGGAGCCTCCACGAGATAGGAGGGTGCCCCCCCTAGGGCGCGCCCCCCTGTCTCGTGGGCCCCTCGGGCGTCCAGCGACGTACTTCTTCCTCCTATATAAGCCTACGTACCCCGAAAACATCCAGGAGCCACCTGAAGAAATATTTCGGCCACCATCTTGGAGCCGTCGCCGGCGTTCTGCCGGAGGGGCAATCCACCATGGAGGGCTTCTACATCAACATTTTTGCCCCTCCAATGAGTTGTGAGTAGTTTACCACAGACCTACGGGTCCATAGTTATTAGCTAGATGGCTTCTTCTCTCTTTTTGGATCTCAATACAATGTTCTCCCCCTCTCTTGTGAAGAACTATTCGATGTAATCTCTTTTTGCGGTGTGTTTGTCAAGATCCGATGAATTGTGGGTTTATGATCAGATTTATCTATGGATACTAATTGAATCTTCTCTGAATTCCTTTATATGATTGAGTTATCTTTGCAAGTCTCTTTGAATTATCGGTTTGGTTTGGCCTACTAGATTGATCTTTCTTGCCATGGGAGAAGTGCTTAGCTTTGGGTTCAAGCTTGCGGTGTTCTTACCCAGTGACAGAAAGGGTTGCAAGACATGTATTGTATTGTTGCCATCGAGGATAACAAGATGTGGTTTATATCGTATTGCATGAGTTTATCCCTCTACATCATGTCATCTTTCTTAATGCGTTACTCTCTTCTTATGAACTTAATACTCTAGATGCATGCTGGATAGCGGTCGATGTGTGGAGTAATAGTAGTAGATGCAGGCAGGAGCCGGTCTACTTGTTATGGACGTGATGCCTATATACATGATCATGCCTAGATAATCTCATAACTATGCGCTTTTTTATCAATTGCTCGACAGTAATTTGTTCACCCACCGTAATACTTATGCTATCTTGAGAGAAGCCACTAGTGAAACCTATGGCCCCCGGGTCTATCTCTTATCATATTTGCTCCCAATTTACTTTTATTTGCATCTTTACTTTTTGCATCTATATCATAAAATACCAAAAATATATTTATCTTATCATACTATCTTTATTAGATCTCACTTTCGCAAGTGGCCGTGAAGGGATTGACAACCCCTTTATTGTGTTGGTTGCGAGTTCTCAGTTTGTTTGTGTAGGTGCGTGGGACTTTTGAGGAGCCTCCTACTGGATTGATACCTTGGTTCTCAAAAACTGAGGGAAATATTTACGCTACACTTGCTGCATCTATTGGAGATATGCCCTAGAGGCAATCATGTATGATGATATTTCCTATGTGTTTATGAATAAAGATAGTCCTTGGACATTATCAATGATGTGTATCAGCAAGTACGTGACTTGTTTGTGGGACTATGCATTGTATGATGACTGTCCTAAAAGGTCCCTAGTCGAAAGGCTGTGTGGACGCGCAGCCGACTAGACTAGCATATGACACGGTCGATGGCTCGGTCTCACTAGCCATGTAGCATTGGATGCTAACCGGATAATATGGACTTGGAAAGGTCTGGTCGGATTCGACATAGTCGGATCCGAGTCGAGATAAGGTCCGAGTCGGACAGACCCAACTATGAGGCGCAGCGATATGTCATCTGTGAGTCTCTAGTACAACATCGTTCTATGTCCTAAGACCTGAGTGGCGCATGTACTCGAGATGGTGATAGACTTGCTTTGGGCCGACCAAACGCTACTCCGTGACTGGGTAGTTACAAAGGTAGGTTTTGGGTTTGTCCAATACCATGCTGCGAGACATGGTCGAGCAAGATGGGATTTGCCCCTCCGATCAGGAGAGATATACTCTGGGCCCCTCGTGTGATCTGAACAGGAATAGCATGGCCATGCGACAAGGATTATGAGATAATCCGGATTATGGTCGGTATCACTGGAACGAGAAAGAGGTCTGGTTAGCACAAGGATGACCGTGTCTCCTTGAGCCCGACAACATATATCGTGCGGCAAAGGGAACAGAAGTGTGACACGTTGTACAGGTTCGCCTAACCAGCTTCATCGCCTGCTTGGTGGTCGGCACGCCTTGCTAGAGGCCGCTACCAACCGTACAGGTAGAAGGTGATCCGAACTGTGACCAAGCCGACTTGAACCTAAGGGGTCGCGCGCTTAAGGGAAGGAACCTACGAGGTCGGTTCGTAGGACACTCGTCGGATGTGATCCGAACTGGACTAGGAACGTGACCGAGTAGACTTTGGGCTTTAGGGTCCGTGCGAGGCCCAAGTGTTGAGCCCGCGACGGACGCCTATATAAAGTGGAGGTGCGGCACACTCAGGAGTGAGATCACTTTGGCCTCAGGAGGCAGATCGCTTCGGCCTCAGGAGGTTGATCGCTTCGGCCTCAGGAGGTTGATCGCTTCGGTGCTGCGACTAGGGTTTGCATGTGTTGCGAATAGCCACCTCCACTTGCCGCCGACTGTGTGATCGGACCTAGCAATCCGCCGCACGACGTTCCTCCCTTTTCGCGAGATACCGTTAGGCGGTGCACTTGCGCCCCGCGAACTTCGTCGTAGGATCGGACGACCGGCCGCTCGAGGAGATCGGACGAGGAGGAGGCGATCCACTGGACGCGCTGCCCCAACTCTTCTTCCGTTGCGGCGCTTCGCGCGTCTAGTGGTAACGAACTGTGATCCATCTCCGTAGCATGTTCTGGATGTTCTGCGGCGTAGAATTTTTAATTTGCGATCGACGCACCCTACAGTAGAACCCAACAGCATCACCCTCTCCTCTTCGAGGAAAACCAACGCAAGCTCAAGACGTAGCACCGAGCTACAAAGGGAAGGAAAGGGGCTCACCAGGGCGGTGGCGACCAGTGGCGCTCGATGAATCCGGGCGAGGGCCAATCGGTGGCGGCTCGGTGAATCTGGGGCGGGCGGCTCGAGGTGGTCGATCCGGGTGGCGGCGACATCGGAGTGGCTCGGCTCGTCGAGATCCGGGCGGGTGGCGCGATTCGCTGGCGGAATGGCGAATCGCATGCAGCGGGTGGACAGCGGCGGTGGCGGGCGACTCTGGGGAGGGATGCGGGGCGCGCTGAAATGTCCTCCGCCAACCGCTTCGCGGGATCTGAGGCATCGACCGGGCGGGGAGGACCGTGTTTTCGGGTCGGAGGGGGATTTTACCGTGCCCTTGATTTTTTTACGGTCGGACGCTTTTAAGATTCCTATTCTGGTCACTTTTTTTGCCCAAAAGCGTAAACTGGCGGTTATTTTATGGGTCGGGGCGAAATAAAGGGTCTGCTAGAGATGCTCTCAAAAAAACTTGTTACGAAGCAGAATAAACCACGAGAGCAACTAGTTGTCGAGTGCTCCTTCGGGAGCCTCGCAACGATCAGCGCCACTTGGCGCGCTCTCAACCGCCCGCCACGGTCGCGCTCTGGAGGCTCCTTCTGGATTTATTTTCCGCACGCGGTTTTGGCTTTTTAAATGGCTTTGTTTCCCGGTTTTTTTCGACATTTCGGTTTTCCACCGGTCTTCCTTAGCTTTTGGATGAAAAAAAAATTCAGGAGTTTTTTTGCTAGAAAAAACGTGTTTTATCTTTTTTTCCTTTCGCGAGAGGCATGGTTTTGCTTCCGCGAGAGTCATGGCCGTGCCTCTCGGAAAAAAAAAAGGTGTTTTCTGTTTTTTTTCCTTCCGCGAGAAGCACGGTTATGCTTTCGCGAGAGGCACGACCATGTCTCTCGGAAACGGAACAAAATGCGTTTTCTGTTTTTCCTTCCGCGAGAGCGCGGTTTTGCTTCCGCGAGAGGCGCGGTTGTGCTTTCACGAGAGGCACGAACGTGTTTTCTGTTTTATTTTTTCTTTCGCGGGAGGCACGGTTTTGCTTCCGCGAGAAGCATGGTTGTGCTTTCGCCAGGGGCACGGCCGTGCCTCCACGTAAAAGAAAAAACAAACGCATTTTCTCTTCTTTTTTTCCTTCCGCGAGAGGTACGGTTTTGCTTCCGCGAGAGGCACGGTTGTGATTTTGCGAGAGGCACGGACGTGCCTCTTTCGGAAAGGAAAAAACCCGTGCTCCCGTTCGGCTTTTTCGTTAGTTTTTATCGTGAAAAAAAATTCATCAAAACCTATCAACATGGGATCTAGTTTCGAAGATCTCTAAGCGAGGAATACAACGGTGAAAACAATTCAAGATTTGGATGCACGGTTTAAGAGATAAAACGTTTTCAATAAACGAATCTATGAAAAAAAGAAAAACTCTCAGGTTGCGCGCCACTTGTCGCAACCTGGAAAGGTGAGTGTGATCTTTGTGAGTACTCCTTAATTAGTGATTTCGATAAACCACTGTCCAGTTGGAACGTCATGCAGCTAGGCCATCTCTTTCGGAAAGCATTAGACGGGCCCTGTTTATTTGTGGCCTCTACCACAACCCTGATTGCAACGCCTCCTCCAACTACTTATACTAGTCGTCAATCCGTGCACCTGCACGGGCTAGTAGTTTAAAGGCCACAAAGTTGTATTTGATGTTTGTGAAAAAGCGATAATACAATTTTTGAAATGTTGGTACTAAAAAAGTATCATTGGTCCATGGAAGGATAATAAAGAATCACATGCATTCACAAAATTCTTTCATGGTGCTACATTCTCTTGGAAATTGTTTTATTTTTAGATCCCTCGCCCGGATTTGAATATTATTATCCGATGTAACTGAATATATTCTCACAACTATATATAGTGTTGCATTTCTCTTTTTTGTGATGTTTTTATTTTGTATTTTTATTGACATGTACAGATGCATGCATACCTAGAGCATATTTCAGTCATATCTACCTTTGACATTGCTAAGTTTAGGCCAACTAATCCATGTCCAGAAATGTGTCAAGGCTAACAAAACCATGTACATAATTATGGAAAAAATAGCAAAATATAGATTATGAGCTAGATGTACATGTGTAAACATTAAAGTGTAAAAAATCACAAATGCACGTGGTGTAAATCAAATACATACCTTAGAGTTCATGCCCTTCATTAAACTGAATCTATGTACTTTATTTTACTTCCAACATTAATATGTATATGAAATCTAAGACGTGTAATGTTGTATGCATATGCATGTGATTGGACCATTAGATAACCTAAACATATAGTGCCTTGTATATTTTCTCCAATGTGATACTTTATTTGCAAACTGGAGATTTGAAGGCATTTTCATGCAATAACATGATATACTGAGAAGGGATTCTATCATTAGTAACGAATCATTGCTAAGAGATCAATGGGAATATGATGAATATGATAGGGGAATTAAATCCAGTACGCGACCTCCCACATTATAGAACTTCAACCTTAAATCCCCTCGACCAAGGAACAGAAAAATAGTGAAGTATTTAACTCCGGTTGTACATATCGGTGGTTTGTACATGAAAAGGAGAAGACCCGCCTCATTTTCATTATTGAACTTCATGCTTTAAAATCCCCTCGAACGAATGAAAAATAGATTGAATAATTCACGGACCTTCTCTAGCGCGCGGTGACCTAACAAAACCCTTAAATCGACTCGGTCAGTGAATGAAAAAAAATAGCGGATTGATTACTTCACACACGGCGAAACCCAGAACCAAAATGTTCATTCTTGACGTGCACACAGGGTTTTTCTTGCATATATAATTCTCACCACATTAAGTGCACACTATTTTTTCTCCCATTGCAACGCACGGAAAACTGCTACATGCATGAATATGATGAATAAGTACATGTATGCATATATGTCAGGCATCAATGGGAATCATGTGGTGAAATATGCGATTGAGATGACTCATGTGAAATATTGTGCAAACAAACCGACCATGTAAACGATCATTAGTCCATCAACAACTTGCGTTTCTGTCTGTTCCTACCACCAAACATCTTCCAGTAGAAAGGCTAGTTCTAAAACTGGTGTTGTAGACACCCGATACCGACAACGATCATTGATATATCTTGATCAGGGGCATCGAGCACCCCTTAATATCCAACATGCAAAATTCCTGGGACCATGGGACGTCGTCAGCCTGTCACCGTCTGAGCCTTTTATACTTGTGCTTTATTTTGTAAGATGAGTCTTCGGCCTAAACGAACAATTCGCTTGGTGGCTTTTATCATTAGTACTAATTCACTTATATCATTATTACTAATTCGCTTGCATCTATATGCTGCTAAATTAATGATATGCAGGATTTGTATCTATATGCTGCTAAATTAATGATATGCAGGATTTGCATCTATATGCTGCTAAATTGGTGGCTGATTTTTTTCCCGTGCAATGTGACATCAAACTGCACAACATGCAGGGAAAAAAGGACTCATCTTATATGCTAATTGTTGGTTTAGGCCGAAGATACATCTTACAAAAAAAACCGTATAATATGCATGAAGGATACATGGTGGCTTATATCATTATTACTAATTCCTTTGCATCTATATGCTGCTAAATTAATGATACACACAAAGGCATACATGTAGGCCGAGATGATGCGGCCAGCTTGCCATATTACAGGAGCGTGGGCGCGTGCTGCCGCTGCCGCTGCCGCTAAGGAGGCTTCCATCTGATGTGAGATCGGAAGAGGATGTGGAGGATGAGTACAGATACATCGTTAGATAAACCACAGCCCAGCAATCGCTACAAAAACAATATCCTTGTGAATCTGGTGACACCCACGCTGACCATCTTAGCCCCTGGAAGGATCATAAAATTAATACTAAGCTTGCTGATCTATTAGCTCTCTCGCTCGGTTGCCTCTTACCACTCGTTGATTTTGTGTGTTTCCTTGATCCTTCCCGAGTTCAACAGCACGTGCACTGCTGCCTCCACATGCATGTTTCTCGCCCCTTGTCCGGGTACATCGCGATCAACACACAGACTCCCGTTCACCTCCACCTCCAGGGACGTAGCCTCCGCAAGAATTTAAGCAGATGAGAAATAAGAACAGTATCGGCTTCAGAGTTGTGACTGCATACAAATAGGAAAGGACGGCCGGATAATTCATCCTGGAGCCCGGGCTCATCTGCTCCCTCTCAGCAAAAAATTCAAAAAAATAGTAGAAAAATTCAAAAAAATTCAATTTTTTTGTGGTGGTAGATAATTTGATGCGTGAGGTGCGCCCCAAAATTCAACTTATTTGAACATCTGAGTAGCTCTTGGCAAAAAAGACAAATCGGGTCAAAACAGTGCGTGAACAGTAAACATTTTTACAGACCCTGATTTTGTCTTTTTTGCCGAGAGCTGCTCAGATGCTAAAATGAGATGAATTTTGGGGCGCACCTCACGCGTCAAATTATCTACCACCACAAAAAAAATTGAAATTTTTGGAATTTTTCTACTATTTTTTTTGAATTTTTTCTAAGCGTGGGTGCAGCTGAGCCCGGGTGCAGATTAGCCGCACTCCGGGTGCAGGACGACCTCTCTTTTTTAGATGAGAAAGACTGCAATACAAAACCTTGTTTCTGTGATGGCAGGCGAGGGAAGCACCTCATCTGTGCAGCACCTGGCGTTTTTCTACCCGCACTTGATGTGAAAAGATGGAAAATCACTGCCACGGGCAACAGGTAAGCAGTAGGGTTGGTTCAAGGGGAGGAGAAGGCAACGATGGCTTTTTTTGATCTGACATATTTTCTTAGTACGAAATCTGGTTGGAGAGGGCGTACCTTACCATCAACATGGTCGTGGAATTTTTTATTTTGAAAAAACATGGAATATTTTTCTGCACCCCGATTGTGGATTCGTTTTTCTTTGTTTGTTATCTACATATCGTACAGTTTTCTTGCGAGGAGGTTTTTAATTTTTCACTACTCGTGGGCATCTTGGAGTTTTCATCGGTGGAGGCTTATTTTTTTTTCTACTATCGGTAGTGGACGTGACAGATCCTTTTTTACTGGACCATGAAGTTTTCATGGGTGGAGGCTTCTATTTATTTCCACTATCAATGTACGTGACAGATTCTTTTCTACTGGACCATCTTTGTTACGTAGCTTTCCTTTTATCCTGGCCGTAAATTCTCTAATCCAACGCTAGAGTTAATATTGATGATGTGGGTTAATTAAACGACTTGAAAGATGCCTCCAATTAGTGTATATATATATATATATATATATATATATATATATATATATATATATATATATATAGCACAAATGTTTCCTACAAGCAGTGGTAGTTACCACCACTTGCGTTTTGTATGTTGTATGTAGTATCTATCGAAACCGAGAGTATGTACGTGTTGTATGTAGTATATAACAATGATTAGGTAGTATATATACTAATTTTAGGTAGTATGTACCATGTTTTGAGTATGCTCTTTTTACGCACAAATATATACGTATTTCATAAATATAACAAAAACTATGGGCTCATATGCAATTTTTCATATAACTTGCTTTGAAAAATCTTAAATATAGTATATGAACATATTTAAATTAATAAAATAGTATATATAGTACCACATGGTACTATATTAGATATGTGGGGTAACTACCATCGGGTGGTAGGATGGATTTTCCTATATATATATATATATATATATATATATATATATATATATATATATATATATATATATATATATATATATATATATATATAGATATAAGATACTGTAACAGATGTTAAAGAAAACTTATATACTGTAACACCGCTGCTCCTCGCCCCTCGCGTCATCTCCCTCGCGAGGCGACTCGAGGGCCCCCAGATCCTAGCGCCGCCAGGCCGCCCCCTCGCTGCTCCTCTGCCGCCGCTACCGCGGTGGCGGCGGACCCCGTTCCCTAAGGGGAGGGGGATCTCCGGCCGTAGCGAAGGGCGAGACGGAGCTTGGGCCCCGGGGTGGCGGCCTCGGTCTGCATGGCGACGGCGACCGCTGCGGCCACAAGGGCGGCGTGGGGGTCGGGCTGGCGCGATCTTGCTGCCTTGGGGTGCTCGCGGTGGAGGTCGGGAAGTGCTCTTCTTCGACCTGCTTGGCGGCCGGCGGCGGCGTCCCGGTGGCTAGGGAGCCAGGTCCGGTGGGTGGCTCCTCCGGTGGTGTCTCCATGCGTGGCGTGGTGCGGATCCGGTGGTCAGTGACCCGCTCGTGTGGCGGCGCGCGGAGCTCCCTGCCTCGGTTCTCAGATCAGGCCGACCTCGATGGGGCGGGGTGGCAGCCACCCCCCCCCCCTCCCCGGTCCTCTGCTCGCAGGCTTCACGGCCGCGGTGCGGTGGTGCTGCTCGACTTCGTCGGTAGCAAGGTGCGGTGCGCCTGATGCGGTGGTGCTGCTCAATGGTGGCTGAACAGTGACAACGAGTGCTATGGTCTGTGGTGGCTCTTCGAGGCTGCTGGCGCGGCGTCTTTGTGGAGGTGGGTGGGCCAGTGAAGGTGCTATGCGTGGGGGTGCCATTGGTGTTGGCTGCTCCGGGCGAAAGTTTGTCGGGTTCTTACCGGCCGGTGGCGTCTGCGTCTGTGGGCGTCGTTTCACCTCCCTGGAGGCGCCGTCGTGGAGTCCCGTGTCCGCTACCCTCTATGGAGCGTCGCCTTGAAGAGCTTCGGATCCCGTTTGCGCGCTTCATGGGCTGGACGCTCGCGGCATTGCAGTCGGCAGATGCCCGTCCGGCAATGTGGATGTTTGTGCGGCTTCCTGTATGTGGCAACGATGGCGGCTTCGGGTGGAGTCAGGTTTGCTGATGGTTCTTGGTAGTCGGTCTCTTCCGGCGTGTTCGAGGAGTCGCCGTGCCTCGCTTTGTCTTCTGAAGTCGGAGTTGCTGAGGAAGGCCCATGCGGTGACGATGACACGCGATGGGTGGTCGACTCTGGTGCTGGCTCGGTGCAAGGCCAATGCTTTTCCCCTGCAATGCTCGTTGACAGAGTCGGAGCTGCCTAGTCGCCGATGCGTGTGGCTGACTGTTTGGCATCGGCCCGCGCAAGCCTCGACGCTTGTCTGCGGTGAAGGCTTCTTCGGTGGTCGTCGATGGTGGAGTCAGAGTCGCCCTCGCGGAGGCATGATGACGATGACGCCGGGTTGCAACCTCGACGGTGCTTTTCTCCTCGGCGGTGTGTGTGCGTTCTTGTGTGGGCTGCCAGGTCATCCTGTGTGCCTTGTTTTTGCGGGTCAGTTGTGACGGTTTTCGTCCGGTTTTCTGTTTATTAACGGGGCAATTCTGTTCGACCTTTTTTAATGAATCGGGCTCTAAGGACGGTGTTTCAGAAACTACTTATATACTGTAGTTTTGCTCAAAAAAAAATTATATACTTGTAGTAGGCAACAAAAGATCACGGGCGTTCGCTGTCGGAACGACGACACAGATCAGACACGATAAATTTTTCTCAGAACGGGGAGACCAGATACGATGGGAATCCCCTTTGCCATGGCCTCGCCGACCACGTCGTCGTCCGGCGGCGGCATCGTCTCAGCCGGTTTGACGCCGCGCGTCCTCGGCACCGGGTCTCACCTGTTTCAGATGGACGGCTACTCGATCGCCAAACGCGTACCCACCGGCACGGGTTTCAAGTCCACAACTTTCACGGTGGGAGGCTACCGCTGGGTTCTGTACCTCTACCCCAACGGCGGCCAAAACGACGGCTTCATGTCCGTCTTCCTCGTCCTCCTCGAGGTCGTCAAGGACATTATCAGGCTGCAATTCGAGCTCAGCTTCATCGACGAGGTTGAGAAGCAGGATCCGGAGCACATCCGCACAAGGCAGGTCATCGATCTGATTAGCAGCAACTACGGCGTGGGCTACCACAAGTTCATCGCGTTGGAGGCTCTTGAAAAGTCGAAGCATCTCAAGGAGGATCGCTTCACCATCCGGTGCGACATTCTCGTCACGGAGAGACTTGCCGGCCAGAGATGCGCGGGATGCAACCTTCGGTCGCCGTCGGTGGCGGTTAGGCCGGCCCCCCATGTGTGTTTCTGCGACGTCTGCGACGGCGCCAGCCACGACGACCCGTCCGCAAAACAATGCGCAGGCTGCCATGGACCCTTCACCGCGATTCTCCTCGCCTTCTCTAGGCTTCCATATGGCCATCTAGAGCTAAACTAGTTTCCATTACAAGTTCAATCTTTTCAGTAACTTTTTGTCATTACTTATGAGTTCTACGAGACATGTGGTTCTATGTTAGAATGAACTTGCATTAATTCTCCCTAATGCTACACGTATAGGGGCATACGGGTTTCTTTGACGGGAAGGCTTACTTTATATTAATTAATTAAATAATAGTTACATCGTGAACAGTATTACGATGAACTTAGGCGGGGCATCAACCAAAAAGTAGGGTTATTTGCATGTCCCCATCTTGTCAACTCAGGTAATTGTCTCTCTACTACAATGCTCAATAGTAACCAATATTGGTTATCAAGAATCAGCGCTGCCACCACAGAAAACTCTTCGTTGCAATTTATAGCATATACCACCGTGATGTTGTCCGATCTCACTAGCAGATTAGAACATCCCGTATTTCTTGTTAGCTTCAGCTCCTCAAGCAAGGCAACTGCTTCTGCTGTGAACATGTTAGCTACATGTTCCAGCCTTGTCGTAGATGCCTTTTTGAAAATTCCCCGATGATCATGGATCACAGCCTGCGTAATCACCCTCGGAAAATGACGCATCAACATTTAAAATTTGTTGTCTAGAGAGAAACACCGGCCACCTGTTGATTTTAGGTGTGCTTTTGATCTCTGCTGCACGAGCAAAATTCAGAGCTAAAGCAAGGACCGCGGGCGCAGTTCTTTCTTCAGACAAAATAACTTCTCCCTGAATGAATTGCCGCCGTTGCCACGAAAGATACCACACACCATATATATGAACTCCGGAAACTCCAATATTGGTCCAGAATACATTCTCCGATAGGATACGTCGCATAGGATAAACTCCATGACCGCTTCTCCCGACCGATCGGTCATACTAGCGGAAATTATATCTGTGCTTTCCCGAGAGCATCCCAAACTGCTTTTGATCTAGTACAATTAAACAACACATGAGAAATGTTTTTCGCCCCGGCTTGACAGAAAGGGCATTGAGAAACTCGTCTGATGTGGCGATTCATAAGGACACTATAGCACAGGATGGCGTTGTGCAGACACCTCCATATGAAGATTTTCACTTTGTATGGTACTTTCATATTCCATAAATTCTTCCAAACTAGATGGGGCGCCGTGCGGTAGCGGGCTAATCCACTCTCCTCTGGATCATAGTTTGCTTCCCATTGCTTGTAATAAGCCGAACGTACCAAAAAAACTCCACTCTTTGTCAGATGCAACGCGATATAATCCTCCATCTCCTCATGAAATAACGGAATCTGTAGTGTGCGATCCACATCAATTGGCCAGAAATTTTCCGGGACCAGCATCTCATCCGACTCTCCCGTTATTTAAAGCGGTGGCCCAATTGATGTGGATCATTGTTTGGATCATCTCCATATGAGAGAGTTCTCTCTTTCCATCCATTAACCAATGCTTGGATCATCTCTATGGTATGTTTAAAACAATCAACCTGGTCCACCCCTATCATGGAGGGTCTTCCCATATATTTGTCTGAGAGGGATTCAGTCATAATGTTCAGAATTTGACGCATTTTCCTTCAAATCAACGTTTGTATTCGGACTGAAAAATATAGAGCACTTTGCTTCACTCACCAATTGCACTGAGGTCGAGCAATACTCATCTAGAATACCACGTAGGGCGGTTGCATTTGCGACATCTGCTCTCATGAGAATAAGAGGATTGTAGGCAAAAAGTAAATGAGAGATTTTTTGGTGAGCCTTTGCACACCTGCACACCCATAAGGTTACCAGTCTCCTCATGGTTAATAAGAGCCAACAGTCCTCCTGCACATAAAAAAAGAGGTATGGGGAGAGGGGATCTCCCTATCTCAAACCTCTAGTCAGCAAAAACAGTAGTCTCATTTGAATTAAATCGAACCTTATACTCAACTGATGTAACACATGACCTGGCCAGCTGAATCCAACTAGCATCAAATCCCATCTTGGATAACATGGCCTCCAAGAAAACCCACTCCACGTGGTCATATGCTTTATGCATGTCCAGTTTAATGGCACATGTACCAAACTTCCCTTTCTTTCTTTTTTTCATTGTGTGTAGGCACTCAAAACAACTATGACATTGTTAGTGATAATGCGCCCTGGAACAAAAGCGCTCTGTGTCTCGCTAATGATATTTGGAAGGAACACCTTCAGTCGTGTTGCGAGCATCTTCGAGATCACCTTATATACCACGTTATATAAACTAATAGGCCTGGATTGAGTGATCTTCTTCGGGCTATCCACCTTGGGGATCAAACAATAGTAGTTGAGCTCCAGCCTTCCGGGATCACACATGTATTGATAGCCGCCAGAACCTCCTTCACAAGATCACCACCTAGTAGAGGCCAAAATTTCTTCTAAAAGATTGCATGAAGACCGTCTGGTCTCGGTACTTTTAGATCTCCTATACCGAACAAGGCCTTTCTCACCTCTTCCTTTGTATATGGTGTCGTAAGAGACCCATTCATATAATCTGTAACCCGCCTTTTAACTTTATTCAACACATTCATCGCTGGCACATTTACTTCTAGAGAAAAAAGATGCTAAAAATATTTGCTAACCAAGTTGGGTTGGTTCCCCCCTTCAGCACGCAGCGGCCACAGAGGAGGACGGCCGAGTGAGGTTCTTCTCTGCCTTCCTTTCTTCTGGGCTGGTTCCACCCTTCTCCAAATTCTTCACGGAGATCATGACTGAGTTTGATTTGAGGATTTTGAATCTTCAGCCCAATGCCATTTCAACCTTTTCCATTTTTGCCCATCTGTGTAAGAACTTTGTGGGGGTTGTTCCTTCAATAGCTCTCTTTAGTTACTTTTACTCCCCCTGTCCCCCAAAGTCGACAACAACGACAAATCGAGTAGCTTCACTTGGAGGTTGTGGAATGGGACGAGCAAGGAATATATCGGGGGGCATTTGATAACCCACTAGAAGGAGTGGAGGAAGGATTCGTGTCTGCTCAAGATGACTGGCCCTCCTGCCTTATGTGCTCCCCCCCAAGAAACTCTAAAGCCTGAGGCTGCTTGAGGGGATAAAAATCCTTTTGATGACTGCATGATCTTGCCCATCCAGCGCATCAAAGATTTGGGGGATGCTGGATTGACTACGGAGATGGTTGGCAATACAGAGGTTCGGCTAATATCATGAGTCTCTAGCACAGGCTTAAGCATAACCTCACAATGATGTAGTTCTGGAGTTTCCTGAAGCCACTGTTTGGTGCCAATCCCGAAACTGTTTTGTCAGAGGGCGTGTTTCCATTGTGCAAAAATACCGCTCTATCTCTATCCCAACGGTTACAGTTCAGACAACGCCAACTTCATCTCTGTCTTCCCTCCCTCGACTAGGACGTTGAAAGGCTGGTGAGGCTACAGCTCCAGCTTCGCTTCATCGATGAGGCTGAGAACCAGGATCCCACGCACGGCCACACGAGTCACGCGCATCTGCAAGCTTCTTGACCTCCTCCTGCTCTCCTCGAGCTCTAGAGACATGCTCTCGCCAGCCCCACTGCAATCTGCACAAGCTAACTGATGACATGCTCCCCTGCCACCTCGTAGCCTCCTGATGACATTGTCGAGTGCGCAGCGAACCCAGCGAGCTCATGCACCCCTCATATCCCTCTCCTCACGTGATCTTGCGCCACCCGATGCATCCTCAGCAACGTGCCAGCGCACTCTGGAGTTCAAATGTTGAATTTACACTGTGTAAGACTCACCGATGGCCTATTAATTAGATTAGTTAGTACTTAACTACCCCCTGATTCAGACCTTGACAAGTGGGTCCTCCCCTCTAATAATCTTGTAACCAATATTTTAGAAAATAATATTACGATAATGACATGTTGGCCCTATAATATGACAATGACATGTAGGGTAGCACCAATTGAAGAGAAGCTAGTCCAACATCGTCTGAGATGGTTTGGGCATGTTCAGCGCAGGCCTCCAGAAGCTCCAGTGCATTGCGGACGGCTAAAGCGTGCGGAGAATGTCAAGAGAGGTCAGGGTAGACGGAGTCCGTTAAGAGAGACCTAAAGGATTGGAGTATCAGCAAAGAACTAGCTATAGACAGGGGTGCGTGGAAGCTTGTTATCCATGTGCCAGAGCCATGAGTTGGTCGCGAGATCTTATGGGTTTCACCTCTAGCCTACCCCCACTTGTTTGGGACTAAAGTCTTTGTTGTTGTTGTTGTTGTTGTTGTTGTTGTTGTTGTATGCGCGCCCTATATCTAGTTATAGCAATCTTTACTGTTGGGACTCACTTTGACTCTCTGGTCCCACATGTCATCCACGGCAGCTAGTTTGACTTCTATCTATTACCTTCTTTTACCTCGAGGGTAAAAATGCCAAGCAAACTTCTGATAGACAGTGAAGGCCTTTGACTGAACGGAAACGGGATAGAAGGACATTTGTGTAAGGACACCTAACGGTAGAGGGGAAAATTTGAGCAGCTTTGGAATTAGGGGTAAATATGAGTAGTGGGTTTGAGTTAAGGGATGAAATGTGAATGTCCCTAAATTGATTTTTCACATACTCCCTCCATTTCAAAATAAGTGAATGGTTCTAATTTAAACTAAGATCTCACGACACTTATTTCGGAATGAAGGGAGTAGTGCACACTATTGATGTGTGGTATGGATTGCTAATGCAGAACAAAATATTTTCCCACATGTGCAATAATTTTTTGACGTGATGGATAACTATATAGTGGTTGCTGGTATAATTTACTATTTTATTACCTCTTCCTCTTGGGGCCAAGGCGGTTGCCATGTTTTCCTGGCTTATGATTTGCCTTCGGATATTCCTGCATCCAAAGATCCAAAACAAAATATCATCTATTTCTTTCTTCTCATGCATATTAGATAAATTTCTATGCTCCAACACATATTGTTCTAATGGATCACTAGGAGGTAAAACTATTGCAAAAATTCTTTCTATCTCGTCTACATAAGTTAAATCTTTAGCATGATCTTGTTTAGTAATCTTAGAGAAATTGAAAGAAGTTTTATCCCCTCCAAATTTAACAAGAACTTTTCTTATTGCCAATCAACAACAGTTCCAGAGGTATTTAAGAAAGGTCTACCAAAAATTATGGGACAAAACTTATCTTTTTCGTTTCCAAGTACTACAAATTCAGTAGGATACTCAATCTTACAACATATAACTTAAGCGTCTATAATAATTCCCATAGGTGTAATACTAGACCTATCTGCCAGCCTAATTGTTAAATCAATCCTCTATGTAGCAAGGTGAAATATCTCCAGGAATTTCTTGGTAAATGGATAAATGAATACCACTTATAATAGCTCTAATATCATAATAAATTATGAATAATGAGTAACAATCTTAACAGAAAAATAGGCATGCCAATAACATTTGGTAGCCTTTTATGATTGACAATATGAGTAGCTTCCTCACAAACTGGATGTCATGCCCATCTACATCTTCAGTTACAAGATCGTTAATCATAGCTATTTGAGTTTGTGTTACAATTTTATTATAAGGTGTATAAGTTTTTGCTTCACATTTTTAGCTACAGAGGTTACCAGCGAGTGCTCTTTAGTTCTAACAGGAAATGGCGGTTTCTCAATATAAGTTGACGGTAACATAAAACTAACAGTATGAACTTGCAACTCCATGTTAGTAATAACATCTTCTTTGTCAACAACTTTAAATGGATCATGATACTTCACCACTTGTCTTTAGAAACATCGATATGAGCAGCAAAAGATTTTTCGAAAGTGACAACTATTTTAGAATCAAGCCCAAACTTAGCACTAAGCTCATGAAAACATCAGAGTCAGGGAAGGAGTTAATGTAATCTTATTCAATGTTCATACCTTGTTCGTTATCTTTGCTAATTTCTCAACCGGCATTGTTGCATAATATCCTTTCAATAAAATTACATCTACCATCGACATCTTTTTATAGTAAAACAACCTCCATAATAACTATCAAGTGTTTCTTTATCATGTTGAGGAAATCTTGTATAGAAATTTGTAATAATAAATTTTTGGGAAGCTCAGGGATGGGACATTTGAGCATTAATGATTCAAGCCTAGTCATGAATCACCTGAAGCCGAGTTATGTGCATGCATGGAAGGCCTGTCTTTTGCCATCCAGAGAAGTGATTTGTCAAACATTATTGATATGGATTCTATTGTTGCAGTCAAGTACATTCGGGCGGGAGCTGGATAGATCAATCTACTCGTCGCTCATTAAGGAGATCAGGCACCTTATGTGTATTCGTGAAACTTGTATTACTCATTTTAATCATACTCAACAAAATAAGGTTAGCGACCATTTAGCAAAATTTGCTACTCCCTCCGTTCCTAAATACTTGTCTTTCTAGAGGTTTCAAATGGTGACTACATACGGAACAAAATGAGTGAATCTACACTCTAAAATATGTCTATATACATCCGTATGTGGTGACCATTTGAAATCTCTAGAAAGACAAGTATTTAGGAACGGAGGGAGTAGAATAGAGGGCAAAACTATGACTTGGGTTGGTTCTGGCCAGCCAGATGCATTAGAGCTGGCTCTTGCTGCTCGTATGAACTTTATGAGTTGAGTAATACAATATTTCATCCGAAAAAGGAGATAATGCTCTAAATAGGTGACCACGCCCAATGTTGTCGGGAAGCAAATATTCTATGTTCCACAAACAAAAATCGCACTCATGTGTTTAATTTCTTCTCTTTTTGGCAAAAAAAAATACTGATGCTTTTTTAGATGAACATCTCCCTTAATGGCATAAATTATTTATTAGTGACACATTGAAACTGAAAACTAAAAAGTAGTATAAGCGAACCGAGGCTCAGATAGTTAGGTTTTTTATGGTGGAACCAACCCATCAGGGTTTAAGTCCTAGACTTGGCATTGGCACTCGCATTTTCTTGGATATATTTCAAGCTTTTTAGCGATGTTTTTTGTGAGAAAAGTTTCGTTCCGTTCATCTTTAATCATGGTAGTACAACGAACACAAGAAATAACAAAAATTACATCTAAATCCGTAAACCACCTAGCGACAACTACAAGCACTTTAGCGAGCCAAAGGCGCGCCGCTTGCCCCTCCCTTGTGGGAGCCAGGCAAAACTTGTAGTAGTTGACAGTCAGGAAGTCATCCTGCTAAAACCCCATAGGACCAGCGCAACCGAACAACTACCGCCATGAATGAAGAGTAGTGTAATTCGGAATGATCCAACTTGAAGACACACCAACGTGAATGAACTACGACCAGATCCCAGCAAATCCACCAAGGACAGATCCGCCGGAGACACACGTCCACACACCCACCGGCGATGTTAGACACACCACCGGGACGATGGCTAGGTGGGGAGAACCTTATTCCATCTTCAAGGAGCCACCATCGTCTTGTCTTCCTGAGCAGGACACAAACCCTAACAAAACTCAAAGGAACATTTAGAAACAGAGCCCTCATACCGGCAAGGGCCTGTATCCATCACGCTGCCGTAGCCCTAAGGCCACCGGAGACGAGGCGGACCGGCCGCAACGCCGGCAGGAGGCAAAGGAACCCTAGGCTTTTCTTAGGGGAGGAGGCGGCTGCGTAATGTTCGTTGAGTGGGAGGAGACATTCCCATCAACTACGAAGGCGCTTGTGGTGAATTTGTCAATCTCAATATGATGCGCAATGTGCCGGCTCAATCTCTGGAAGATAGTCATAGAGATAAGGGTAGGGTGTGTGTGCATTAATAGTGATGGGTGTATGTGCATATGTATGAGTGTGTATTTGTACTGCATTAAAAAAATAGCATAAAGGTTGAAGGGGAGAATTAAAAATGAAAAAAGGGACGCGTACCCTGAGCCGGGAAACTTGGAAATTCCAGTCGTGACGTGTAATGGGCAGGTCGGGGAGAGAGATACGCAGCAGGGAGAGCTAGTGATTCTGGTATAACTACGCTCTACGGACGTGTGATCACAACGATTCGCCTAATGATCGGCTAATCTATCTCAAGAATTAAAGCAAACACAAGTAGTATAAAATAGCCAATTAATCTCACGCGACCATGCTAGCTGTACGTTGTAGCGCAAATCAGGGATCTGTTAGGATGGGAGTCACGCTTGACATGGCGACAAGCGCCTCCTCCGGCGGCGGCGTCGACTTCTACGTCAAGCCCATGGAGGCCGGGTCTCACCTGTTCCAGATCGACGGCTACTCGATCGCCAAGCGCGCAGCCAACGGCTTTAGCTTCAAGTCCTGCCCTTTCATGGTGGGAGGCTACCGCTGGGCACTCTACCTCTATCCAAACGGCGACAGGCCGGACAGCGCCGGCTTCATCTCCGTCTTCCTCCTCCTCGACGACTACGAGCACGTTGAAAGGCCGGCGAGGCTGCAGCTCGAGCTTCGCTTCATCGACGAGGCCGACAAGCGGCAGGATCCCACGCCCGCCCGCACGAGCCAGGTGATCGATCTGCGCAGCTTCTGCGGCGTGGGCTACCGCAGGTTCATCGCACGGGAGGCCATGGAGAACTCGAAGCATCTCAAGGCTGACCGCTTCACGATCCGGTGCGACTTGGTCTTCCTGAAGCTCGTCGTCATCCCGGAGAACGTTCATGCCAGCGGACACAGGAAATGTGTGGCGTGCAACCTCCGGGTGGTGACGCTGGCGTGGATGCCCCTCCTGCATGCGTGTTTCTGCGTCGCCTGCAAAGACGCTAGCCGCATGGACGCAACGGCGAAACAGTGCGCGAGCTGCCATGGGCCCTTTCAAGGGATCTTCCTGCATCCAGGGGTGCCTCCCCTTTCTTCTTCTTGACGTACGTTTGGAATTTGGAAGAAAACAACTTTACCCAGCTATATATGCCTAGCTACCGTGTGATTTTGTCCTCTTTTTTAGAGCCAGTTTAGTTTTCGGATAAGTAGTAGTATGATTTGTGTGCTCTTGCTTGCACTAAGATGAGGTTAATTGCCACTTAAAGCATCTCCAACAGGCGCGCAACGCGCTAAAAAAGTGTTTACATCACCTCCGTAGTCAGTTTTGCGCGCCGCTGGAGCGCTCCAGCGGCCGCTGTAAAAAAATTACGTGCACGCCGCTCCAGCAGACACGCTATATTTCTTCTCCTTCTACTCCGACTCGATACACGCATAGATAGATAAACAATAGATAAAACGACGATACATAGATATAGTACATAGATAGTTCATAGCCTCCTCCTACGATAGATAATAAAACGATAGATAAAAAACTACTCCTCGTCCTCCTCCGACTCCGACTCCGACTCCGCCTCGGTGATGTCCTCCTCTGATGTCTTAATGAAGGCGTCAAGGTACCGATCGTCTTTGGAGTCCCAGGACGACGCTGCTCCAAGCTCAATGTTGAATTGGGCGGCCGCCTTCCGCGTACGCCTGTTATTGCAATAGGCAGCTCGCTCCGCCCTCCTCTCCTCCCTCTCCGCCCTCCTTTGCGCGAAGAACTGGCGCTCGTTGATGACGTCCTGCGGGAAGCGTTGGCGCCACAGCTCCATGGCTACCTCGTCCATCTCGACGAGGCTAAAACGGCGCTCCCGCCTCCGATTCTCGCGACGATCCTCGTCGGTGATAAGCCGCGGGGGAGGCGCCGCTCCCGCATCGGCACCTCGGAGAAGTTCATGTCCCTACGAGACCGCCGGAGGCGCCACGCCGCCGCGTCGTACGTGCGGGCGGCTCGTGGGCAGTGTCTAAGGTGCCGAGGACGAGGCACATGTCGCCGGACCGGATCTCGGCGAAGAAGACGCCGGAGGGGCGCGCGTGGACGCCGCGGTAGCCCGAAACTCCCCGACGGCGTGACGGCATGGTGGCGCGGCGGTGGCGCGTCGGCAGCGAGGTGAGAAAGCAGTAGAGGGAGCGGGGAGAGAGCGGCAAAGGGCGCGTGGCGAGGTGGAGAGCGGTGGCAAGGCGCATGGCGGACGCTGCATTTATAAAGCGTGCCGGACGCCACGCGCCAAAACTAGCGCGCGCCCGGCTGCTTTTTCACGCGCACGATCTTTTCCCGCGCGCTTGAGTTTTCCGCCACTATTGGAGCGCGCGAAACCGCTCCGCACGCGTGTTTTTTGCAGCCACTGTTGGAGATGCTCTTAAAATTCAGCCTTGACACTTTGTTCTTTACACGACGTTCACGCTGCTGTATATTCATTGTTTCCGTATTCGGTATGCCATTTGATCATAATGTAGCACCACAGTCATCGATATAAACTCCCGAAGACGTAAAAACTTCATCGCCACATCGCACACGGACAAGGCTAAAGCGATCCACGACCACTTCAGTTCATCCATAAGAACGACGGCTAGTAGAGATGTCACCATCGGCTGGGATTCGACTAATTTACCATCACTGCAGGGAGGCGGCCTTGATAACCTCTTCACGAAAGATGAGGTGTGGCATGGAATCAACATCTCGCCGGCAGAGAAATCGCCAGGCCTGACGGGATCAGCGACACTTTTTTCAGAGTATGTTGGCCAATCATAAAGGAGGATATCATGGCAGTGTTCTACCAGTTCTACCTCTTGGCAGGAGGGCATTTATCGTGGCTTAACATGGCAATGGTTGTTCTTCAGCCAAAGAAGGACGGCGCCACTAGCATCAGAGATTTTAGGCCCATTAGCCTGATCCACTATGTCGCCAAGTTGATATCCAAAGTTCTCTTGACCAGACTCGCGGTTATCAATCACTCCATCATATCCCTGGCCCAAACAAATTTTCTCAAAATCAAGTGCATTCACGACAGCTACCTCTACGTGCAAAACTGCGTACGAGCCCTACATTGATGAAAAAATCCATCTCTTCATGAAACTAGATATTGCCAAAGCCTTCGACAACATGTCCAGGGAGTATCTCCTCGAGCTTATGCAAAGATTAGGGTTCAGTGCTCGCTGGCGGGACTGGGTGGCGCTGCTTCTGTTGACCTCATCATCCTCCTTCCTGTTAAACAGGCTGCCTGGTGTGGGCATCCTGCACCACCCTGGACTACGGCAAGGAGACCCCCTTGACGTCGTTCCTTTCCATCTTTGGCTATAGACGCACATCACCACATCCTTGCTGCGGTGGCGAGCAATAGATCATATATAGCTCCCATCCCGGGGCGTGAGCTCAAGCTTAGAGTTAGCCTTTACACTGACGATGCTGTGATCTTTGTTAAGCTGGTGTGCCAAGAAATAGAGGATCTGATGGGCATTTTGCATGACTTCGGAAATGCCACTAGGCTCTACATAAACCTTGAAAAAACACTCGTTGCCCCCATTTGCTGCGAGCAAATCAATCTTCAGGAGGTCCTTCAGAGCTCAGGGGGGTTGATTGCTACGTGAAAGGATCGAGAAGAGGTGTCTAGAGGGGGGATTAGACACTCAGCACACAAAGTTGGCAGTTTTTAAGTTTTTCAAGTTTGGGTGGAGTTTAAGCATAAGTTTAACCATTCACAATACAAATCAAGCAAGCATGCAAAGAGTATATGAGCACCGGAAAGTAAAGCATGCAACTTGCAAGAAAGTAAAGGGATGGGATTGAAGTGTGCAAACGTAATTGGAGACACGGATGTTTTTGTCGTGGTTCCGATAGGTGGTGCTATCATACATCCACGTTGATGGAGACTTCAACCCACGAAGGGTAACGGCTGCGCGAGTGCACGGAGGGCTCCACCCACGAAGGGTCCACGAAGAAGCAACCTTGTCTATCCCACCATGGTCATCGCCCATGAGGGACTTGCCTCACTAGGGTAGATCTTCACAAAGTAGGCGATCTCCTTGCCCTTACAAACTCCTTGGTTCAACTCCATGATCTTGTCGGAGGCTCCCAAGTGACACCTAACCAATCTAGGAGACACCACCCTCCAAAAGGTAATAGATGGTGTGTTGATGATGAACTCCTTGCTCTTGTCCTTCAAATGATAGTCTCCCCAACACTCAACTCACTCTTATATGATTGGATTTGATGGAAAGATGATTTGAGTGGAAAGCAACGTGGGGAAGGCTAGAGATCAAGATTAATATGGTTGGATTGGAATATCTTGGTCTGAACACATGAGTAGGTGGCTCTCTCTCAGAAAATAGGTAATGGAAGTGTAGGCATGTTCTGATGGCTTTCCTCACGAATGAGGAGAGGGTAGAGGGGTATATATAGCCTCCACACAAAATCTAACCGTTACACACATTATACCAAACTCGATGGGACCGAATCAGAAAACTCGGTCGGACCGATTTAGTACATATGTGACTGTTAGGCAATTTCGGTGGGACCGACATGTCATCTCGGTGGGACCGATATCATTAGGGTTAGGGCATAACGTAATCTCGGTTGGACCGATTACTCAAACTCGGTTGGACCGACTTTGGTAATAAGCAAACAGAGAGTTGGTCAGGCAAACTCGGTGGGACCGATTCGCTCGTCTCGGTGGGACCGAAGCGCTACGAAAAGGAAACAGAGAGTTTGCATTGTAGACTTGGTGGGACCGATCGCTCATCTCGGTTAGACTGAAACGTTGCGAAGGGAAACAGAGAGTTTGCAACCCCATCTCGGTGAGATCGAGATCCCTATCGGTGAGACCGAAAAGACTAGGGTTTCTGGCAGTGGCTATGTCAAATGAACTTGGTGGCGCCGGATGGATCAAATCGGTGGGGCCGAGTTTGACTTTTGGTTTGGGACATATATGGATATGAGAAAGTGGCTGAGGGCTTTGGAGCGTATCACTAAGCACTTTGAGCAAGCAAGCCATTAAGCAACACCTCATCCCCTTTTAATAGTACTAGTTGACCCGTTGCGCCAAATGGCGCAGAGACCTGCTAAAGCCATATTGTCGATGAAAATAGTTTTATTTTGCAAGTACATATTTGATATTGATAGTAGAAAGCCCATGTGTTAAATCATGCTATGTTAAAAATGTGAAGCTAAGAAATCTAAGTTTGAAAAAAATTCATATTTGTATAACATATATAGAGTAGTTAAGGAAGATTTTTTTTAGTTGAAAATACGGTTATCACATTGAGAAATCTAAGTTTGAAACAAAAGACATGTTTGTATAATATGTATTGACCAATTAAGTATGTGTTTTTTAGCAGTGTTTATACCAAACTTTTATTTTCCATGTGCACGAAAAAAAACTCTCTGTGTTGTGCATATGGAGTCATAGGTACTTGAAAGGCCCATATGCTACCTAGCCCAGTCCACAGACAATTTTGTGTGTGGCCCGTCCAAAGTAGAATATGAAGCGGCGAGATTTCTCCTTTTGCTGCTATTTTAGAATTCTCTACATGCATGGCACATAGTCCCATTCAAAAACATGTACGCGTTGAAAATATTTGCATTTTTCAGCAATTTTATTTGTGAGTAAGCGCAAAGACCATGTCAAGCCCTAAGTATTTTAAAAATATTTGACTTTGTTAGTATAAGTGGGTTTTAGCAACCACTTCAGGTAACAATTCAAACCCTAGGCGAAAAATGAAGGGCAAATTATCTTTGAAAACATATATTTAAGCATGCATTTTTTTTATCTTATTGGGGTAACATAGAGCCGCGTTAGCTGTGACTTCAAAGGGTTTCACCACTCTGAAATCTATCTGAATCCATCACAGTACATTCGCATAACCTGCAACCTCATCATCCTAACAACTTCATCTTAGTTGAAATGACCAATCAAACATCCTAAGATCTTCTCAGCAACTCACAAAGACAAAAAAATGATAGTGCGACACATGGCATGTATACACATGTCTTTTCAAAGAATTCCTGGAACATTCTTCTCACATGATTTCCCAACGGTAAAGTCCAGGAATCTTCAGTCAAAATTGTTAAGGACCAAACAATGCGGCCACTCATGATGACCGCATACGGCAACCAGGCTCTCCCAAGCCACATACTTGTTCTTCAAAAATGGCATTGAGGTAACATGTCGTTTTGTAAACACCATAATGTCAATCACATTTGTATATATAAACATATGTGCATAGTGAGATAATGAAGAGGTTGGCAAATGATAGCTAAAATAGAAAAGGGGCATGTGTATATCATGAGAATGTAAACCAAATGAGTTTAGAGTGTAGATTCACTCATTTTGCTCTGTATGTAGTTCATATTAAAATCTCTAAAAAGACTTGTTTTTAGGAACAGAGGGAGTACTTACTAAGCTAGACAAAACAAATAGCAGTCTGTAACACCAGTACACAGAGTAATGGAAAATCAGTTTGGCAAATTGTTCGACAAAACAAATGGCAGTCTATCACACCAGTGCATAGAGAAACAAAATATCAATTTGGCAGCAATGTTCCGTGATGCATGAATAAGGGGAACATGGCAATAATATATGTATGTGCATAGCCTAGGTAAATCACCCAAACAATGGAACATGACAATAATACATAGGTAAAAATAAACTTTCATAGGAAGATCATCGGTTCTCTTCATCAATGAAAGGTTAAAAGCTGACATCCAGCTAAAATAGCATTCCTTTCTACAGAGGAAATGGCTACATATACTTGTCTAACGGTTGTATTTAAGAGCACTCACCCCTTCCGCCATCTACTATATTGGAAGCAAAGTGAAGTGGTCTCACTCGTAACAGGCATACCGGAGTTCATGCCCAGCAAGAGAGTCTACACATTCTCTCTGTACATAGCTTTAGTTTCATTTTCAGATGTTTGGATTAACGTTCCGAGAGAAATGAAGGATTTGCTATATCTCCTGAATGCGACTATAAAATGATGCAACATGGGGAAGATGCCAGTTACTATTTTGAGCTTTCAAGAAACAAAAAATCTAAAAGAAAATTATCTAAAAAGAATCAATGCAATGATGTGATAATTCGTAGGCCAACAACAATGTTTATTTGTCTCTCAAATAATTAACATGCTAGGAAAGCAGAGTCCTTGCTTCGGTGGAAACATTTCAGAGATGTGACTGGGAAAATAGGAAACAGGTAAAAAACATAAACTTTAATGTTTGGCAAATTCCAGTGCCTAATGAACTGTATACAACATAACATTTCAAACGTACGTGTAAGGCTGATCAAATTTCACCAAAGAAGCATTGGGTCATCCAGAAAATGTGAGCTGTCATCTTATTTTGCAAAACGGTACCAAGCTCCAACTCTTACAAATGTTATATTCATTGCTCACGAAGTTAAGAACTAATATTGCAACAATCTGTAGTCTCACATGCATATACTATGGAGATCAACCAAGCATTTTATAATAGCCAAAAGAAGTAGCAATACATTTATAAGAACAACCCCTCTAGTTTGCAAAACCAGAAAATGTGAGCTGTCATCTTATTTTGCAAAACGGTACCAAGCTCCAACTCTTACAAATGTTATATTCATTGCTCACGAAGTTAAGAACTAATATTGCAACAATCTGTAGTCTCACATGCATATACTATGGAGATCAACCAAGCATTTTATAACAGCCAAAAGAAGTAGCAATACATTTATAAGAACAACCCCTCTGGTTTGCAAAAATAGAAAATGTCACTTTAAATCTAAAACCAAAACAATATGAGAAACCAAGTATGTCACAGATGATTTATTTCATATAAGAAATGAAAAATAACAAAGAATTCGAGACACATAATTATATCTGAACTTAACAATGAGCTTACTCAATAGAAGTTTGTACAGTTGATTGATCTTCATCCCCAGTGTATGTAAGGACAGGCTTGATAGATAATTTGAGCATACTTTAGCTCTGCAAGGATTGAGCAGCCCGAATTGCACGAGTACGGACCAAGCTTGAGGGAAAGGTAAATTTGTAAATCTGGCTCTTTCTGCAGAATAGAAACTGGACCGCTGACCGGCTGCAAACCAGAGGATGGCCACACAATGTTTGTTGCTGGCTATGTGACCCAGAACCGGAGACCGCGGAGCATCTCACGCTGCGATGCTGCTATATGAGAGAGGTTTTGCACCTATTCCAGGGTATCAATGACAGGATTTGCTACGTTGTGCACTCGGCAATTTCAGTTTCAGATGGTGGAAGAAGCTCTATATGCAACATGGTGCACTCGACATTTGCTTGTTACTGGACCACCGAGTATTGCGAGAATTATGGATCAAGTAATGTTAGCTTTTTAGAAACGCTTGGACCCCTTCCAGCCACTAACCTACATCACCTTAGTGAAAATTCAACCAAAAATCATTGGAATAAAACTGAGTTTCAGTTAGCATGATATTGGTACATAAAAAGAAAGTATTTGGACAAACATAATTGAGAGGTAATGTCGAACAAAGATTCATGCAGCAAAAGTTATGTATCAACTAGAAAAAAAAGGGTGAAAATACATAGTAATCATGGAATGGTATAATTTTGATACATGTCACTGTTTAACGTACCATCCTAGCATAGTTGCCAGTCCAGGATGTGTTCCTGATCGTTTCTAGGTGTTTCTCTAACGGCATGCATGTAGACTTACCTATCTGCCACCTCTTCGTTGTTGGTAGTAGTTGCATTCATAATCTCAGCATCCACAATGCTTTTCCTGAAGAAGAAATTAAGTGCAGTCATATTTGGTATTTGTTCAGAAAAAAAGCAATAATATATCTCACTGCAAGATACCACCATATTGCCGTTTTTTTGCTGCTATTATTCTCATGTGGCAGCAATATAGGACATCGGGATCTTGACATTGACGGTATATATCTTGCAATAATAGGTGTATGGCTCTTTCAAAACTAAGATTCCTAGCTAAGTTTTTCAAAAATGCTGACATATTATCTATTCAGTGTAAGTGTTCAACAAAGAAATTTCTACTGGTGTTTGACCCTTGAATAAAGCAAACCGAAAATACTGTGGTGTCTCCATATGTACTTATTATAAAATAATTCCCTTGCAAAAAGTGGGGAATCCATAAGCAAAGAGGAATTTATTTCTAGATTCTAAATTAACCGATGAACTAAAAATCAAGAGAGGGTGTACCCAAGCACTAAATTGGCAGCCTGCACACTTGTGTTTCGCTAAATTTGTTCCTATTATTCTGAATACTGAAACAACTTTGGATTTAGCTATGCCTGTAAAAACTTGGCGACGATTAGTAGAAACCTTGCAGTTCCTATACCATATGGAACAAAGGGTAGCCATGGTAAACAGCAGGCTACAAACACGAGGTTGGACAAATCATGAAGGCTGACAACCATATGTCAACAATAATTACCATGCCACTCTGCAGTATGCTGCAACACACCAAAAGAAATATGAGAGTTAAAGGCACACCTGTTGATTATTCATCGAGATTCGAGAGAGGATAGAGTATGGCATAAACTCACATGCCAAATTTCTTACAGATATATTAGCATCATGTCGTTTGTGCTTCTTTCCTAGTTCCTCACACACTCCTTCACATACTTTTTCTCTAACAGCCAAACCTGAGATGCAAACATAAAATATGAAATAGAGAAAAATGATAGATACTGAACTGCACAGTTTTGACAACTACAGAGTTTCTTAAAAAGTAATCTATGCATAGAATTGAAAACAGTCAGTATATAATGGATAGAAAAGGGCTATCCAATATCTGATATTTGCCACCTCACAGCCCATTTTCTGTATTCCAAAATAAGTACTAATCAAAAGACTGTTGTCGCAAATCCTGAATAATATTATCAAGGTTCAGAAAAAGCAAATCATGATATAGCCCGCTAAAATGCAGTTGTAAAAATACTTTGGAATTACTACGACTTGTGCTTTAGTGTGTTCGCCTTTCCCATAGAGTGTTTTTTATTCAGCTAGTTGATGGACCATTTTTGCAAATTTATTGCATATACTTTACTCGTATAAAAAAAAGATACTACATGGTTATTTCCTATTAATTCGTGTCACAGCTCATGACAACATAACTGAACATATATATACTAAAAACCTATAAAATTTCTAGTTAAGTCGTTCAATGGCTAATCTACATGGACAACATTGGGGTTTTGTAGGTGATGCCATCATCCACCGCCGTCACGATGCATAGGTGGTTGCTCACCTCAGGAAGCAAGCATCCGTTGCAAACTCTGTTGCAGCAAAGCAATAGTCACTCAGGCAGGCGTGACTAATAAGAAACCAAATGACAGTCTAATTCATTTGTATAAAAATCCATTGACCAAAATAAACCTCAGAGAAGTTGGCCATTCATTTTAGCAGCAAAGTTGCAAATTCATTCATTCATTCTCTGCTTGATCTAGAGGAAGGTTGATTTATTTGTCAAATTAAGTAAGGAATGAAGGTTCGTTCATTCATCTGACAAACAGCAGCAGCAGTGTATGTAGCATCTTGATCCATGGAAGAAGGTGGGGGAGCAGGAAGGGACCTTGTGCGTGAGGTAGTCGTGGCCGTGGTCGGGCTGGACGGCGTCTCCGTCGAGCTTGTCCATGGAAGGTACTCCTAGGAAGGAGCTGCTGCAGGTCGCCTGCTGCTGCTGCTCCGGACCGAATCGAATAGAAAAAGAAATCAGGGGTCCGATCCGATCTGATGTGATGTGAGAGAGGAGAGGAGTCGGGGAAAGGGAGAGCTCACCATTGCAACTGGTCGGCCGGAGAGGTGGAGGATGGGGCGGAGGAGGATCCACCCGGCGAGCCTTCACGCCGCCCGCGTCCATGGTGACGCTGTTGCTGCGGATCGAGAAAGCAAAGAAATTAGGGAAGGATGTGAGAGAGAGGGAAGGAGGGAGAGGTCGGGGAGAGCCCGGCGTTCTACCCCTCTTGAGGCATCTCTGCTTGAGGATTAGGGAGGGGCGGCGCACGGGAGGAGAGGAGGTCGTCGAGGCGAAAGCGGGGGGGGCGGCAGCGTGGGAGAGGATGGAGCGAGGAGGACATGAGGCGAAGGGGGCCAGGGCTCGGGACGATAGGGTTTGACTGTTTGTTCTCGAGGTCGAGCATGGGGCGCGGGCGGAGGGGATTGGCGAATCCCTCGGGGACATTGGAAAGGCACACCCAGCCAACGAGCGCACGAGATGAGCCCACCAGTCATTGGCCAATGAAAATGACGGTGGGGTGAAAATTGAGTGTGACCACGAAGTGAAGATCTAACGGCCCAAATTCGTCTGATGGCCGATCCGACGGCCAGAACTGGACCAAATCGAGGGAGCTTCGTGGAGCCAAGTTGGCTAGCAACATTATATGTTGAACTAGACCATGAAGACGCGCGTTGCTGCGCCCGTCCATCTTAAACAAAAATCTATGATATATTTGAAATGGATGAACAATAAAAATATTTCATGAAATTTGAATAGCTTAAGCTAGAATGCCATGATTGATGGCATATTTATTTGAAGTTAGAGCCGATCTGTTTGAATATTTATTTGATGAGGTATTTCACGTATTTGAAATACTTAGCATATTTGAAGTTAAGAACTGGCCCGTTAGCGTATCAGTATTGGCAGTATTGGCTTAGACCTAGTAGTCAGAACAGGTGGAGTCTCCTCCTAATTCAAGCACCAACGAAATTGGTGCTCCTCTATATGTATGCTATAAATAGGAGCACCAAATATGTGTCTAAATACTCCAATACATGTCCACATAGCATCGAGATCTAGATGGTCATGCTAGTATATTCCTATATAAACAGAAACATTGAGAAAACGCAAGCATGAACAATAACTTTTTTCTGAGACATAAGCTGATAAGCATGACCAATAACTGATCCCGTGCAGAGCTGGGCAGGCCCTGGCCCACTGAGCCTTGGACGTATGAACCTGATGGATGGAGGCCGTACTCCTGTCGTTGTGCTTATATGGGCTTTTTCAGCCACCAACCAGCCCGGTGAACGAGGAGAGCCCCAGCTCGGTATGTGGAGCAGCAGCCGGGTACGTGCGCCAGTCCTGAGGCGGTGAAAATGACCTATCGATGCTGGTTGAGATGACCAAACGGATCTGGTCCGTTCCAGCTTCAGATCAGATGGCTGAGGACCTCAAAACGCTGTGGTGGCTCCTAACTAGCTGAGTTATACTGTTAAGTAATTGGCTTTCCTATAGACTCAATGTGATCTTGGATCACTAAAATAGAAAATGTAGAGTCTTGGACTTTGAAGCTTGAGCCAATCCTTTGTCCTTAGCATCTTGAAGGGGTTCCACATCCTCTTGTCCATGCCACTCCATAGTTGAACTTAGCTGGAATATACTAGATGAAAGTATTAGTCCAACAAGAGATATGTTGACATTAATTACCAAATTCACCCAGGGAGCACTTGTGCTTTCAATCTCCCCCTTTTTGGTAATTGATGACAACATACATCAAAGCTTTAGATAATGATATAGAGAAAGGCAAGTAAAGCTTTGGAAAGACATGTAACATGCATAGGCTCCCCCTACATGTATGCAATCATGTAAATATATAACATAGAATCATGTGAGTACATAATCATGACAGAGCAAGCAATGAGTTACATGTATCTTGGCTATATGCATCACAGCAAATGGTGTGAACATGGGAAATGTACCTTCATGCTTATGAGTCCTTCTTGCAAACAATATGTGCATCAGCAAGAGATCTTCATGCACATGAATGTGATGCATATACTTACCTTGTAGTCTCGAACTGGCTTTGGAAGAGATGAACTTGAGTAAACAAGGTTAGACAACACAGAGACATCTACTAAGCAGAGCAAGAACAGTAGACCACAAGAGTACTAAGATTTGGATGACATGTAGAGAGTGAGTACTGGGTACTCTAATTAGTGTATACATGTCTCCAAAGGTAAAGATATGCAATGAATTTCAAGATTTCCTTCCCTTAGATGTCTTGCTCTCCCTGCATCTTATAATGGATATTTGGAGAAGATAGGGAATAGAAAATCAGAGCAAAGCAAACACAAAAATAACATAAACATGTCTTTCCCCTCTAAAGACATGTAATTTCTCTCCTCTTTGAATACCAAGCAACTGAGGTCTTTCTTTTGAAAAGAAAAAGAATGTCTCTCTCCCCCTGTTGCTCTCTCCTCCTATTGGAGGGATTTTAGCTTTGATGTGAACTCTCTCTCCCCCTTTGACATCAATTTCCAAGAAGGCTCTTCTGGAGTGTGAGTCAAGATAGGTTTGGTACTTGAGTCATAGAGCAAAGAAGCAGATTAGAATATGATGCTGGTAGAGGATAAGGATCATCGAGTGGAGCTGGAGCAAAAAAAGTGCAGAATGCAAGTGACATAGTGATTTCTCGGCATGGAAATCGGCTGCACCGAGTTGATTCCTTCGGTGGCACCGAGAAATTTTGGTTTGACCGAAAGAGGAAAGTCGGTTTGTCTGAGTTCATCTCAGAGAAAATGCACTAGTCAGCTCAGCTCACTAAGCAGATAGATCTCACAAGGATTTTCACAGAATTAACTAAAGGATTTGCAATGAATTAGATGCAGAACAGAAATAAAAGAGAATAAGTCTAGATGAATTATTATTTTTTGAAAGGGGAACAAATATGCATGAGACAAAATGCAATAACAAGGAGAAACACTAGAGAACTTCATCTAGAATAGGTCGGCGACAAAGTCACCTATGTTAGAGTATATTGACTTAGGAGTCAAGTGAGGACACTTGATCATAGGTCATACTCATCGTTTAAGTTCAAAATGGGGTTGCCATTTTTTGTTTAAGCATCTTGATGTATTCACATCTTATTGAGTTGCTTTGACCCATGACTTGGGGTAAAGCTTCTCTAAGATGGAATAACATACCTTGGGTGGTGGTGTTGAACTTGATCATGTAGTTGAACTTGTGTGGGATGCTCAATGTTGATGTAGTTCATTTGGAGCACCACTTGTAATTGGAGTTCATCTACCTACATGGATTAGATTTGCAAGGAAAAGCACTTGCGTATCCAAAAAGACAATCGTGAAATTTGACTTAGGAGTTTGTCAAATGATATATTTGAAGGGTTTCATGCTTCCTTGTCTTCAACCACCGTAAAGTAGAGACTTGGTGATGTAGAGATTGCTCAAGATGTGAATGAGTTGCAATCTCATAGATTTGGATCCATCCAAGTACCTATATGGGTTAGATAACATGCAAGGGTGCAATATCCAAGATATGTGATCATCATCATGGGAGAGATATCAAGGATAAGTCATAGGCTCATGTCTTGCATGTATCCAAAATGGAGTTCCTACTCCAAGTTTGAGGCATCAATGATGTTCAATTCACCTCTCAACCTGCAAAACACTTTCTCATCAAGTGGTTTAGTGAAAATATCCGCCAATTGCTTGTCGGTGCGAACATGCTTAAGGTTAATATCATCCTTTGCAACATGATCTCGAATGAAATGACGACGAACTTCAATGTGCTTAGTTTGAGAGTGTTGCACAGGATTGTGAGCAATCTTAATAGCACTCTCATTGTCGCCAAGAAATGGAACATGTTTCACATATATCCCATAATCTTTAAGAGTTTCCACCGAGACTTTTGTAAGCGTTGGGACTGAAAAAGATCCATGTGAAGTAGCTCGAGCGGCCTCCTTGTGGTCATGATGTTATTCACGAGATGGCTTCCTCCTACCTGTTTACCTGCTTGACAAGCGCTGCAAAGTCTATCCTTATCAAATATGACATCTTTAACACCAAGGATATGATCACCTTTAATAAGCTTGTCAAGGTCTCGCATGCCCACATGACCTAACCGTCTATGCCGCAACCAACCTTTAGAGGATTTAGCAATTAAGGAAGTTCTAGGTTGAGACTTTTTAGTGAAATCAACAATGTATAGATCACCTTTGCGTATTCCGGTAAGACCATTTTATGATTATCTCTACGAAACACTTGGCAATCTACTTCGGTAAATAGAACATTGAAGCCAAAGTCAGCTAGTCTAGAAACAGAAAGCAGATTATAGCCAAGAGACTCAATGAGCATGACATTTTGTATGGAGCTATCATGTGAGATGGCCACCTTAACGAGGCCAACCACCTTACCCTTTGAGTTATCACCAAAAGTGACATACTTTCGAGGGTCGTCGTTTTCAGCAAGCTCACGAAACATATCTTTATCTCCGGTCATGTGATCAGTACATCCACTATCAAGGACCCATTCCTTTCCTCCTGCCATGTGTCCCCGAAGATTTGCCATAAGACCAAAGTGTCTCATTGCATCATCAAGATCAAAGTCACTATCATCATCCTCATCATAGTATCCATGTTCAACATCGTCATGTGGTGGATCAATTCCTAGAGAGAGTGATTCATTAGAATGAGTTTGACAATGATCTTCTTTATGAATTCTAATAGCTTCGGAAATAATATTGCTAATAATAATTCCAACATCCCCTTTGGCACGCATAAGATTTGTAAGCTCAAAAAGACAATCACCAAACTTAGGATCATTGGAATTCATCTTACTCAAGGCAATAGACTTATGGAGAATTTCATCTAGATTTTGCAAGGAATAATTTGGAAATCGTTCCTCAAGAAATTTCCATATGGTGTAGGCACACTTAAGAGTAGGCAAGCAACCTATCAAGTTTCTAGGCAAACCTCTAGTGATAAGATTAACAGTTCTAAGATTGTGAATCATATCAATTGACTCATCAAGAGTAGGATGCGTAGGATCAACATGAGGTACACAAGGACTAGTAATGTACTTGTTCAAATGATATTCATTGAAAATCACAAGCATCTCATTTTTCCACTCATGAAAGTACTCTCCATCAAGTATAGGCACTCTATGTCTAAGACTCTCCAAAGTAGACTCATCCATCTTCCTCCAATGGTGTTTAAACCAAAGCAATGGAGACCAAGGCTCTGATACCAATTGAAAGGATCAAGAAGAGGTGTCTAGAGGGGGGGATTAGACACTCAGCACACAAAGTTGGCAGTTTTTCAAGTTTGGGTGGACTTTAAGCATAAGTTTAACCATTCACAATACAAATCAAGCAAGCATGAAAAGAGTATATGAGAAGCGGAAAGTAAAGCATGCAACTTGCAAGAAAGTAAAGGGATGGGATTTGAGTGTGCAAACGCAATTGGAGACACGGATGTTTTTGTCGTGGTTCCGGTAGGTGGTACTATCGTACATCCACATTGATGGAGACTTCAACCCACGAAGGGTAACGGCTGCGCGAGTCCACGGAGGGCTCCACCCACGAAGGGTCCACGAAGAAGCAACCTTGTCTCACTACAAAAAAAGACACATCCGTGACATTTTGGGTCGAACGAAAAAAAATTCTGTCATACATATGACACTTCTATGACGATAATTGTGACAAAACCCGGTATTATCATAGATGTGGTGGGCTCCTACTTCTATGAAAAAAAATCATGACAGAAAATGGGCTTTTCGTCCTGGGCGGGCCGGAGAAGTAGCTGCATGACATTCTTTGGGCCGTTCATGACGGAAAAAACCATGGTAGAAGCGAGGGGGAGGAAAATTTCGGGGATTTGCCGGTTACGGTGGGAGGTCGGGGGCCGAGCGATGTGCGTTTCTCTCGTACACGTGCAAGGCGTTGGCTCTAACTGAACCCAAGTGATTGCACTGTAGGCTACACGTTACTGAACCCGAGCGATCGATCGATGGCTGTTAACTGAACCCGATGGAGCGATTCCTTCGCTGCTGCTACTAACTGAAGCCGATCGATTGGATGAACAGTGGCGTTGCGGGGGGTTGGATGAACAAGGTGGCGGTGGCGGTGCCTCGGATGAACAGGACCTGTGGTGTGGAGGGCTGGATGAACAGAGACGATGGAGGGGTGGCCGTGGAGGGTGGTTGAACAGGACCCGTGGTGTGGAGGGCTGGATGAACAGTGAGACGGTGGAGGGTGCCCGTGGAGGTTGGTTGAACAAGAGCGGTGGAGTAGCACGCGTGGAGGCTCGATGAACAGGAGCCCGTGGAGGCTGGAGGAGGTCAACGGTAGCCCGTGGAGGCTGGAGGAGGTCGACGGTGGAGATGGACGGATCCGTGGAGTCCTGTTTTGCGATGCGCCACACCCTCCCGATGAACAGGACCCCGTTTGACCGTGGCGCTCCAACACAAGTCCGTTCCGTCCGTTTTGCGGTACGCCACACCCCTCCCGATCAACATGACCCCCGTTTCGACCATAGGAGGTCCGTTTCCTCCGTTTTGCGGTACGCCACACCCCTCCCGATCAACAGGACCCCCGTTTCGACCATAGGAGGTCTGTTTCCTCCATTTTGCGGTACGCCACACCCCTCCCGATCAACAGGACCCCGTTCCGAACGTAGGAGGTCTGTTTCCTCCGTTGTGCGGTACGCCATGCCTCGTTTCCATCGCCTGTTCCGTCCAAGCCCTCCCGATGAACACGACCACGCATTTCGTTCCGACCCAACCGGTTGGCTCCCCATGAACACAACGACGACGCTGTTTCTCCGTTCCGACCCAGCCATGTACGTATGCGCGAGTAGGCGTTCGAGACCCTACCCGTATGTACGTACGTGGCCATATTTTCTTTCTTGCACCCTTGCCGATGTACGTACGTGTAAATGCTACGTGCGCGCCTCTACATGACACGTGCGCGCCTCTACTACGACACGTGCACCCCTCTACATCGACCAGTATGTACGTACACGTTCGCGACCAGAATGACAACGCTACGTACGCTTCGACCAGGTGGGTCCCGACTGTCAGGCACTTCATTGCCTGTGAAGATGTAGCTGGTGGGTCCCAGCAGTCAGGGGGCGAATCGTTTTGTTTTTTGCCCGGACGCACTTCCTTGCGTGCGAAGATGTAGCTGGTGGGTCCCAGCAGTCAGGAGGGAAACATTTTTTTCGCGAAATACGGTGGCCCGTCCGGTGGGTCCCTACTGTCAGGTGGAGGAATCATTATTTTCCGTGTAATAAGGAGGCACTTCCTTGCTGCGGCCGTGGACCCAGCTGTCAGCCTCTCGACATACAGTCCACGTCCGATGGAAGTCGTTCCTTGACCACGTTGACCACGCCGCGCCGAGAGCACCAGGGCGGTGGACGACGATGATGACCCACAAGTACAGGGGATCTATCGTAGTCCTTTCGATAAGTAAGAGTGTCGAACCCAACGAGGAGCAGAAGGAAATGATAAGCGGTTTTCAGCAAGGTATTCTCTGCAAGTACTGAAATAAGTGGTAACAGATAGTTTTATGATAAGGTAAATTGTAACGAGCAACAAGTAACAAAAGTAAATAAGGTGCAGCAAGGTGGCCCAATCCTTTTTGTAGCAAAGGACAAGCCGGAACAAACTCTTATAATAGGAAAAGCGCTCCCGAGGACACATGGGAATATCGTCAAGCTAGTTTTCATCACGTTCATATGATTCACGTTCGGTACTTTGATAGTTTGATATGTGGGTGGACCGGTGCTTGGGTGTTGTTCTTACTTGAACAAACATCCCACTTATGATTAACCTCTATTGCAAGCATCCGCAACTACAACAAAAGTATTAAGGTAAACCTAACCATAGCATGAAACATATGGATCCAAATCAGCCCTTACAAAGCAACGATAAACTAGGGTTTAAGCTTCATCACTCTAGCAACCCATCATCTACTTATTACTTCCCAATGCCTTCCTCTAGGCCCAAATAATGGTGAAGTGTTATGTAGTCGACGTTCACATAACACCACTAGAGGCTAGACAACATACATTTCATCAAAATATCGAATGAATACCAAATTCACATGACTACTAATAGCAAGACTTCTCCCTTATCCTCAGGAACAAACGTAACTACTCACAAAGCATATTCATGTTCATAATCAGAGGGATAATAATATGCATAAAGGATCTGAACATATGATCTTCCACCAAATAAACCAACTAGCATCAACTACAAGGAGTAATCAACACTACTAGCAACCTACTAGCACCAATCCCGGACTTAGAGACAAGAATTGGATACAAGAGATGAACTAGGGTTTCGAGATGAGATGGTGCTGGTGAAGATGTTGATGGAGATTGCCCTCTCCCGATGAGAGGAGCATTGGTGATGATGATGACGATGATTTCCCCCTCCCGGAGGGAAGTGTCCCCGGCAGAACAGCTCTGCCGGAGCCCTAGATTGGTTCCGCCAAGGTTCCGCCTCGTGGCGGGGAGTCTCGTCCCGAAAGGTTGCTTCTGATTTTTTTCTCATTGAAAGACTTCATATAGGAGAAGATGGATGTCGGAGAGCCACCAGGGGGCCCACGAGGTAGGGGGGCGCGCCCAGGGGGGAGGGCGCGCCCCCCCACCCTCGTGAGCAGGGTGTGGGCCCCCTGGCCTTCATCTTGGGCGATGATTTTTCTTTATTTATTTTAAGGTATTCCGTGGAGTTTCAGGACTTTTGGAGTTGCGCAGAATAGGCCTTCAATATTTGCTCCTTTTCCAGCCCAGAATTCCAGCTGTCGGCATTCTCCCTCTTCATGTAAACCTTCTAAAAATAGGAGAGAATAGCCATAAGTATTGTGACATAACGTGAAATAACAGCCCATAATACGATAAATATCGATATAAAAGCATGATGCAAAATGGACGTATCAACTCCCCCAAGCTTAGACATTGCTTGTCCTCAAGCGAAAAGCCGATAACAATAAATATGTCCTCATGTTTAGAGGTAGAGGCGTCGATAAAAATAAAATACGGACATGAAGGCATCATGATTATTTCGTAACAACAACATAAATAGATTTTGTCATATGATTACTCATGTTCAAATGATGATCTTTTCAAAGCCAAAGTATGAATCAGAAACCTTATTGAGCCCCCAACAAATTATACCCTTAGTCATTGAAACAATTGCAATTTATCATAACATCGGAAAGAGTCTATGTCAGAGCTTAAAAGCAAGTCCACATACTCAACTATCACTTAGTCCTTCATAATTGCTAACACTCGCGCAATACTTGTGGTTACGGAGTTTTAATCGGACACAGAGAAAGATAGGGGCTTATAGTTTTGCCCCACAACCTTTTACCTCAAGGGTAATGTCAACAATAATAATTCATGCTCCCCCACATCCAATTAGATATATATATATATATATATATATATATATATCATGTTCTTTCCAACATGTTGGGCTTGCCAGAGGATAAAATGAAAAAAAGAAAGGTGAAGATCACCGTGACTCTTGCATAAGGTAGAATATAATAATAAAAGATAGGCCCTTCGCAGAGGGAAGCAGAGGTTGCCATGCGCTTTTATGGTTGGATGCACAAAATCTTAATGCAAAAGAACGTCACTTTATATTGCCCCTTGTATGTGAACCTTTATTATGCAGTCCGTCGCTTTTATTGCATCCACAACAAGTTCGTACAAAGCTTATTTCTCTGCACTAATAAGTCATGCATATTTAAAGAGCAATTTTTATTGCTTGCACCGATGACAACTTACTTGAAGGATCTTACTCAATCCATAGGTAGGTATGATGGACTCTCATGGCTAAACTGGTTTAGAGGTATTTGGAAGCACAAGTAGTATCTCTACTTGGTGCTGAGAATTTGGCTAGCATGAGGGGGAAAGGCAAGCTCAACATGTTGGGAGATCCATGACAATATACTTTATCTCAGATATAAGAAAACATAACTCATTACGTGTCCAACATCAACTCTTTAGCATGTCATATTTTAATGAGTGTTCCCAATCACAAAAGATGTCAATGATAATATATCTATATGTGAAACCTCTCTCTCCTTATTACTTCCTATTAATTGCAACGATGACCAAAGCTATATTTTCCAACTCCCAACAACTTTTTCATCATACTCTTTCTATGTGGAGTCATTACTTTCACTAAGATCAATATAAACTCTTTGATTCTTTTTATTCTTTTTCTTTTATTCACCCAAGATCATGGAAAAGTAATCAAGCCCTTGTCTCAACACTAATTATATATAGCTCGCGGACTCGATTACAAAGAGAAATCATAAAGCAAAACTCAAAACTAGATCATGCCATGACTTTTATTCTACTAAATCAAGATACTACTAATAGGATCGAACTAAGAAAAACGGTAAAGATAGGAGTTGTGATGGTGATACGATATCGGGGCACCTCCCCCAAGCTTGGTAGTTGCCAAGGGGAGTGCCCATACCCATGTGATTATGTCTCCTTCTTTGTTGTTGGCGGTGGAGGTGTTGTTGATGATGCAAGCTTGTCGTCCACCTTCCATGGCATAGGCTCACCCTCATAGAAGGATGATCGAGTCTCCGAAATCCTCAAATCTGCAAAGGAAACAACTCGAAACGAAAACATAGGATATTTGCGTGATACGGTCGTAAAAACCTTCGGGAGAATATATAATGAATTTTTACCGACCAAAATACGTATCGTGCAAGAAAACGGAGTCTGGAGGGCACACGAGGTGCTCACGAGGTAGGGGGGCGCGCCCTCCACCCTCGTGGAGGCCTCGTGTCCTCCCCGGACTACTACTTATTTTTCTATTTTTCTAAATATTCCAAAGCGGAGAAATATTGCCTTAGAATTTGTTTTGGGGTCGATTTACTTACCGTAACACATAACTATTCCTTTTCGGAGTCTGGAACGTTCTGGAAAGTGTCCCTTATGTATTCCTCTGGGGTTACGGTTTCAATAATATTAGTTTCAACATTTATAGGATTACCTGAGATATAGTGTTTGATCCTTTGACCGTTTACCACCTTCGGATTTGTGCCTGCAAAGTTGTTGATTTTTATGGCACCGGAATGATAGACCTCCTTGGTAACGTAGGGACCTTCCCATTTAGAGAGAAGTTTTCCTGCAAAAAATCTTAAACGAGAGTTGTATAGCAATACATAATCACCTACACTGAACTCACGCTTTTGTATCCTTTTGTCATGCCATCTTTTAACTTTTTCTTTAAATAACTTGGCATTTTCATAGGCTTGGGTTCTCCATTCATCAAGTGAGCTAATATCAAATAACCTCTTCTCACCGGCAAGTTTGAAATCATAGTTGGGCTCTTTAATAGCCCAATATGCCTTATGTTCTAGCTCGAGAGGTAAGTGACATGCTTTTCTGTAAACCATTTTATACGGAGACATACCCATAGGATTCTTATATGCAGTTCTATAGGCCCATAATGCATCATCAAGTTTCTTGGACCAATTCTTTCTAGACCTATTAACAGTCTTCTGCAAAATTAATTTGAGCTCTCTATTACTCAATTCTACTTGACCACTAGACTGCGGGAGATAAGGAGATGCAATCCTATGATTAACATCATATTTAGCCAGCATTTTACGGAAAGCACCATGAGTAAAATGTGAACCACCATCAGTCATTAAATATCTAGGGACTCCAAACCTCGGAAAAATAACTTCCTTAAGCATTTTAATAGAAGTGTTATGATCAGCACTACTAGTTGGAATAGCTTCTACCCACTTAGTAACGTAATCAATAGCAACTAAAATATGTGTATATCCATTAGAGGCAGGAAAAGGTCCCATATAATCAAAGCCCCAAACATCAAATGGTTCAATAACAAGTGAATAATTCATAGGCATTTCTTGACGTCTACTAATATTACCAATTCTTTGACATTCATCACAAGACAAAACAAACTTACGGGCATCCTTGAAGAGAGTAGGCCAATAAAAACCAGATTGCAATACCTTAGGTGCAGTTCTATCTCCAGCGTGGTGTCCTCCATAAGCTTCGGAGTGACACTTGCGTAGGATCTGTTCCTGTTCATGCTCAGGTACACAACGTCTAATAACACCATCTACTCCTTCTTTATAAAGATGTGGGTCATCCCAAAAGTAATGTCGCAAATCATAAAAGAACTTTTTCTTTTGTTGGTATGTGAAGCTAGGTGGTATAAATTTAGCAACAATATAATTAGCATAATCAGCATACCATGGAGTGCTACGAGAAGTACTTATGACATTTAATTGCTCATCAGGGAAGATATCATCAATAGGTAGTGGGTCATCAAGAACATTCTCTAACCTAGATAAGTTGTCTGCAACGGGGTTCTCGGCTCCTTTTCTATCAACAATATGCAAATCAAATTCTTGCAGCAAGAGAACCCATCTAATAAGTCTAGGTGTCGGTGTCAAAACCGGCGGATCTCGGGTAGGGGGTCCCGAACTGTGCGTCTAGGCGGATGGTAACAGGAGACAAGGGACACGATGTTTTTACCTAGGTTCGGGCCCTCTCGATGGAGGTAATACCCTATTCCTGCTTGATTAATATTGATGATATGGGTAAGATCAAGGAGGCTAAACCCTAGAAGCTAGAATATGGTATGATTGTTGTTCGTCCTACGGACTAAAACCCTCCGGTTTATATAGACACCGGATATGTTAGGGTTACACAGAGTCGGTTACAATGGTAGGAGATCTACATATCCGTATCGCCAAGCTTGCCTTCCACGCCAAGGAAAGTCCCATCCGGACACGGGACGAAGTCTTCAATCGTGTATCTTCATAGTCTTGGAGTCCGGCCGTGACGATAGTCCGGCTATCCGGACACCCCCTAGTCCGGGACTCCCTCAGTAGCCCCTGAACCAGGCTTCAACGACGACGAGTCTGGCGCGCATATTGTCTTCGGCATTGCAAGGCGGGTCCCTCCTCCGAATACTTCATAGAAGGTTTTGAACACAAGGATAGTGTCCGGCTCTGCAAAACAAGTTCCACATAACACCGTAGAGAGAATAATTTTTGCACAGATCTGCTGACGTATTCCGCGGCGTGACATCACACCACGGCCAGGCCTTTATATGAATCATTTTTTACTGTTCCACCTCAGCATGTTTAGCGAGGCGGTTTCCTTGGCACGTCTTATCAAAGCATAGATCGTGCCCCTTATTCCGGGATTCTCATCTACGTGGGTAACCCATCCGCGCCATTGATTACGGGCGCTTGGGAAATAAGCGAGTTTTACCAGGCTGGTGGGGGCGATAGCCGTCCGTCCATATAAGGGATAAGGATCCACCCTTTCACCTCGCCTTCTTCCTCCTTTGCTTATCCATTTCACAAGACTCGAGCTCCAGCGCCCAAGTCCGCACATCCCACCTCAACCTTCTCCAACCATGTCAGGTGCGGGAGGCAGGTGGATGGCCTCCTCCGTCACGGAGGGGCACATCACAAGACTGCGGGAGGCCGGATACCTGTCCGGCAACATCGCGCACAGGCTGCCCAACGCGGGGCAGCTCATTCCAACCCCCAGGCCCCATGAGAGGGTGGTGTTTCTCCCCCACTTCCTCCGCGGAATAGGTTTTCCACTTCACCCATTTGTCCGGGGGCTCATGTTCTACTACGGCCTGGACTTCCACGACCTGGCCCCGAATTTCATCCTCAACATCTCGGCGTTTATCGTCGTGTGTGAGGCCTTCCTCCGCATCCAGCCCCACTTCGGCTTATGGCTGAAGATCTTCAACGTCCGGCCGAAGGTAGTGGGCGGTCATCAAGCCAGTCTTGAGGCGCCATGGTTGGCAAGATGGCCAAGGTCCTATGGCTCGAGGGCGCCTTTGTGGAGACAATAAAGGGGTGGCAATCGGGGTGGTTCTACATCACTGAGCCACGCGACCCCGAATGGGTGGCGGCCCCCGAATTCAGATCTGGCGTCCCCACACAGCTCTCGTCGTGGAAAGAGACGGGCCTGACGTGGGGGAATTCGGAAGAGCTATCCGGACTCCAGACATGCATCCGAAACCTGGTGGACAAGAATCTCAGGCTTGTCGACGTAATCCAGGTGATGCTCATCCGCCGGATTCTCCCATGCCAACAACGGGCCTTCAATTTGTGGGAGTTTGATCCGGCACAACACCGAACCTTGAGCGGCTCTTGACACTCGTCACGAAGATGCACGGAAGGTGTTGTTCAAGGGCGCTGAAGCCCCAACATCCGCTACCAAAGATCGCGGATACAGCTCGCGGCGTCCAGCTGGCGAGGTAAGTTATTTTACCCTTTACGGGACTCTTTTTTCATAGATTGACTCTATGTGGGATCTAAAACTCCCTAATCTTTGACAGGACTGGCTGAAGACGTCCGGACAGATTAACTATCCGGCTCCTTTGCCGGAAGACCCGGAGGACGCCCGATTGACGGGGCTGCTGGCTCCGGCGCCCCATGTGGTGCCGGAGAAGAAGGCCAAGAAGGAGGCCACGGGAACTCGAAGGAGCTCCCAACGCCAGGTGCTGTCAGATTCTGAAGTAGAATCTTCCCCTGAGGACGAGGAGGAAGAAGAAGATGCTCCTCCCCCAGCGGGGGAGGAGAAGAAAAGGAAGGCCGCCCCAACTGGGGAGGCCGGAGGGTCCAAGAAGGGAAGAACCCTTCCTCCGGACTTCTCCACCAACGTCGACGACGACGAGGAGGATTGGCCAACAAGGGCCAAGCCCCTGGCGAGATCGTGAGTGTCCGGATACCCATGCCTTTTTATTATTGTAGAGTGTTCTCTAATGTCGAACAACCGTGCAGCCCGCCCTAGGGCGAGTTCGCCGATTCATCGAGCGGGTCCCTGGGCTCGTCGGAAATGGAGAGCGCTTCGCTTCCGACCGCCTCCTCGCCTCACGCTGCGGACGACGCCGCGGCGGGCCCCAAGGGGGGCTTGGTCAAGAGGAGGTAGCGCAGGAGGTGCCCCAAGGCAACCTCCCGGACTCCAGGCGCGCGGGGGGCAAGACCCCCAGGGGCTCTAAGCCCGACCCTTGTCCGGACTCCATGCCGGAACCATCAGCCGATTCAAGTCCGCCAGCGGATCCTTCGCAAGAAGGGTAAGACGCCGTGTCCTCCGTCCCAACCGGAGGCACCGGATAGCTCTTGGGCGCTCAACATCGCTTCCATCGAGGAGGGCACCGCCTTTGTTATGATCGGTGATCCGGACAGTTCGATCCGCCAAGAGCGGATGACCAAGCTGTACCAGCCTTCTAACAGGCTTTGAGGTAAGTGTAGAATATGTAAAAATATTACCGCATAGACAGTAGCCCACGATGCTTAGTTCGGTGTTCGAAAGAAAAGCGGACTAAGGATCTAAAAAGATATCTGTGAAGTCTAACATAAGTATATCAATATGGGAATGCAGGCTGCGCTGCTGACCTCTGCCGCACTGACTGCGGAGGTCAATGCATTGAAGCAGAACCTCGAGCGGTCCGAGAACAAGCTCGGACAAGCCAAGAAGCAGCTCGAGGACAAAGAAGGTAAGTAATACCTTATTAAAGAAATACCTTATAGAAAAGGTTTTGGTTGCAAAAAATAACAGGAATAACTTGGGTACTACAGGGGCCACGAACGAGTTGGCGACCCTGAAGGAGGCGGTGTCCGTGGCCGAAAACAAAGCGGTCGCGGAGCGCACCGAGCGAGAGAAGGGGGAGGCACAGCTGGCCAAGGTACGGCAAGAGCTCCAAGCTCTCATGGAAAAACACGAGGGTTTGGAGCGTGACTCAAAGACTCGAGAGTCCAAGCTCGCCTCGGCTCTTGAAAGTGCCAAAGCTGCTAAGGCCGAGGCCCAAAAAGCCCTCCAAGAAATTGAGTCGTTGAAGAAGATAGCGGCGGGTAAGGCATTCTTTATGCAAAGCAAGCATGTGAAAGTGAATTACCTATTACTTACCCGGATTCGAGCTCTCCAGAGCATTCGCAGATTTGCCCGTGGTGTGTCCGATCTTGCCGCATTCTACCGCGCCAAGGAGGGAGCTCGACGGAAAAGGTGTTCGGTCTCGATGTCTTGAGGCGAACATTCAGTGCCCCGAGTGACCAGCTGAAGCAGCTGGTCGAGCTCCTAAGGTCGCCGAACAGGCCATGAAGGGCCTTATAGCGCCTGTGGCCATTGGAGGCCATGCCCGGAGCTACTTCGCTTGGTGCAGCGGCTGTGGATGCATGTCCGCGGCTTGAAGTCATCAAGCGCTCCGTCTGCATTGAAGGTGTCCGTCGGGCCCTTGCCCGTGCTAAAGTGCACTGGGGCAAGCTGGATGCGGAGAGGCTTGTGACGGACGGGCCACCGAAGGGTCATGAGCATCGCACGCCCGAAATGTACTATGAGGGCCTCCTGAAGGGTGCCCGCCGAATAGCGGATGAGTGCTCCAAAGATGTAATTTTTGAATAAACTCGCATTTGTTATCCTGTACGCTGAAAACTTGTTCATATGCGCTAAGCAACGCTTATTAATTTAAAATATTACCTTCATGCGGCCGTTTATCAAATTTGAGAGATGGCAAGTCGTTGGCTTCAGCCCCCATGCCACGTCTTTGGGGTGTTGGGATAAACTTGAGCACTCTTGTTCCCATTCTTGGGTCCATCTAGGAGGCGCTCAACACAACGAACAAGGCAACCGGACTTATAATGCTTGAACACTCTCACTTAGCCATAGAATTCTATAATTTTAAATTTTGGCAAAGCCCTAGTATTCGAAGACCGAGTTCGGGCGCTATCCACGCCTTGGCGGACAATTCCGCTTCCTCGCTCTAAGCGGCATAAGTCTTTAGGGACCCAAAAACCTCTCGAACAGCGACCGGCTCTCGCCCTATCATGACGGTCAGTTTAGCTTTCTCCATCGAGGTGCTCGACCCAGCTCAAGCTGGGGTACAATCGCAGATGGTTCTCCGGTGCTACCTTAGCCGATATAGCGGGCGTAAGGTACCAAAACACGGGAGCCGGGCAAATCCAACTATTGACTCAAGACATGATTCGGAGCCAATTCATATAATGCTATAAGTTCGGGGTGCCGCACTTGTGAAAGTGTTCGGACTTATCACACCATAATTTTGGGATACTTAAGCCCCTGGTGTATTGGCTGTACCAAAGTGTACGGTTGCAACATGTCGTGAAATGAACATATGTATATATAAAGGAAGTAGAGCAATAATAAGCAAAAGCTATGTATTGTTTATTCAAAAAGGTACTGCAATGGGAGCAGAACGATACAAATAGTGCGATAAGCAAGGGATGGGACTATCTAACATGTCCCCTCCGGGGGTAAGCTGCGGGATGGTATGCAAGACAGGTATAATGCTCGTAATAGAGACCACCTGAACACTTGACGTGGCTTGTTGCTTCCCTGGCTGTTGCATCGTGAGTCCGGCGATTCTAGTGCCGGACAGGACTGATGAAAGACGGAGTCCTGAAAGTAAGAAAAAGGAAGAAAAAAGGAAAAAAAGAAAAAGAATGACACAATCGGGAGCCCCTGGTGCGGTCGAGCCGCATTCTTGGCGTGCCGTGGTCTTGCCCCTCCCCATATGCCCATGGTATCTCCGGAGCGTAATTATGTACGCGTAATACTAGCTTCGCAATTTCGCGAGGGCGGGGTTGGGGCGGATTACTCTGGCGATGCTTGAATCGTGCGAGCAGTCTTGTTGTAGGTTACTCCGGGCGCGCTTGACAGTGTCCGGACGCTTAGTGGCCGGACTCAAGAGTTGCTGTGAGAGGCTGCTTTTACCTCCGCCGCGAGGGCCGTCGTGTGCTCCTCCGTTCGGAGAGAGCGTTCGGTGTTTCCATTGACCGTGATTACTCCTCGAGGGCCTGGCATCTTGAGCTTGAGGTATGCGTAGTGCGGCACCGCATTGAACTTTGCAAATGTGGTTAGTCTGAGCAGTGCATGATAGCCGCTGCGGAATGGGACGATGTCGAAGATTAACTCTTCGCTTCGAAAGTTATCCGGGGATCCGAAGACCACTTCGAGTGTAACTGAGCCCGTACAACTGGCCTCTACACCCGGTATGACGCCTTTAAAGGTCGTTTTTGTAGGTGTAATCCTTGAGGGGTCTATGCCCATTTTTGCGCACTGTATCCTAATAAAGCAGGTTCAGGCTACTGCCGCCGTCCATCAGGACTCTGGTTAGGTGAAATCCGTCGATAATTGGGTCAAGAACCAATGCGGCGAAATCGCCGTGACGGATCCTAGTGGGGTGGTCCCTTCGATCGAAGGTGATCGGGCAGGAAGACCATGGGTTGAACTTCGGGGCGACTGGCTCCATCGCATATACGTCCCTTAGTGCACGCTTCCGCTCCCTTTTTGGTATATCGGTTGCATATATCATGTTCACCATCCGCACTTGTGTGGGAAAACCCTTCTGCCCTCTATTGTTCGGCGGCCGGGGCTCTTCGTCGTCATCGCTATGCAGCCCCTTGTCATTGAGTTCGGCACTTAACTTGCCTGCTTGCTTGAACACCCAACAGTCTCTGTTGGTGTGATTGGCTGGTTTTTTGGGGGTGCCATGTATCTGGCACAAGCAATCGAGTATTCGGTCCAAGTTGGACGGGCCCTGGGTATTTCTTTTGAATGGGTTCTTCCGCTGACTAGGTTTAGAGCCTCTGAATCCGGCATTGACGACCATATCTTCAGTGTTGTCGCCATTAATGCGGCACTTGTTTCTGTTGCGACGCGACCTGCCATTGCTGTCCTTGGTATCCGAACTATCAGGATGTTTGGCCAAGTTGTTGCTTCGAGCTAGCCAGCTGTCCTCTCCCGCACAGAAGCGGGTCATGAGTGTTGTGAGGGCTGCCATGGATTTTGGATTTTCCTGTCCTAGGTGCCGGGCAAGCCATTCGTCGCGGATGTTATGTTTGAAGGCTGCAAGGGCCTCTGCATCCGGACAGTCAACGATTTGATTTTTCTTTGTTAGGAACCGTGTCCAGAATTGTCTGGCCGATTCTTCTGGCTGCTGGATTATGTGGCTAAGGTCATAGGCGTCTGGTGGTCGCACATATGTGCCCTGGAATTTATCAAGGAATGCGGCTTCCAGGTCCTCCCAACAGCCAATTGATTCTGCTGGCAAGCTGTTGAGCCAATGCCGAGCTGGTCCTTTAAGCTTGAGTGGGAGGTATTTGATGGCATGTAGATCATCACCGCGGGCCATGTGGATATGGAGGAGATAATCCTCGATCCAGACCGCAGGATCTATGGTACCATCGTATGATTCGATGTTTACGGGCTTGAAGCCCTCGGGGATATTATGATCCATTACTTCATCATGAAGCATAGTGGGTGTCTGGCGCCTCAGATTGGGCTATATCACGGCGTAGCTCATATGAGCTTTGTCTCATCGTGTTCGCCCGGCGGCTTTTGCTGTATCCGGCGCGACGGTAATCATCCCGCGTCGTTGGGCGCCCACGCGATCCGTAGATCGATCTTGTATGTTTTGCCTTATCCTCCAATATATCTCGCAAGTCCGGCGCGTTTTCCCGTGCCTTGGTACTTTTTGAGCGGCGTCGGGGTGTGGCTTGAGCGAAGGGTTGAGAGGCTTCTCTGTCGCGGCCACGGGGTGGCCGGTCTGCCATGTCGTGCGCTGGTGACTTGGGTGCTTCCTCCTCTAGTCGAGGCAACGGCCTGCATTTGGGGTAGCTTTTGGAGGGGCGTTCGAGTTCATACTCTTCGGCTGCAAGGACTTCTGTCCATCTGTCAGCTAGCAGGTCTTGATCAGCTCTAAGCTCTTGCTGCTTTTTCTTGAGGCTGCTTGCCGTGGCTATAAGCCTGCGTTTGAAACGCTCCTATTCGGCGGGATCCTCAGGCACAAAAAATTCGTCGTTGTCGAGGCTTGCCTCATCTTCGGAGGGAGGCGCATAATTATCGTCTTCGACCTCTCTTTCTGCCGCACTGTCGTGTGGACTTGCTTCTCCCTCCTCCTGCGCTGAATCCGGCTGGAGGGGGTTCTCTTCGGCACTGTCCAGGGTGTTATTATCTCCCGTGACGGAATCACCGTTTTTATTGTGGCAGGATTTAGAGCGGCGCCGCTGACGTCGGCGCTTCGGCTGTTTCTTGGAGGGGCCATCCTCCGTTGTCCCATCGCCGTTCCCATCCTTTGGGATGTCCACCATGTATATGTCATATGACGAGGTGGCCTTCCAGTGCCCTGTAGGCGCTGGGTCTTGGTCGTCTCCGGCATCGTCGTCCATACCGTCGATGTCTTCGGAGTCGTAGTCTAGCATGTCGGTTAAATCATCGACAGTGGCTACAAAGTGGGTGGTGGGTGGGCATTGAATTTCTTCGTCATCCGCATCCCAACCTTCCTGTCCGTAGTCCGGCCAGGGCTCTCCGGATAAAGAGAGAGACTTTAGTGAATTCAGGATGTCGCCAAAGGGCGAGTCTTTGAAAGATGTCCGCCGATGAACTCCATGACCGGCGCCCAATCGGATTCGATTGGCGGGCGCGAGGGTTGAGTCCGGAGAGGAGTCCGCACCACTGAGTCAAGGTCTTCGCAGCGACAGGGATGGAGTTCGCTCGATCACCGTAGAGATTGTAGCCCCGAGGCGGTGTCCAACCACTCGTCCTCGATCGGGAATCCGCACTTGGATTAAGGGTCGGAGCGGATATCGTGCGCGCCTCCGAGGAGCTGTTCGGCTGCAGAGCTAGATCATGCCCATCGAGACAAGGCGGCACGCTTGGCTGCGGCTCGAATCCATCAAGATCAAGTCTCCGCGGATATCGGCCGTATAGTTCAAACTTCCAAATCTGACCTGATGGCGGGGCGTAGCTTCGATCTGCTCCAGGATGGCTGCTTAATTGGCCCGCAGCAAAGCCGCCAACACGAAGATCTGTCCGGGAGAAAAGTCTCACCTGGACCGCGTCGTTGTTGATGATCGAAGGAGCCATCGGGCCTATCGGTGACGACACGAGGAACTCTCAATGAAAGCACCAATGTCGGTGTCAAAACCGCGGATCTCGGGTAGGGGGTCCCGAACTGTGTGTCTAGGCGGATGGTAACAGGAGACAAGGGACACGATGTTTTACCCAGGTTCGGCCCTCTCGATGGAGGTAATACCCTACTCCTGCTTGATTAATATTGATGATATGGGTAGTACAAGAGTAGATCTACCACGAGATCAAGGAGGCTAAACCCTAGAAGCTAGCCTATGGTATGATTGTTGTTCGTCCTACGGACTAAAACCCTCCGGTTTATATACACACCGGATAGGTTAGGGTTACACGGAGTCGGTTACAATGGTAGGAGATCTACATATCCGTATCGCCAAGCTTGCCATCCACGCCAAGGAAAGTCCCATCCGGACACGGGACGAAGTCTTCAATCTTGTATCTTCATAGTCTTGGAGTCCGGCCGTGACGATAGTCCGGCTATCCGGACACCCCCTAGTCCGGGACTCCCTCACTAGGCTTAGCATCTTTCTTTTCCATAAGATATTTAATAGCAGCATGATTAGTGTGAATAGTTACTTTAGAATCAACAATATAGGGTCTGAATTTATCACAGGCAAACACAACTGCTAAAAGTTCCTTTTCGGTAGTAGCATAATTTCTTTGAGCATTGTCTAGAGTCTTACTAGCATAATGGATAACATTTAACTTCTTATCGACTCTTTGCCCTAGAACAACACCTACAGCATAATCACTAGCATCACACATAATTTCAAAGGGTAAATTCAATCGGTGGCTAAACAACAAAAAAGAGACTAATGCTTTCTTAAATATTTCAAATGCTTCTACACAATCATCATCAAAGACAAATAGTACATCTTTTTGTAATAAATTAGTCAGAGGCCGAGAAATTTTTTAGAAGTCCTTAATGAACCTCCTATAAAATCCGGCGTGACCAAGGAAACTTCTTATACCTTTGATGTCCTTGGGACATGGCATCTTTTCAATAGCATCAACCTTGGAGGTATCAACTTCGATACCTCTTTCAGAAACTTTGTGCCCCAAGACAATACCTTCATTAACCATAAAGTGGCACTTTTCCTAATTCAAGACAAGATTAGTTTCTTCACATCTCTGCAAAACTCGATCAAGATTGCTCAAGCAATCGTCAAAAGAGGAACCATAGACGGAAAAGTCGTCCATGAAAACCTCACAAATCTTTTCACAAAAGTCAGAGAATATAGCCATCATGCATCTTTGAAAGGTAGCAGGTGCATTACATAAACCAAAAGGCATACGTCTATAAGCAAAAGTACCAAAAGGGCATGTAAAAGTAGTCTTTGATTGATCTTTAGCCGACACGGGTATTTGAGAGAAACCAGAATAACCATCTAGAAAGCAATAATGTGTATGTTTGCATAATCTTTCTAGCATTTGATCAATAAAAGGTAAGGGTTAATGATCTTTCTTAGTAGCTTTATTTAATTTGCGGAAATCAATTACCATCCTATAACCTGTGATAATTCTTTGCGGAATCAATTCATCTTTATCATTAGGGACAACAGTAATACCTCCCTTCTTAGGGACACAATGGACAGGACTTACCACTGACTATCAGCAACGGGATAAATTATACCTGCCTCCAGAAGCTTGAGTATTTCCTTTCTTACCACTTCTTTCATTTTAGGATTCAAACGTCGTTGACGATCACGAACTGGTTTAGCATCCGCTTCTAAATTTATTTTATGTTGACATAGAGTGGGACTGATGCCCTTAAGATCATCCAGAGTATATTCAATAGCGGCACGGTGCTTCTTCAGAGTTTTCAATAATCTTTCTTCTTCATGCTCTGAAAGGTTAGCACTAATAATAACAGGATATATTTTCTTTTCATCAAGATAAGCATATTTAAGATTATCAGGCAACGGTTTAAGCTCAAACACAGGATCACCCTTGGGTGGAGGAGGATCCCCTAGGATTTCAACAGGCAAATTATGTTGCAGAATAGGTTCCTGTTTAAATAATACTTCATCTATTTCCCTTCTTTCATTCATGAACATCTCATTTTCATGGTCTAGCAAATAGTGTTGCAAAGGATCACTAGGAGGTACGGCAATAGAAGCAAGACCAATAATTTCATCCTTACTAGGTAATCCTTCTTCATGATGTTGTTTACTAAATTTAGAGAAATTAAACTCCTGAACCATATCATCCAAGCCAATAGTAACAACGTTCTTTTCGCAGTCTATCTTAGCATTAACAGTATTCAAGAAGGGTCTACCAAATATAATGGGACAAAAGCTATCTTGTGGAGAACCAAGAACAAGGAAATCAGCGGGATATTTGGTTTTCCCACACAAGACTTCAACATCTCTAACAATTCTCATTGCAGATATAGTATCTCTATTGGCAAGTTTAATTGTAAAATCAATATCTTCTAACTCAGAAGGTGCGATATCATGCATAATTTCTTTACATAAGTCAATGGGTATTACACTAGCACTAGCACCCATATCACATAAGCCATGATAACAATGATCTCCTATTTTAACAGAAATAACAGGCACGCCTACCACAGGTCTATGTTTATCTCTATCACAGGGTTTAGCAATTCTAGCAGTTTCACCAGAGAATTGAATGACATGCCCATCAATATTATCAGACAAGAGATCTTTAACAATAGCAATATTAGGTTCTACTTTGACTTGCTCAGGAGGTGTATAAGTTCTAGTATTGCTTTTACGAACAACAGTTGAAGCTTTAGCATGATCCTTTACTCTAACAGGGAAAGGTGGTTTCTCAACATAAGAGGTGGGAACAATAGGATCATTATAAGTGATAGTCTTTTCTTCAACTTTAATAGGTGCAGCTACTTTTACTTCTATGGGAGGATGATATTTAAACCACTTCTCCTTAGGAGATCAACATAAGTAGCAAAAGATTCACGAAAGAAGCTACTATCTCAGAGTCAAGTCCATATTTAGTGCTAAACTTACGGAAAATATCGGTATCCATAAAAGATTTAACACAATCAAACTTAGGTGTCATACCTGACCCCTTACCTTCGTCGAGGTCCCAATCTTCAGAGTTGCGTTTAATTCTATCCAATAAATTCCATTTGAATTCAATAGTCTTCATCATAAAAGAGCCAGCACAAGAAGTATCAAGCATGGTGCGATTGTTATCAGAAAGCCGAGCATAAAAACTTTGAATAATTATTTCTCTTGGAAGCTCATGATTGGGGCATGAATATAACATTGATTTAAGCCTCCCCCAAGCTTGAGCTATGCTTTCTCCTTTGCGAGGCCAAAAATTATATATATAATTGCGATCACGATGAACAAGATGCATAGGGTAATACTTTTGATGAAATTCTAATTTCAATCTTTTATAGTTCCATGATCTCGTATCACATAGCCTATACCATGTCAATGCGTCTTCCTTCAAAGATAAAGGAAAAGCCTTCTTCTTAACAACATCATCGGGTACACCTGCAAGCTTAAATAATCCACAAATTTCATCCACATAAATTAAGTGCTCATCAGGGTGCTTTGTTCCATCTCCTGTAAAAGGATTAGCTAGCAGTTTTTCCATCATACCCGAAGGAAATTCAAAAGGAGTTTCATTTTCAATAGGTTCAGTAGGTTGAGTAGGTTGAGGAGCAACTCTTTGCTCTACTGGACGGGGTGAAGATACCCCGAACAAGCCCCTCAGACAATTACTTTCCATAGTAACAAGTGACAGAAAATTTCAGCACACTAAATAAATTTTTCCTTACCAAATTCCACCTACCAAAGGCGCTACACTCCCCGGCAACGGCGCCAGAAAAGAGTCTTGATGACCCACAAGTATAGGGGATCTATCGTAGTCCTTTCTATAAGTAAGAGTGTCGAACCCAACAAGGAGCAGAAGGAAATGATAAGAGGTTTTCAGCAAGGTATTCTCTGCAAGTACTGAAATAAGTGGTAACAGATAGTTTTGTGATAAGGTAAATTGTAACGAGCAACAAGTAAAAAAGTAAATAAGGTGCAGCAAGGTGGCCCAATCCTTTTTGTAGCAAAGTACAAGCCGGAACAAACTCTTATAATAGGAAAAGCGCTCCCGAGGACACATGGGAATATCGTCAAGCTAGTTTTCATCACGTTCATATGATTCGCGTTCGGTACTTTGATAGTGTGATATGTGGGTGGACCGGTGCTTGGGTGTTGTTCTTACTTGAACAAACATCCCACTTATGATTAACCTCTATTGCAAGCATCCGCAACTACAACAAAAGTATTAAGGTAAACCTAACCATAGCATGAAACATATGGATCCAAATCAGCCCCTTACGAAGCAACGCATAAACTAGGGTTTAAGCTTCTGTCACTCTAGCAACCCATCATCTACTTATTACTTCCCAATGCCTTCCTCTAGGCCCAAATAATGGTGAAGTGTTATGTAGTCGACGTTCACATAACACCACTAGAGGCTAGACAACATACATCTCATCAAAATATCGAACCGAATACCAAATTCACATGACTACTAATAGCAAGACTTCTCCCTTGTCCTCGGAACAAACGTAACTACTCACAAAGCATATTCATGTTCATAATCAGAGGGGTAATAATATGCATAAAGGATCTGAACATATGATCTTCCACCAAATAAACCAACTAGCATCAACTACAAGGAGTAATCAACACTACTAGCAACCTACTAGCACCAATCCCGGACTTAGAGACAAGAATTGGATACAAGAGATGAACTAGGGTTCGGAGATGAGATGGTGCTGGTGAAGATGTTGATGGAGATTGCCCTCTCCCGATGAGAGGAGCGTTGGTGATGATGATGACGACGATTTCCCCCTCCCGGAGGGAAGTGTCCCCGGCAAAACAGCTCTGCCGGAGCCCTAGATTGGTTCCGCCAAGGTTCCGCCTCGTGGCGGCGGAGTCTCGTCCCGAATGGTTGCTTCTGATTTTTTTCTCATCGAAAGACTTCATATAGGAGAAGATGGACGTCGGAGAGCCACCAGGGGTCCCACGAGGTAGGGGGCGCGCCCAGGGGGGAGGGCGCGCCCCCCACCCTCGTGAGCAGGGTGTGGGCCCCCTGGCCTTCATCTTTGGCGATGATTTTTCTTTATTTATTTTAAGGTATTCCATGGAGTTTCAGGACTTTTGGAGTTGCGCAGAATAGGCCTTCAATATTTGCTCCTTTTCCAGCCCAGAATTCCAGCTGCCGGCATTCTCCCTCTTCATGTGAACCTTGTAAAATAGGAGAGAATAGCCATAAGTATTGTGACATAACGTGAAATAACAGCCCATAATACGATTAATATCGATATAAAAGCATGATGCAAAATGGACGTATCAGACGGCGAGGCCTAGGAAGGGGACGACGCGGAGCCGGTGAAGACGCGGCATTGGATGCCCACGCGGAGAGAAGTATGAGTATTCACTCGTTCGGCTGCGGTGTGAGGCTGCCGTCGCCGCAGGGCCTGGCCTAAGGTGGGAATAGTAGGGGGCGGTGAGGCCTCCGCGGTAGCACAGCCGGCCACGGGAGGCAGGAGCAGGCGACACGACCGGCGCTGCTTTGGGCGGCTCGAGCAAGAAGACCAGAGGTTGAAGAAGCACTACGACCGTTGGATGGACATTGTACGGTCACCGGAGCTAGAATCGTTCATATTGACTAAGTTGACAAAGCCCTCCGTCCCCGTCAACTTAGTTGGCTCACAAGTCAGCTTCCCACCAAGGTGAGTCCCAGCTAGCAGGGGGAGTATTCATTTTTTTGTGCGTAATAATGAGGCACTTCCGGTGGGTCCGAGTTGACAGCGGGGGGAATGTTTTTTTCACGAAATACGGTGGCCCGTCCGGTGGGTCCCAGCAGCCAGGGGGGAAACGTTTTTTTGCAAAATAAGGTGGCCTGTCCGGTGGGTCCCTGCTGTCAGGTGGAGGCATAATTATTTTGCGTGTAATAAGGAGGCACTTCCTGGCGGCCGCCGTGGACCCAAGGTGTGGGTGAGTGGAGGGATGGCCTAGCCAGCGGTGGGAGTAGTATGGGGGCGGTGAGGCCTCCGTGGCAGCACAGCCGGCCACGGGAGGCAGGAGCAGGCGGCACGACCGACGCTGCTTTGGGCGGCTGGACCAAGAAGACCAGAGGTTGAAGAAGCACTACGACCGTTGGACGGACATCGTACGGTCACTGAAGCTATAATCGTTTATATTGACTAAGTTGACAAAGCCCTTGGTACGCTCCAACTTAGTAGGCCCACAGGTCAGCCTTCGAAACGGTGCGCCCCAGATGTCAGGGGGAGGAATCATTTTTTGGGCGGCCGAAGCTAAGACTATCCGAGATTGAAGAAGAAGCACGACATCCGTTGGATAGACATCTAACGGCCACTGCTGCTAGAACCGTGTGTTCACTATAATAAGTTTACAAAGCCTTGCATACGCGTCAACTTATTTTTTTAGGGGACGCGTCACTTATTAGGCCCACAAGTGTGTGGCAGAGAACTTATAGCCCATTTGCGTTATGTAAGAATGTACAGCCCATTTTTGAATTCTAATGGAATTTACAACAACCCATTTACAGTTTGTTAAAAGTACAACCCATTTTCTAGCTAGGACAACGATTAATAATTTCAACCTTTGAAGACAGAATTTAATAAAATTCCCCACATTTTGATGGGATCCGAAATATTTTTATCCCAAAATTTCTAGTCAGATTAAATATAAATTTGTATTACGTAAAAATACAACGAAACATTGCGCGCGCAACAATGAAAATTTAAGATTTTCAAAATCCGTAAATAATATTTTATAAACTAATTTCGTGTTTGGTGCATTTTTTTATACTTACTGCCCAGTTTTTATAATTACATCACATTTATTATTTTTAAAGCTCATTTTCCTGTTAAGCCTAATGCATCCCTCCTAGGAAAGATTTGCAGCCCAGCGGGGCGGAGAATAACAAGTTGACCTTGCCTGGGTATTCCTCAAAAAGACGTATAGCTGGGCTAGCCATTTTCATCTTGAAAAAGTAGTATCTGGGCTGGATATCTGGCCTGGGCTAGACGGGCCACAGCCCGCTCAGTTAATACTGCTCTCCTCTGAACAACAACGAAATCATCGCCAAGAAAAACTCTGCAGTGCTCACGCCTCAAAAACACAAATACTGCTCGAGCTGCTTGGTCCCAGCTGTTGGCCTCACCTTGTGCAATTCTCTCATTTATATTGACTACATAGGTTGACAATGGTGTGGGACCGTGATGTCAGGAAACCAGGAGAAAGCAAAAAAAATATAGTTGTACATAATAAGGAGGCACTTGCGTAGATACGGCTATGGGTCCCTAGTGTCGTCCAGTCAAAATAAAGTCATCTCCTGAATCCTAATGTTCGTTGACCATGTTAACAATGCTCGGCGCCACGGCGAGCGCAACAACTCGAAGGACAACGGAGAGGGCCTCGCGGACCCTACGGAGGTCTGATACAGTGCCCGCTGCTCATTCAGGAAGCCAGGATCATCGGACACCTATGAGCACCTTCGAGAAACTGAGACGGCATGAAATGGTAAGGCCGCGCTTGGGAGCTCTGGTTTATTTCAAACCTGTATTAACATACAAGTGTAATTTACTCATCATGGGAAGGCCCGAGGTCTGTAAGTAAAACCGGCGGGTTACACGTGTAATTTGAGAGACCAGTGTATATTTTACGAGCACTGCTATATGGACGACATTACCAGACGATACATGCACGACGTGCATATCATGCCATCCATGGGCAAGGCTGAAACAGCAGCTAACGGCTGGATTAGCAATCGTCCGATTGTCGTTCAGCGTTTTTATCGTGTGTGAAGTACTTCCGATATTTTACTAGTCGAAATCGACAAACCAAGCGCCTTCGCCTGAGACCATCTTCTTTAATTTACAAGCGTCAGTTTTACAAGCGGTTTTGGTTGGAAAACGACGATCCAATCACGTCCTAATATCATGAGTTGGTCGGAAGATCATATGGTTTCACGTCTAACCTACCCGACATGTCGTATAGGCTATGAATGAGGGCCTGTTTGGTTCCAAATAAGTCACCAACTTATAAGTCGAAAAGTGAAAAAAGTGACTTATTTTGCGAAACAGACCTGACTTATAAGTCACCTCAACTTATAAGTCATAAGTTGCTCCACCCCAACTTAAAACTTATAAGTCATCCCCTTTTGTGTGGGTCCCACCACCTGCATGATGTTGATTGGTGTGGGAAGGCGTGTCGGGTGACTTATAAGTCAGGTGACAACCAAACAGGCGTGACTTATAAGTCACTGGTTTTAAGTCACCTGACTTATAAGTCAGGTGACTTATTGGAACCAAACAGGCTCTAAAACATCAGACGATGAACTTCTTACGCACGGAAACAATAGAAGAGGATGATCTTCTTAACAAGCAAATCACTGGCATTAGATCCACATGCAAAACAATACGAAGCATTATTCTCAGGAGGCACGGTGAATGATACGTCTCCAACGTATCTATAATTTTTGATTGCTCCATGCTATATTATCTACTGTTTTGGGCAATATTGGGCTTTATTTTCCACTTTTATATTATTTTTGGGACTAACCTATTAACCAGAGGCCCAACCCAGAATTGCTGTTTTTTTTTGCCTATTTCAGTGTTTCAAACAAAAGGAATGTCAAACGGAGTCCAAAAGACCTGAAACTCCACGGAACCTATTTTTGGACCAGAAGAAGCCCATTGAGTACAGGAAGCTCACCAGGGGAGTCCCGGGCTGCCCACGAGGGTGGGGGCCGCGCCCCCTACCTCGAGGCCAGCCCGGAAGTCCACCGACGTCCTCCCTGCACCCATATATACTCTCGTACCCTAAAATTTCCAAAACGGAGATTGGATCAGATGTTCCGCCGCCGCAAGCCCCTGTAACCACGAGAAATCAATCTAGGCCCTCTCCGGCGCCCTGCCGGAGGGGGCCATCATCACCGGTGGCCATGGAGGAGTATCCCGGAGGGGTCTTCATCATCATGAAGGCCAAGGACCAGAGGGTGGAGGCCATGGAGGAGGAAGCACAAGGGGAGAACCTCTCCTCCTCTCTCTTGGTGGCACCGGAGTGCCATCCGGAGGGGAATCATCGCCACGGTGATCGTCTTCATCAACATCACCATCATCATCACCATCCCCATCTCTTTTACGCGGTCCACTCTCCCGCACCCCTCTGTAATCCCTACTTGAACCCGAGTAAGAGGGATTATTGCGTATGGGTATAAAGAGGACTTGATGCTTTAATGCTATGGTTGGGTTTTACCTTAATGATCTTTAGTAGTTGCGGATGCTTGCTAGAGTTCCAATCATAAGTGCATATGATCCGAGTAGAGAAAGTATGTTAGCTTATGCCTCTCCCTCATATGAAATTGCAATAGTGATTACCGGTCTTGTTAACAATTGCCTAGGACAATTCGGCACACCGATCCACCACTATTCCACACTCGCTATTTATATTATTTAGTATTATATTCTAATTTTATGATAACAGCACCTACTTTTATGTTTTAGCTCTCCGATATCATGCAAAGTTATCCTCTTCTTACCCACAACGTAGTTTTATTTCTCGTTTCTAGTTGGAAGTAAACGTTCGGTGCACGTAGAGTCGTATCAGTGGCAGATAGGGCTTGAGAGAATATTGATCTTACCTTTAGCTCTTTGTGGGTTTGACACTCCATACTTATCACTTCCATCTTTTGAAAGTGCTACGATGATTCCTTGCACTTGGGGATTATCAAGCTCTTTTCTGGCGCCGTTGCCGGGGAGCAATAGCGTGGGGTTGATATTCTCGTGGGTGCTTGTTTGCTTCCTTCACTAAGTAGACTTTGTTTTTCCTTTTTGTTTCTGTTTAGTTGTGGGTGAAACATACAAAAAAAATTAAAAGGAAAATACAAAAAAATTATTACTTGCCTCTCTTGCATAAAAAGTTTTTCAAAAAGAGAAGTGATTGGAAGGTTTTGCATTGAGGAAGTGAGGGTCGACCTTGAGCACTTGTGCTCATGCTCACGGAAACAATGTAGAATTTTTCATGGAAGTTTCTCTGTAAATAATTATCCCCTTGTATATAATCCTTGTATTATAAAAATAATATGCCAATCTTTGGTTTTAGGATGATTAGATTGCTTGTTTGCTTTGTGCAAAACAAAAACAGAAACTTTGGCTGTAGTGCATGAATTTACATTTTTAAACGGAAATTCAAATGGTTCTGATTCTTTTTGCACATTACTTCTGTATAGATTTTTCAAATTGTCATATTTAGTTTATAATTTTAGGAGTTACAGAAGTTTGGCAAACTTCCAGATTACTACAGACTGTTCTGTTTTTAACAGATTCTGTTTTGCGTGTGTTGTTTGCTTATTTCGATGAATCTATGAGTAGTATCGGAGGGTATGAACCATAGAGAAGTTGGAATACAGTAGATTTAACATCAAATACAAATAAATAATGAGTTCATTACAGTACCTAAAGGTAGTGATTTGCTTTATTACACTAACGGATCTCACAAGTTTTTGTTAAAGTTTTGTGTGGATGAAGTGTCCGAAGGTCGAGGAGCTATCAATATGAGAAGAATAAAGAGAGGCAAGAGTTCAAGCTTGGGGATGACCAAGGCACCCCAAGTAAATATTTCAAAGTATACTCAAGCATCTAAGCTTGGGGATGCCCCGGTTGGCATCCCATCTTTCTTCTTCAATAAATATTGGTATACCTCGGTTTTTGTTTTGTTCACATGATTTGTGTCCTTTGTGTTTTTCCTTTTCTTCAAGAACCATGCTAGCATGAGATAGCCCTTCATTGATTTATAGAATACTTCATGTGCTTCACTTAAATCTTTTAAGTATGATCTTATAGAATTACTCTTTGTGCTTCACTTAAATCTTTTAAGTATGATCTCATAGAATTACTCTTTGTGCTTCACTTAAATCTTTTGAGTATGGTTTTATAGAATGCTTCATGTGCTTCACTTATACACTTTGAGCTTGGATATTGGTTAGTTGTAGAATGCTCCATGAACTTCACTTATATCTTTTGGAGTATGAATAATGCTATCATTTAAAGTGAGTTTGGAAGAGTGTCAACTTTAGGAATTAGTGATCCCACTATTTTGGAGGATGTTGAATCTTAGTGTGATATTTATGGAAGTGGATTTGGAAGAGTGTCAACTTTAGCTAGTAATGATTCCACTATTTAGGAAGAGGTTCCAATTGAGTATGAGAACAAAGTTGCTATCAATGATACTACTGAAAATTATTATGAGGGAGGAATACATGCTTGTACGTAGGACTTGCAATAATATTAAGTTTCCTCTCTATGTGCTTAAAGTTTTGAAGTTATACTTGTTTTGCCTTCCTATGCTAGTTGATTCTTGTTCCCATAAGTTGTGTTCTCACAAAATCCCTAGTCATAGGAAGTGTGTTAGATTTAAATATGCTAGTCATATTCTTCAAGATGCTCTCTTTGTGTTTCAATTCCTATCTTTAAAGTGAGCATCATTGAAATCATTATGCCTAGCTAAAAGGCATTAAACAAAATCGCTTGTTGGGAGACAACCCAATATTTACCCCTACTGTTTTTGTGTGTTTACATGATTAATCTACTGTAGTAATCATATTTTATATCTTTTGTTTCAATAAAGTGCCAAGTAAGACCTTTGGGAAGACTCGGGTGAAAGTTAATGTGATCTTGCTGTAAAAAACAGAAACTTTGCGCTCACGAGAATAGATGTCATTTTTTACAGAAGAGTGATTTTGAGTTGATTCTTTTTGAAGAAGATTAATAGAAAAATTAATCACGTCCACCAATTTATTTCATAATTTTTTGAGTATCATAAATATGGTTATTGTTCAGATCATTACAGACTGTTCTGTTTCTGACAGATTCTGTTTTCATTGCATAGTCTGCTTGTTTTCTAGTTTCTATGGCTTATATTTCTCAATATAATTTGTAGAAATGATATGGTACAGTAGGAATTGTGTGAAAACAATTATGAATCTTGTCTTTGTCAGTACCAAAGTGAATGGTTTGTTCTTTATCATACTAACCTATCTCACGAAGTTTGGCTAAGTTTTGTGTGATTGAAGTTTTCAAGTTTTGGGTGAGATATCGATATGAGGAGAATCAGGAGTGGAAAGACCCTAAGCTTGGGGATGCCCAAGGCACCCCAAGGTAATATTCAAGGAATACTCAAGCGCCTAAGCTTGGGGATGCCCCGGAAGGCATCCCCTCTTTCGTCTTCAAAACTATCGGTACACCTTACTCGGAGCTATATTTTTATTCGTCACGTGATATGTGTTTTACTTGGAGCGTCATTTTATTTTGTTAGTATTAGCTATCTGCTATTTAGAATAGTGTTTTGCAGCTTTACTTTCAATAAAAATGTCAAGGATAGCCTTTACCATGCTTATTTTGCTATTATACATGTTGCTGTTTGAAAACAGAAAGTTTAACGTTGTTGCAAAAATTCCCTAGAAAAGTCAGAGCATGATATAATGTTGAAACTTTTTGCATAATGATCTCTGATAAATATACTACAGTGTGAATTTTCTCTCGTAATTTTTGGAGTTAGGGAAGTATTGATACTCTTGCATTCTTTACAGGCTGTACTGTTTTGACAGATTGCTGTTATGTTTGCATTGTTTGCATATGTTTGCTTGTTTAATGATTCTATTTAAGGATAGAAGTATTAAATATGCAGAGTCATTTAGTATGAAATGTTGAATAATAATTTTAGTGGTTTGTTACAGTAGAAAATGATAAGGTTTTGCATTGGTTTATACTAACCTATCTCACGAGTTCTTGTTGAGTTTGGTGTGGATGAAGCTTTTGATAAAAAGAGAAACCATGATATGAGAGGAATTAAGGAGATATAAAAAGTTCAAGCTTGGGGATGCCCAAGGCACCCCAAGATAATATCCCAAGAAGTCTCAAGCATCTAAGCTTGGGGATGCCCCGTTAGGCATCCCACCTTTCTTCTTCAGCAACTATCGGTTAGTATCGGTTGAGCCTAAGTTTTTGCTTCTTCACATGAGTTGTGATATCCTTGCAATGTAATTTTATTTTGTTTTACTTGCTGTTTGAATAAAATAATTGGATCTGAATTATTGAATTGAATAGAAAAGGAACCATCCCATGGCTAGTTAATTATTTGACTACTCGGTGTCATTCACTCATATCTTTTAGAGTAGTTTGTCATTTACTCATGTGCTTCATATATATCCTATGAGTAAATGGGGGAATGAATTGGATGTCATAAATCTGAACTTTTATATGTTTCATTTGCTTATAAAATGGTTAGTGATGACTTCAACATAGAAAGTATGAGGCATAAAAGTTGTTGAGAATTGGCAAGCGTAGTTTTGGTCATCGTTGCAATTAATAGGAAGTAATAAGGAAAGAGAGGTCCACATACAAATATATTATCTTGGACATCTTTTATGATTGTGAAGCACTCATTAAGTATGACATGCTAAAAGAGTTGACGTTGGACAAGGAAGACAACGTAATGGTTTATGTTTTTCGACATCTCAGTTAAAGTATATTGTCATTGACCTTCCAAACATGTTGAGCTTGCTTTTCTCCCTCATGCTAGCCAAATCCCTTGCACCAAGTAGAGATAATACTTGTGCTTCCAAATACCCGTAAACCCAGTTTTGCCATGAGAGTCCACCATACCTACCTATGGATTGAGTAAGATCCTTCAAGTAAGTTGTCATCGGTGCAAGCAATAAAAAATTGCTCTCTAAATATGCATGACTTATTAGTGCAGAGAAAATAAGCTTTGTACGAACTTGTTGTGGAAGTAATAAAAGCGACAGACTGCATAGTAAAGGTCCACACACAAGGGGCAATATAAAGTGACGTTCTTTTGCATTAATATTTTGTGCATCAACCCTAAACGCGCATGACAACCTCTGCTTCCCTCTGCGAAGGGCCTATCTTTTACTTTATGTTTTTACTCTATGCTTGAGTCAAGGTGATCCTCACCATTCCCTTTTTCATTTTATCCTTTGGCATGCTCCTTGTGTTTGAAAGATCATGATATATATATCCAATTGGATGTAAGTTAGCATGGGCTATTATTGTTGACATCACCTAAAGGTGAATACGTTGGGAGGCAACACAATAAGCCCCTATCTTTTTCAGTGTCTGGCTGAAACTCCATAACCACAAGTATTGCGTGAGTGTTAGCAATTGTAGAAGACTATATGATAGTTGAGTATGTGGACTTGCTGAAAAGCTCTATTCTTGACTCTTTCTGATGTTATGATAAATTGCAATTGCTTCAATGACTAAGATTATAGTTTGTTAGTTCTCAATGAAGTTTCTGAACCATGCTTGACATTGTGAATAGATTGTTACTTGATCATGAAAAGTTTTATGAGATAAGCTGCTATTATGACACATTTTGATGCTAGAAAAAGTGATTGGAATTATCATTGATCAAACTTAAGCACTTACTAGCATTTCGCATCAAAAATTATCTTTTTATCATTTACCTACTCGAGGACGAGCAAGAATTAAGCTTGGGGATGCCTGAGACGTCTCCAACGTATCTATAATTTTTGATTGCTCCATGCTATATTATCTACTGTTTTGGGCAATATTGGGCTTTATTTTACACTTTTATATTATTTTTGGGACTAACCTATTAACCGGAGGCCCAGCCCAGAATTGTTGTTTTTTGCCTATTTCAGTGTTTCGAAGAAAAGGAATATCAACCGGAGTCCAAAAGACCTGAAACTCCATGGAACCTATTTTTGGACCAGAAGAAGCCCATTGAGTACAGGAAGCTCACCATGGGAGTCCCGGGCTGCCCACGAGGGTGGGGGCGCGCCCCCTACCTCGAGGCCAGCCCGGAAGTCCACCGGCGTCCTCCCTGCACCCATATATACTCTCGTACCCTAAAACTTCCAGAACGGAGATTGGATCAGAAGTTCCGCCGCCGCAAGCCTCCGTAGCCACGAGAAATCAATCTAGGCCCTCTCCGGCGCCCTGCTGGAGGGGGCCATCATCACCAGTGGCCATGGAGGAGTATCCCGGAGGGGTCTTCATCATCATGAAGGCCAAGGACCAGAGGGTGGAGGCCATGGAGGAGGAAGCACAAGGGGGAGAACCTCTCCTCCTCTCTCTTGGTGGCACCGGAGTGCCATCGGGAGGGGAATCATTGCCACAGTGATCGTCTTCATCAACATCACCATCATCTTCACCATCCCCATCTCTTTTACGCGGTCCACTCTCCCGCACCCCGCTTAATCCCTACTTGAACATGGTGCTTTATGCCACATATTATGATCCAATGATGTGTTGCCATCCTATGATGTTTTGAGTAGATATCTTTTGTCTTTGGGTTGATTGATGATCTAGATTGGTATGAGTTGTATGTTTTACTTTGGTGCTGTCCTATGGTGCCCTCCGTGTCGCATAGCGTGAGGGATTCCGCTGTAGGGTGTTGCAATCGTTCATGATTCGCTTATAGTGGGTTGGTGAGTGACTGAAACACAAACCCGAGTAAGAGGGATTGTTTCGTATGGGAATAAAGAGGACTTGATGCTTTAATGCTATGGTTGGGTTTTACCTTAATTATCTTTAGTAGTTGCGGATGCTTGCTAGAGTTCCAATCATAAGTGCATATGATCCAAGTAGAGAAAGTATGTTAGCTTATGCCTCTCCCTCATATGAAATTGCAATAGTGATCACCGGTCTTGTTAACAATTGCCTAGGACAATTCCGCACACCGATCCACCACTATTCCACACTAGCTATTTATATTATTTAGTATTATATTCTAACTTTATGATAACAACACCTACTTTCATGTTTTAGCTCTTCGATATCTTGCAAAGTTATCCTCTTCTTACCGACAACGTATTTTTATTTCTCGTTTCTAGTTGGAAGTAAACGTTCGGTGCAAGTAGAGTCGTATCAGTGGCAGATAGGGCTTGAGAGAATATTGATATTACCTTTAGCTCTTTGTGGGTTCGACACTCCATACTTATCACTTCCATCTTTGGAAAGTGCTACGATGATTCCTTGCGCTTGGGGAATATCAGTGAACAGCTCGTGATGCCGCATGCCACAACATTCCATGCTCAACTTTGCAATCAAACACAAGGCCTGGCATTACATAGACAATATTCAGAACAAACTCTTAACACAGGAATATCTCAGCAGAGTAACTATTTACTTCTAAACTGAACACAGGAATAGGAAAAAACACTTGACGCTACTCACAGCAAGGGTGTCCCACTCAAAAATATCAAATGCATGTCTTCTGGCTAACATCAATGAGCAAATTTTGACAAGGTTTTCCAATTCCAATATATTAAACTAACATCTTCTTTCTAACATCAATGATTAAACTTTGACAAGCTTTTCCCATTCAAAATATGTAATGCCTATGATCGTGGAGTCCTGTCGCTTCTTGCTAACATCAATGATTAAACTTTGACAAGCTTTTCCCATTCAAAATATGTAATGCCTATGATCGTGGAGTCATGTCGCTTCTTGTACTTGTTTGGGCACTTTTTGCCCAGGGCACTCCACGTGTTGTTAAATTGCCAATGGTCTCTGCAGACTAGTCATGTCACCGGTGTCTAATATTTATGGCACCAGCTGTAGCAATGGAGGGATTCGGTGCCAAACCAAGAAAAGGTGAAATTGGCACCTCTTTTGGCCTACATACTGGAAGGCCTAATACTCTGTAAAGCTTCTCGGTCATTCCTTCTGTAATGTAGCGCAAACAGTGACTGCTTCTTTCTGCAAAGTGGAACGACCAACTGGACCCAGTAATGTAGCAGTTTGCCTTGGACACATTGGCTCCTTTTGTGCGGTTGAACTAAAATCGAAGTCGGAATAAAACCGAGCTTTAATTGTGATATCCCTGTAAGCAACCAAAGGTATAAGGGAAACAATTACTAAGAAATAACAATTGATAACTTGTACTCCCAGAAGAAAAACATCTACTGATCTACCTTATCTTAATGGGAAACAAAGCAGGAGAGTAGCAATTCTCAATCAGTGTGATTCATTAATATTAACTGATACATTATCTTAACAATGCCTTGTTTCAACATGTATAAAGAAAGAAAAGGCAGAAAAGTATCATTCCTAAAACAATGCAACTGATTCATTTTAACAGAGACATTATCTTAACAATACCTTGGTTATACATGTAGAAAGAACTACAAAGCAGGATAGTACCATTCCTAACAAGTGTTGCAGTTTTGAACTAAGATTCAGTAGTTAATTAATTCTGAGAGTGGCATTGCTTAATTTTACCAGCAGCATTAGATTAACGAAAAGCATAAACAGTTCCAGGGAGAGTGGGCGCAACAACAGTATGTGCTTCCATCTACTTATAAAGGGGGTGATGCAGAGTTTGTTGTAACAAAGCAACAAGCATCATGTCTGGGTTGGTCCCATTTTTGTTCACTACTTAATGGGAAAAGACAGCAATACAATAGCTTCAATTCAACATTTATTTAAAACATTACCAATACAAGTAGCACAACATCTCAAAGCACACTGCACAATCATGTGGATGAAGGCCTGTACTGACCTCTCATGAGACCACCAGGATAAAATATGAATCTGCCAACACGAATAGGAAATCCAATCTTGTTTTGTGCAGTTGCACTGAAATCAAGCAAAGTGTTTCGCGTAGCGAAGCAAAATGTCGCAATAGCAACAAGTTGAATAGATATCCCTGTTTAAACAGAGGCAAAAAAGGAATCAATTACTGGCAAATAAAGGAGGATGAAACATGCGGCCACAAAAATGGTAATCCCGCCAATCCCTAACAAGTGTTGCAGTTTTGAAATAAGATTCAGTAGTTAATTCTGAGAGTGGCATCAATTACTGGATTATAAAGGGGGTGATGCTGAATTTTTTGTAACAAAGCAACAAGCATCATGTCTGGGTTGGTCCCATTTTTGTTCACTACTTAATGGGAAAAGACAGCAATACAATAGCTTCAATTCAACATTTATTTAAGACAGTACCAAAACAAGTAGCACAACATCTCAAAGCACACTGCACATCATGTGGATGAGACCAAGATTTGAAACAACTCGCCAAGAAGAGTGGAAACAAATCTCGATCTCCTTTTGTGCAGTTCCACAAAAATTAAGCAAAGTCACCGGTGTGACATTCAAGTTGAACTGCACAAAACACTCTTAAAACATAAGTGTTTCGAGTAGCGAAGAAAAATGTCGCAATAGCAACAAGTTGAATCGATACCCCTGTTTTAACAGAGGCAAAAAAGGAAACAATTACTTGCCTATAAAGGAGGATGAAACAAACGGTGACAGAAAGAAGCATCTAACTTATCTTGGATGGAAAACAAAGTAGGATAGTAGCATTTCTAAAACGGTTGCATTGATTCATATTAATAGAGAAATTCTCTTGAAACAAGATTCGTTAAAAAATGTAATTTAATTTTAACAGTGGCATTGCTTCAATTTTTCGGCGGCATTCTTAGATTAACAACGGCAAAATAGCTGTATGGGACATGCCATCACCATGTGCGTCCACACGTATAAATGGGTGATGCAGAGTATGTAGCCAAGCAGCATATATGCGTTGGTCCCATATTTGTTCTCTTTGAAACTTTTTCCTAAGTGAGGGCAGCAAATATAGTCCTGCACAAACTACCCGACCCCCCAGTTTCTTTCCCTTTTCAACAAAGAGATCGGTTCTATGTGTGTACTGGGTTACCCCCTTTTCCCCTTTTCGACCTACAAAGCGGCTGGATAGCCAGTCTATACTACTTTCCGCCCCTCCTTTGCTCATTGAACCACGTCCTAGATTCTTGCTCCAGCCCACCGCACCCTTCTTTCCTCTTTGAACCAAGACCTACATTCGACTACAGATCGAAAAAGATCGACACACTACTAGGGAAAACCTTATACACAGAACTTTAGCAGTAGCGAGGGTCAAAAAAGCACACTGGTGCTAAGTAGCAGTAGCGCTCCTGTGCAAACCGCGCTGCAGATAAAGTTCTAGCAGTAGCGCGTCTTGTTCTAAACACGTTACTACTAAAATTCCCACGGCTTAGCCGATAGACTACACATAGTAGTAGCGACCTATAACGAACCGCGCTACCGCTACTTTCTTTGTAGCAGCGCGTTTTAATCTAAACTCGCTACTGCTAAAGGATATAAAATTAAATGGAAAGCAAATAGAAAGGTAATTGAAAATGAAAGAAATAGAATAAGGTGAAAGGAAAAAAATAAAATGTGAAGAAAACTAAATGAAAAAGGGGGGAGGGGGGACAGAAAGGAGTAGCAGTAGCGTGTATCCCAGAACATGCTGTAGCTAACTTAGCCGCAACGAGCTTTCTGGAACGCGCTACTGCTACTTCTGACTTAACCACGGGGTTTGTCCTTCCCCACGGCCACTTCCCCCAAATACAACTCTCCACTCTCGCCGCCGCCGTGCGTGTCGCCGCCGCCTCCGCGACACCCTCTCGCCGCCCCGACCCAGATTCAACGTCGCCCCGCCCGCCCGACCTCAATGCCGCCCGGACGCCCCCTACCCGACCTCGACGCCGCCATCCGCCACAAGACGAGCCCCGACCCGACCTCGGCGCCTGCCCCTCCCTCGTCCCAGGCACCCAAGGTGAGCATGCCTGCTCCTCCCTCTCCCCTACCTCTACCTAGGGTTTCTTTATGTTTTAGTTGCATCAAATTAGTTAGGGTTCATGTAAGGGTGGAAACGAATTGGATGCGGCTCAAATGAGTTATAGGGTTCATGTAAGGGTGGAAACGAATCAAATTTCTAAGATGAATCATAAAACGAGTAAAATTTGACCACTTATTTCACTTTATAGTTGGATAATTGGAATATCCGCTACCACTTTCCACCCCTAGGTTCTTAAAATTAGATGGTAATTAGGGCAGTAGTTCCTAGGTACTAATTAGTTAGTAAGAACTAGGTACTAATTAGGTACTAGTTTATTTTTATTTATAGTAAGTTTATTTTTGTAAGAACTAGTTGAATTAATAGAACTAGTTAGTAAGAACTTTGTGCTGTTTTTTTAGTTAAAGCAATTTTTCCCGCATCGACGTGGACGATGCCTATCCCGCATCCTCGTCGTCGAGTCGGCGGAGGACGACACCTGCTTGACCAGATGGGCCATTTCCGGGACTGGGCTCCGCCGGGGTGGTACTGGGAGGCACTGCCTATCGGGGGGCGCAGGTTGGTGAGGAGCCAGCCGGTCGTTGACCCGAACCTTCTTTGGTGGCGGTCGCGTGGGCCAGTGACGGTCCAAAGGCTCGAGGACTCCGCGGAGGTGGTGCGTCACCGTGTCAGTGAGGAGGACGTGCACGTCCGTCGCTACTTGTTTGCGTTGGAGCACAGGTTCTCCAATACCTGGCAGGTTCTCCAGGGATCTCACTGGAGCTATGATCCCGTGATGGTTCCTTCTCTGTGGGTGTCCACTGCCCGCGCCGATACCCGTCGCGTGCTAGGGTTTTAGTTGTATTAGTGATGTTACATGTATGACACTATTCGGGATGTATTAGTGATAATATTCGACGATGTACGGACGCATGAGATGATTTACTTTTGCTTATTGAATGCATGCTAATTTGAGTCCTATAAGATATTTTGAAATGTATATCTTGTGTTGCTCAATATCAAGTGGCTGGTCATGTTTGCAGGTTACACCTCCGAGTGGCCTATGTTTTGCCGGAGTGTTGATTCATTTCCGTTCCGGCAAATTTCAGGCGCTCGATATGTCCTATTTTAGCAAAGGTCATGCCGAATTTTTCCGTGAATTTTGGCATGACTTGTGCCAGAATATGTAGGAAATATCGAGTGCCCCGGATTTGTGTGTTGAGTATCCTGGTAGTTGTCTTCGATCGATTTTCAATTAATGTTTTAACTATGAACATAGGAAATGTCTGACGACGAAAAGGATTTTGGTATTTGCAAATACTGCGAAGACGAGCGCGGCCTGTGCGATGGAATCTTCCTTGATGATGATAGGCGCTTCAGCATCAAGCTGGACGAGAACTTCGAAGTGGATACAGTAAGTCACAACGACAAGTATTTTTCCGTAATTAAGCATGACATCTGCTTCATTTGCTTCAACTTATATTTTTTTTTACTATTCTACTAGCGTATCCCCTGCCATGCAAGAGTTTTTGTATTGGATAAGATAGGTTTCAGTCATACTATGGAGGTAAAGAAAGTTTACTTGAAGACCGAGCATGGTTATATTTTCCACGCAAAATTATACAATTCAGACGACTACACCTATTTTGGATGCAAAACATGACGAGCACTATGCAAGACTTATGCGTTTGAGCCTGATATGGTTATCACCTTTGATATTCGTCCGGAAGATGATATTGAAGGTAATACCGACATCTGGGTCGATGTGCAGACGCCTCCAGTTATACCATTATGTAAGTTTCTCAACCATATTTATGTCTTTGATATTGTTTATTCAAAAATAGTTGACAACTAATTTGTATTGTCAGCTTATTTTGGTGCAAGCAAACATGTCCAGCGCTTGGTAGACAGGACCTACTACTGTCCCGGGGCTGAACTCAACTGCGAGGAGCTAAGTCATTATGTTTCATGGCTTGCGGATCTTGATACTGTCAAGACAAATTTTCTTCCTGCATTTAGAAATGTTAGTACTGAAAACTTGCGACCAATAGTGTTCGTAATGAACTACGGTCACATCTATTTAGGAAGGATGGTAAGAATTTTACTATTTGTCCTCGGTGCATCTTTTCCATACATTATTTTTGAAGCTAAACTTCATTGCTAAGTATGTTACCATACGATGTTCTTCAACAGGGACTCCCGATGAATGTTGTGCCTTATGGGATCGAGACTAAAGGTACCACGAGTATTATTAGCTTACTGCCAAGATATCCTACAGATTACTTTAGTGCATTCAAGATCAGCGACGGATGCTTAATAGTGCAAGACTGGACCAAATATGTGATGGGGGAGCGCAGAGAAGTACTAGGGGGCAGCAAACAGATGCGCTACCCACGATTAGGAGACAGGTTCATCTGCATGCTCCAACTTTATCAAGGAGGAGAGCTACACATGTTTTATGTTATTTTACCTAAGAGAGAGCAACAGGAGTGATTAGCTAGCTAGAAATGAGTTTGAGGATGATGATGTGCTACACTATTACTATGATGATAAAATAGCTAGTGTTGGTGGTAATGCCTATGATGACGATTATTAGCTAGTGTTAGTGGTGATTAAATAAATACTGTTGGTGGTAATGACTATGATGATAAATAGCTTGTGCTGGCGGATTAGATTCAAGTGGAGGCAACATGGGGTGCACATCGAAAGTACTACTAGTCCAAACTAGATCAAGTTTGGATTAGTAGTATACTTTTGACATGCACCACATATTGCCTCCACTTGAACCTAATCCACCTTCAGTTGACACACTGTTATGGACATAATGATGTAAACCTCATAACTGGTATTGTACCAATATTTGTACGATGGCGCATAAATACACTAAAAATAAAAAAATAAAAAAAGAATACTAGTAGCGATGGAGAGAAAACACGCTGCCAGTAGTTACATTAGCGATGGCGTGATTGAACAAACGCTGCAGCTATTTGTCCTAGCAGAGGCGCGTGCGAACGCACGCGCTCTCGCTAAGCAATAGCTGTAGCGCCTTATTAGTAGCGCGCCTGCCCACGCTACTAGTGAGCACAAAACCAGCGCTACTGCTAGGGTTTTCCCTAGTAGTGACATGCAGCTAGAGCAATGACGGTTTCAAAGAAACTTATACCTTAGGGTCGTCGGGATGTGGCAAGGCGTGTGGCGGGAGGCGGGATCTGCCCACGGATCTGCCCACACTATGTACGGCAGCGAGGAAGAAGGGGTCGGTGGCCCTCCCGCATAGGCGCAGGGTGAAAGAGAACAGCACAGCCGGCAGTGGATTGCCTCCCTCGCCGAAGGCGATAGAGTGAATGTTGCACCTCCTCCCTTCCCGGTGCGACGGGATACGGACGCCTCCTTCACCAGCTGTGAGGGGGGAGAAAGAGACAAGAGGCCAATGCAGTCTTGTTTAGATCTGGTGAAGAGAGGGTGAGAGACTGTGAATATAGCAAACCCTAGCAAATGAACGCTGAGCCTCCAGCGTGTAACATATATGTAGTGTGGCGAGCGTGTGGAGAGTGCAAACCCTAGCGAACAACGCTGAGGCTCCCGCTTATATATATATACTACTGTAGTACGGACTGAGCTCTGGTGCCTTCACTTCACCTTCTTTTGGCTGTATGACAGGTGAGCCAGCCACATTTTGGGCCCACCTGTCATAAACCCAAAGGCAGGTGCACTAAGTTAAGTCGCGTCCATATAGTACTCTCGTGTATACGAGTAATATATACTAGTGGAGTGGTTTTCTTATTCTCTCCATAACAATCGTTTTAAATTGTGTAAGTACGAAATAAAACTCTTTATCTAATGTATAGTGAAGAAAACTAGTACTACTTCCGATGAACTAACGATCCACGCCCACGCGTCCTGGTCGCACTTCATGTCCTTCAAGTGTGGTACACTACCCTCCCTTAAGTGAACAACCACAAATGCGCCAAATTATCAGAAACGTGTGAGAGTGTGTACAAATAAACAATTTTAATTTCAATTATCGGAAAGGTTTGAGACTATTATAAAGTTTGACTTCAGTCAAATCTAATATGTGGAGTAAATAAAAATGGAGGACTACTACGTCCATCCAGGTTTTTAGTCCACACCATTTTTTAAATCAAAGTTAATAGCTGGACAAATAAAATTACAGGGAAGCTGGAGACAAAGTTGTGAGAAGGCTTAGAAATCAATACAAAACTTATGCTCTTAGTACCAACGTCGATCCTTCTTCGAGGAAACATTTGGTTCATAGCCAATTGTGTGATAAAATTGCACCAACGTGAAAGACGACTGCGTCTCCAACGCAACCAAGGTGAACTGACGAAGGATATCATCTTTGTGCGTAACAAGCAAAGAGCACTGATGGAAGACAGCTTGTTTTTCATTGAAAATCGATCAGCTTCACCAGCTGATGCAACCACGAGGCGCAACCATGAGCATCGATAGGTCATCGTGGTGATGCATCATCCATTTGGCATCTTCGTACGCGCCAGCGCCGGCTCCGAGAGGACGGTGCGCATCGGCTCCCTCCGTCGCCGACAGCGACAACGTCAACGCTGCACCTCCTCACCTCCCGCAGCGGACGGGATTCGGGCATTCGGTCGGATCTGTGACCACCGATGAGGAGAGAGATAGAGTGGACACTGTCATCTTGTTTTGATATGGAGAGGGTGAGAGAGCGAGACGCGAGAAACTCTATCAAACAAGAGGCTATAATGGAGTAAAAAAATCTCTCCATAGCAGTGGTTTTAAATAGAATACACGCGTTCCCGGAAAAAAGAAGCGAAAACTGGCGGACAATTTTTTAAGGGTCTGTCTAGGACACATCTAGATGTGACATAGTTATGTCACATCTAAATTGATGTCCACTCTGTTTGTGGTCTATTTTTTTTTGTCCTAGTTTTTTTTTGTTTCTTGCTGCTACATTATATACTTGTGGGAGCTTAGGTGTGATATCCTTAAATAACATCTAGATGTGAATTAGACAAACTGATTTTCTAACGTACCAAGAAAGAAAACTCGATCAAAAACACGCCCCCGCTTCCAGGTCGCGAGAGTCGTCGCGCACACACACATAGACATAGACATGCATATCCCTGTTTACGTGAAATTCCATTTCCATCTCCATCTCCAATCATATTTGTCCAACTGGCACATTATTTACGTTGTTAATTATATACGCAGCAATATTAACGTACAACATCTCTTGTTTGCGCACGTCCGGACCGCTGCCACGGCCGGTCTTGACCAACCCGAACCCTCTTCATCACCCGCGCGTGCTTCCTGCCCGAAACGGTCAGTGCCGCATTCATGCCCGGCCAGAGCGGACGCGACCTCTCACTGGCGCCGACATTGAAGCGGCGCGCCGGCCGAGAGAGCGTCGCCCGCGCCGCTTCCGGGTGCACGCGGCTGCTCCGCGTTCAAAGGTCACAATAGCCGGCTACAACATGCATGTAAAAAGTTTTTGGGAGTCCGTGCTACAGCTAGCTGTCCTCCCCCAACTCGTGAATCTCTTCCAGTAGTGCTAGTAGTACTCCATGGCGCGATCCATTGACAAGCAGGCGGGAAAGTTATCGTATACTCGGTTTGCGGTGAGTGGCATGTCGAGCGACCGTGTGGGGTCGAGCCGTGGAGGAGGGTGAGACACGAACACGACAGACGTAATTTAAACGTTGGTTTTGCTCGATGGCGCGATCCAACTAAACGAAACGTTGGTTTATCTCCGTTTCCATTTTTTCTCCGGAAAAACGGAAACTTTCCACTCCATTTTCATTCCTATTCCAAGGTTGCCCCGTTACAACATTCCATCAAATACAAAGGAAAACTAACACGCATGCTGATGCATCTCAATGATTCACATATCATAGCCAATATTTACTTCACAACTAAAGAAAAAAGTTGTGAGAGCGTGTACAAAAGAAAAACTACTAATGGGGTCACTACGACTTAAACTCTAAACCCTAAACATGATTTAATTCCCTGGCCAGGTAGAACCTGTCGAAGGAAAGACGGCTGACACCCTCGGACCATACGATGCTTTTGTGCAGTTCCACTAAAATCGACCTGAGCATCCCTGATGGCAAAGATATTGAAGAAGTGTGATTAGAATAATAGTACTGGCACTAGTTCATGAGACATAAACTCATCACAAGTAGAAGCCGGTAGAAGTAGAGAAAGATCAACATGGAGATGGAGCTACGCAGTGCAGCAAGCCGGCTCCAAAAGGAAGATGGACTACCTGGGACGTCGGGCTGTAGCTAGAAGGGCGGTTGGGACGCGGCATCAGCCCATACCGCGGTGACCCCCGATTGGGACGCACCGACTGTGGGTTTTCTCCCTTGCCGATGTCGACCGCGTCTACGCAGAACATTGTTCCCTTCCCCCAGCTGCGGGATCAAGCCCGTCGTTCTATGCTTGTGAAGAGAGCAACCTTAGCAAGCAGGCTTGTAGCTTAGGCTCCTGCTAGTGTATATATAGTGGTTTTCTTTTTCTCTCCATATCAACCATTTTATATTGCGTACGTGTCATTCAAGAGTGAAATGATGGTTGCTTCTTCCGACTAACTTACTGTGTGATTTGACTGCTCCTTAGTGGCCCCTACATGTACTCCCCCTACGTGTATGCAACAGTCACACGTACACATGAAAGCAAAAACGCGCGCGACGCCGTAATGCATGCATGTCCGAGCACACGACGGAACACACACGCTAAGTGCTCAACCTACACGTGCATGCACACACATACTCAGTCAGGGTGAGCTAGTGACCATATAAACACCGGAAAATATATATATTGAGCGCAATGAGCGTATTGAAGTCCGTTGACCGTATTATTACAAATATACAGTGACAGACAGTGTATTTATCTCGTTTAAAATTAATTCATATTAACCGGAGAGGAGGCAGTATGGACTAGCATTACTTGCGCGCGGTGGCTCACAGGACAATGAGAAACTTTTGACTAATGCAAGCTCTCCCTCGCTCAGGCGGTGGACGTGCAACAGTTAACTCGATGTCAGATTGCCAGAAGCATACACTATACTACTAGTGCTACTATTGTTCGACTTCCCGAATAGGCGAACAGCCAAGCGCAAAGTTTACTAGTACTAGTACTACTAATATAGTCTATAAAGGTACGTAAGTACTATACTAGTACTAGGAACCGGATGGAGGAGCGTCTGCACTCTTATTATAATTTTATAATGTGATAAAGCAATCTTCAACACATTTGGTTCTCTTCGAGGGTTCTCGCATGTGATAATGGAAGTTGATTGCATGGAACACTTGCCATAATTCTCGCTTAATTCTGGCTCATATCCTGTTACAAATAGTAGCGCTCGGTAATATTTCCTCTTTTTCTGTTATTCAGCATGTAAACAGGTCAGCAAACGTTGCAGCGCATCTTCGTGCGAATCGTGATTGCTGCACTTTGAATGTGGCCGAGAGCTGGCTTGATGAAACACCTCGCTTCCTACTTCTTTTGTTGCGGGGTACCTCGCTTCCTAGTGACCAGTGTCTTGGCTGATCGTCCTAAGAATGCTTATATATATGAATAAAGCTCTCTCATTTACCCGCAAAAAAGATTAAGCCATATTAACCAGAAAGGAGGGAGTATGGACTAGCACTACTTTTTGGTGTGTCTCGTCAACTCGCAGAACGAGGAGAAGCTTGCAGGACAAGGTGAAGCTCGCTTACGCCTTTTGACTAATGCAACCTACCCTCGATGGACATGCATTAGTCCATTCGGTGTCAGATTGTCAGAGGCATACACTGTAGTACCCAACATGCGGAGTACCATCATTGTTCGACTTCACGAAGAGGCGAAGAGCCAAGCACAGTAGTACGAATAGTACTACTACTAGAACCGCATGGTGGAGCATCTGTACTCTTATTTTTTTATCTCTGATAAAGTACACATTTATTCCGGAGAAGGGCGGAAAACGGCAGCCCAACATGTAATGAATGATATCGATCAACCAACCATGCTCGAATATATCTTGGCCTCCATGCGAACCCGTCTTTGTGTTCTCGCTCCTCGTCTCTCTCAAGGAACGGCGGGTTGGCTCTTTGCCGTCAATTAAGATCGGTTTGCTCACACTCCTGTCCCACATGTCAGTGATATGCCAAGAGGAGGTGCGCTGACCGACTGGCCATACGCGTACTTGGTTTTGAACCTTCATACTACTCCTCACTCCGTCACAGTTTACAGGGCGCGCTTCATTATGATGCATTTCTCTCAATGCATTTCCACCACCAGAGAGACTTTAGACGCGTTTGGTTTAATGCTCAATTAATTAGGGCGTGGTAACCGCAATCAAGTCCACAATTTTCTATCCATGTACTATGTACTACAGTACTACGGAGTGGAGTAAGTGCATGCATGTGTGTACCCGGGGTGGAAGCACTGCGTGCATGTGTGTACACATTATTCCCTCTAGTAATAGAAGTAGTGCTATAACTACCAATGCTATTTTTCAGGCTGATCGCTAGTTGCCTTGGTCCCACAGATCTTTTTTCTTTTTTCTGAAGCGCGCTGTATAAACAGTGACGGATGGAGTATGAGCGGATTTAAAGAAGAGCTTTTTGATGGTTGCTTCTTCAGAGCAACTTACAGTGGGAAAGGTGGGGCTTATGATTTGACTGCTCATTACTCACTATTAATGCGGCGCAACTACCGGGCTGAGTCTCCCATGCGGTTGTGCACTACCCCCTCGGTTCTTAAATATACTCCGGAGTATATTTGTCTTTCTAGATATTGCAACGAGTGACTACTCAAATATTTGTCTTTTTAGAGATTTCAAATGGACTGGCACATACGGATGTATATACATATTTTAGAGTGTAGATTCTCTCATTTTGCTCCGTATGTAGTCACTTGTTGAAATCTCTAGAAAGACGAATAGAATATTTAGGAACGGAGGGAGTACACATACGAAGCAAAATGAGTGAATCTACACTCTAAAATATGCCCGTTTGAAATTTATAAAAAGACAAATATTTAGGAACGAAGGAGTATAATTTTGTGCATGGCACATGGACCCGGATGATGAAGAGGCTTCTGGAAATGCTATCAAGCTTCCATCATTTGTTTACATAATTGACGTACTATACAAATAATTTTCCAGCGAGACATGAAATTGTACAATAGTGTGAGCTTTCAGCTTCTGTTTCGCGTGTCTTGCCATCGATGCTCTTTCGGAAACAATAAAAAACTAACTTCCTTGCTAATGCATGTCAATTATTAGCAGATCAGAGCTAATAATTACATCACAACTGAAGACAGAGTTGTGAGAAGGTGTTAAATTAAAATTGATCCATGCTTTCATTGGCAGCAACGTCCCCCCAGCTCTGTCTAAATCAACAAGGCATGTTGGGAAAAAAAGTAGCTGTCTGGAGCATGCAATCATTTTGTGCAGTTCCACTAAAATAGAGTTGAGCATCCCTGTTCCAAAGATATTAAGTGTGATTACGATAATAGAGGACTGCTGATGAAACAATAAACACATAAATAGAAGCCGGTCACCTTTGCAGTCTCTCTTAAGACTAACTAGTTGGAGAAGATTAGGCTCGGAGTTGGATGAGGAGGATAGAGCAAAACCAATCTCCCTTTGTGCAACAAGACTGAATGTAGAGACGTTGCCCATGTGACATTTTAGTACAACTGCACAAAACACTCTTAAGAAAAAAGTGATTTGTGCAGTTCACCAAAAGGTCGCAATAGCAACGAGGTGAGATGGGTAGCCCTGTTTGCAAAAAAGAGGTAGAAAGGAAACAATCACTGGCCAATAACAGTTGATGACACATGCGACGACAAAAAAGAAGCATATTCCATGCCCTAAGGGAAGATAACAACACGGTTGTGTTAGTCTAAAACGGTGTGAGGACGAGAATGCAATATGGAAAGTACGCTGGACGAGCTACGTTTTTGGCAAAGAACTATGGAAGATCCACATCCAGCGACGTGGGAAGACGGGCAGTGGAGCAAGGCCGGAGGGGATACCTGGAGGTCGTCGGGATGTAACTAGGTGAGCGGCGGCGGGCGGAATCTGCGAGCAGGTGGCGTAGGCCCTGCCGCGCCGGAGGTTGGTCAGAGAGAACGGCGTGTACCGCAGACCGGGACGTGCTGCCTCGGCGCCGTCGAACGGAGAAACGATGCACTTCCTCCCTTTCCCCTGGCGGACGGGATGCAGCCGGATCAGTGACCAACGGTGAGAGAGAGAGAGGCCACCGCACTCCCTTTCCCCCGGCGGACGGGATGCGGCCGGATCAGTGACCAATGGTGAGAGAGAGAGAGAGAGAGGCCACCGCAGCCTTGTGTGAGATACTCTGAAGAGCGACAAACCAGGCACACAAGGCTCTATTGTATATAGTGAGCGGACTACCTTTTTCTCCATAAAAATCGTTTTATACTCTGTGTACGTGCCATTGAGCGCTATAACTTTATTTAAAAATAATGCGGCAACGCGTCAAGTCGAACTTTGTTTCGTGCAGGCGTGGTACTCGACCTCCCTAGGTAAACAACCGCTACAGGCGTTCAAATTAGCACGTGGGCTGCCATTTTGTAAAGAAATGAGCTCCACCGTGTACCCGCGCGGGTGTGGCTGGGCACGAAGCGTGAGTACGTGCACGGTGCACCTATTCTCTTCTTGTATACGTACACCACCTACGTGGGGTTGTGTGAGAGAGATACAAACCTAGAGAGATATAGTGTGGGTTCTTGAGAGTTTTTTTGGGGGGTTCAATCAAAAATGTAACATATGCAATGTGTGTGAAATAGAGTCCTGGATATAACATATATATAGAGGGGGCGATCCAAGAGAAGAGAGTGGAGGTATCACCGGCATGAGGTGTCCATAGAATCGAAAAGAGGGATGATGTGTGTGTGTGTGTGCACGCTGATCGATAAAGAGTGCCATCGAATTTGTGTGTGCCCACATCAAAGATATAGAGTGGCTGGCCTACTGGAACGTGAGAGGGGACATGTGCAGTTTGTCTCTGTGGCATGGATACCTACCTGCAGCGCTCGACTATCGGTGTGTGGTGGGGAAGAGGAGGCCCAATTAACTATAGAGGTACAATGGCTGGTATATGTGTGGAGGAGGAGAGGCCTACCTCATGTATTAAGGAGATCGATCTGCCTCATGTATTAAGGGAGATCAATCGGCATCCATGCATATGTGCAGGAGAGGAATAAGGTTGGGAGAGAGACAGAGCTAGAGTGTTGGAGGGGGTGGTAGTGGAGTTGCTTCTAACAAATAGTGGGATAGGCTTGCTAGACAAACGGAGGGCACACCCGCAATATCAATAAGAGAGGAGATGGCTTCTTCTTGTCTGTGCACGTGCGTGTGAGAGACGGGTCAGGAGGCATGCACGAATGACGAGGGGGGACGATGTGGCTGTGGTAAGCAGACATAACTACATAGGAAGATCAATCGCCCTTTGTTAGAGAAAGGAGAGACATAACTTGTGAGGTACGTCGATCGATGGGGGGTAGTTAAAGTCGATCCAGGTATATGTTGGGAGATCGATCGGTATACATGCATGTGTGTGTTAGAAGCAAACGAGGCACGAGGAGAAGGATAGAGATAGAGGGATGCATGTAGGAGGTGGTACGAGAGGCATACTATATCAAGCGGGGAGGAGTGTGCGAGTACGAGAACGATGAAAAGAGTGGTGGGAGTGAGGCATGGACGGTGACAAGAGAAGAGGGGAAGCTTGTGTTTGTGCTAGGCACACCTGGCTAGAGAGGCATATCGATCGATGTGTGCCGTAAAGAAGGAGCTGGGGGCCTACACACACCATGGGTGAACGACCTAAAGTGAAACGACGAATTTGCGTGATGGAGCTAGAGAATGCTGAGGGAGGGTGAGAGGGATGCGGGCGTGTGCATGCACAAGAGAAAGTTAGCGCTGGCTACAAAGATAAGAAGGTTGTGTGGGTGTAAAAGACGAATAGAGATCATATATACTTCATTATAAAAAGCGAATTCAGATATTTGAAGAATTTATCATAGTGTTTTAAACCGACGCATGTGTGAATATATATAACGGTGATACACATGGTTTGTTTATCAACATGTTATACTATATTTAATATATTTTATCTCTACTCTTATAAAAAAATGGAGTTGTTGATGATGGTGTGCCTGCCATCCCGCATTATAGGTCGTCCAATTTATATCTGGCGGATAGCAAGGAAACTATGATGGTTGAAGTTGGCAACAATCATGATTGTAGATTCTTATTGAAATAGAGAAACGAATTCAAATTTAGTTCGAATTGCAGCGGTAGTATAGACATTGGGAATGCACTAAAATGTTGGTATGAGTAGGTTACATGCATTATACAGCAAGCGAAAAAAAATTAATCGGGCATAACATGGATTCATACTCCCTCCTTCCATCTATATAGGGCGTAATGAGATTTTTAAGACCGCCTTTGACTATTGACAAGATTAATAGTACACGACATGCACAATGTGAAAATTATATCATTGAAAGAACCTTTCACAGACGAAGTTAACGGAGAGCTTTGTGTAAGTTGCATGTCATATATCATTGCTCTAATATTTGGTCAAAGTTAGCATCGAAAAACACATTAGGCCCTATATAGATGGAAGGAGGGAGTAGCTTTGAATAGCATTTGTATAGTAAAACGGGGCAAGACTCTCTCTTTGTGTGGTGTGAATAGTTTTATTTTTTTCGTTTTCTTTTTGGTTGAGGGAAGTGTGAATTGATTTGGTACGTACAAGTACAATATTACTACACGTTAGGCTTGTCCCTAAAATTCAACCCGCATCTTGTTATATCCCGAAAATTCAGATATCGTGCTCCCAAAACTGGCGCCTTCACAACCCGCGCCTTGCTATCCCGAAATTACAACGCACGCGAAAACTCCCTCCAGCTGCCAAATCCCGACACGTGAAATCCCCCTTCTAACCCTGAACCGAAAGGGCCGCTAGTTCAAATCGGTGGGGGGTACTTTTGTAACACACCCTACATTTTGGACAAGCGCGTCCCTAAGTCATGCTTCACCCCCTTTTCGCCATTCGAAATACCAGGCCGCCATAACCTCTCCGCTCCAGCCGCGAAACCCCACCCTCCTCCGTCCGCCACGTCACCGCAGCCCAGCCGGAGCCTCTTCCCCGACGACGTCGTCCACCGCAACAGCTCGACGTCCCTCGTCCACCTCCCCGGATGAGGATCCGTCGTCCATCTCACCGTCCCACCAGTTCAGCCGCCCCGTCCTCCACATCCAAGGAGCTGCTCCGACGATCGCCTCGTCTATCGCGGCTGCTCCATCCCCACATCGTCGCCTTAACCTACTCCACCGGAACCGCAGCATCCTCATCGACTCCTCGGACGAAGACGAGGCCTATTCGGCGCCACCAAAGAGGTTGTACACTCATCGCATCGCACCTTCTCCTTAACTCGACCACCCGACGCCGACGGTGCTCCATCCCGCACCCCCATGGAGCGGCTACCTTGAAGCCGGCTCCGCGGGCGACATCTCCACGGCGGCTCTCCCCCAGTGCGAGTCCCCTTCGGCGGCGGCGTCCATACCAGCCGGATCTGCTGCTGCTGCTCCGGCTCTCGCTTCCTTCAGCCTGCTTGCTGCTGCTGCTCGCTCTCGCTCGATCGCTTCGCTTCGCCCAGTTGTTGTCTGCTGCTCTCCTCCCCTCGCTCGTCTTCTTTGCTTTGCTCGATTAAGCCACACTTGATCGATGAATCAACTTTTGGGTCACCGATTTTCAGGGTTGGGGGGCTCGCGAGTTAAGGAAGAACCACCCGCAGCGGGACGGGGGCTCGCCGGAGAGGTACCCCACTATCTATCTTAGGGTTCAGGGTGGGGGCGGGGGGCCTAAAGGGATGGCCGGGGCGGCGGTGGCGAGTTGTTTCGGGGCGACGAGGCGGCGCTGGGGCCGGCGGTTCGGCCGGTGGTGGCTGGCGGCTCAGGGGGGTGCAGGTTGAAGATGAACTGCAGGCCCTCCCTAAACTACATGTCAAGTGCCTCTCTGCTACCATTGCGTTCAGTTTCGACAGTAGCATTTAGATTCCACAATAAATTTCAGTTTCGACAGTTAAGTTCAGAGTCAATAGTTTTTACCTCATCTTTTGTAGTCAGGTGGTTTTTGGTGATGTTAATTTTACATCCATTTTACATCATCTATTGGAGATGCTATTAGAATCCCACTTGAGATTGACGATGTCTGTCTTGTGCTGCTTCAGCCTTGACGCCTTCGGCTCACCGGAGCTGCTCCAACGACGAACGATCCATCACAACAGAGGAGTGCCCGGACGCCGTCTCAGATTCCTCGATCTTCCTCCACACCTCCGACAGCCACCTCTGCCTCAACTGCTTCAAATGACCAACTCAATGATGCCGAGGTCGACACTGCTACGACAAAGAGGTTGTACACTTGTTGCATCACTTATTACTATACATCACGTCGATCCATTAGGGCTATTTTGGTTCAACGGAAAAACGTCGATCCACTGGTTGTTACCATCACTCTAAATTTCTACATGCTCTCCTTACATAATCTCACCATATTTTTTTCGTATGCATGTAAGATATTGTACATAGTCATGCTGAACATGTAGAGAAAAAGAGAAGAGTTTTGCGCGGCAATACAATGTCATGCAGACATCGCTCCATGGTGGGTTCAATGGCAAACCCTCCCCACCCTCTCTAGATTGTAATCCGAGGAAGATACCTGTTCGAGGCGTGATTCGCACGCCACGACCACTCCTATTTACCCCCTAAGGTGTTTGCTCTACCTTGGCATGATGATGTTAGTCATATCATGCATATGTTGCCTTGCAGTGCCTACTTTTGACATCATATATGTCATCTGCTTAGTTTAGACATGTTCGGTAATGCCACCTGTTTAGTTTCTATATCATATATGGGAATTATGCAGTCTCATGTCTTTTAGCCAGCCATAATATATGTGAAATGTGCAATGCCATCCTGTTTAACAAGGCATCATATATTTGAATGATATTTTGCCCATCCTTTTCTTCACTACATTTCCATTTGTCGACAATGTTTGTACATTAAACTACTCTTCCTGTGAATCAACCATTTGGGTGGGAGATGGAAAAATCTGGAGTGAAAACAAGGCCTTCAGAGCAGACAGTGCTACCTGTCAAAGCAGATCTCTTATTGGGTCTCGATAGCTCCTCAGAGATGGATTCAGAGACAGATGACCAGTCCTATTCCCCCACTGAGGTGTATGCTCTAACTTGGCACGGTTATACTGCTCATATCATGCATACGGTGTCATGCATTGCATAGTTTAGACGTCATATACACAATATTCAACACCATGTTCTTAGTTCAGACATCATATCGAATGCCCTCTGTTTAGCATATAAATCACATATGTGAATTAAATGATGCGATCCTGATTACTTAGATAACATGTAGGTGAATTATGTCATGCGATCATGTTTAGTTATTCATCATATCTTTGAATTATGTTATGCTATGCTATCCAGTTTAGATAGACATCATATATGTGAAATTATGTCATGCTATCCGTTTTAGTTAAACAATATACATGTCAACTATTTCATGCCCTTTTTTCCACACTATCTATTGCATCTGTCTCTCATACAATGTCTGTACATTCAACTATGTTTCATGTCTATCAGCCATTTGAATTGGAGCGGGCGATGCCAGTATCTAGCGGAATAAAAACACGGTCTTCAAATAAAAACAGTGCTACCTCTTGGTGGAGATAGCACCCCGGTTGTACATGCACAAGAACCAGCCCTACCACACATAACCCAAACTCTCGCAGATTGTACCCCTACTGCGATGGACAGATAACCAGCTTCACCCAATCTAACCCCAACCCCAGCCGATAGTAACCCAGTTCCTGTTGACACAACACCATCTCCACCACAGAGCTCCCAAACAAGAGCAGTTAGTAAGGCAGCTCCAGTGCCCAAAGGGCCAGTACTATCACGGCGAACCCCAACTCCACCAGTTAGTATGCCTATTCCTGTGGAGGAAGCACAACCAGCTAGTCGTAGTTTAGCATCTACCGCATTTGATGTTGTTAAATCGTATGTGCGTATCTTCCCATCTTGGAAATATTATACTGAAGATGAAGGAAAATGCCAGTTGCAGGTGTTTGTCCAGGAGTTATGTGTAAGTAATGTTATTCATGGTAATTACTTTGCTTCGTCCCATACATCCTACCTCCATGATGGTTATAATACAACAAATTTTCCCATTTTTCTCTATAGAGAAGGACCGATTTGGAAACTCAGGATGAGGTAACCTGTGCTAATACCTCTGCTATCTTCAAGAATGCTTGGTGGTAGTATCGGAATTACCTGAAGAAAACGTACTTCACCGGCAAAGAAACTCATCAAATTCCCTTACGTTCTCCTGAGACACATTTACTGGACGATGACTGGGAACGCCTTGTTCTGTACTGGTCCAAAACCAAGAATGTGGTAAGGTCTATGAGCTCATTTTCTATTTTTAAGTATTTTATTCTTGCGCCTTACTGTACTCTGTTCATGTAGAACAAGTGCCTAAACCTGAAGAACAACTGTTCTAATTTAAGATTCCATTGCTATCATAGTTCAAAAAAGCGCTAGGCGTTAATTGTGCGTTTTGCCACCGCCTTGCGCTTTACTGACCAAAGCGCATGCTTATGCGCAGTTATGCACAGATTATGCGTAGTTATGCGCAATGCGTTTTGCCAACGCCTAGAGCCTAGGCGTGCTTAAGCGCTCGCTTAGGCGCGCCTTTTTTAACTGTGATTGCTTTGCTCTTGTATCATTGTATTTACTCATACAAACTTATTTTTAAATTGAAGGATTCAATGAAACTCCAATGGCACAGCAGGTATGTTCACGCATGTTTTTTTAACAGGTTTGCTCTTATCAATAGCTCTGTTGATTTCAATTTCAATTGTGTATACAGTTGGCTTTCATATCATGCACATTACTAGCATCACAACAGAGCCAATAGTGTTGTTCTACATGTAGACTCGTGGTACCCATCTGAAATCTTGTTGTGCCGTGTAGTTTCCCACGCTTTGTATTCTTTCATTGCTGCTTTGTCTTGAACTGATATGATTTGAACCGTGTCTCTATTTTGATTTGGCAAGACAATGCAGTGACCATAGGACATAGATATATGTTTGTTTGATGCTTTTATTATGTACTAGTACTTGGCAATAGAAGACTTGGTAGTTTAATCCTGTCCACCTTACTAATGAACTGGTTCACCGAAATGAGTTTCATATACTAGTACATGCTAAACTTGTTATGTGTCTACTTGTTTCTTCTTTTAGAATGCTGACAGAATATTGGGGAAGAGTGCCTTATTAAGCAATGGTAAAGGAAGTAATGCAGATAAGGTTCAGGATAGTGACACATCCTTGTTGGTCTCCAACAAAGCTGATAAAACAGCTAAGGAAGACTATCTTGAAGACAACGAGACAACCCCAAAGTCATGTCTTGGTTTAGTGTTCGAGTTACTGGCCACTACCGCATACACAAGCTATTCAAACTCACTGTCTGAATCAGTTCGGTTTCTTGAGTCTCAACTACAAGCTGAAAGACATCGATCAGCTGTGCTGCGACAAGAAGCGGAAGGACTGCGGAAGTCCCTGGAGCATTTAGATGCATACTTTCTGATGCAACAGCAAGCGTTGGAGGATTTTAGCGCCAAACAGGACAAAGCTAATCATCTTGCTAAGCTTATTTCCAGCAATGGTGGATACCTAGGATAACGTTTCTTGAGCTCTTCTGAAGTTGTTTCAGTTATGCTCTTGTTTTGCTGCCGCGTTTATTTGCACTGGTGGCCAATTTTGAGGGCCAGTGTATGTAATATGCTGCTTTGTTCCCTATATTTGCACTGGTGGCGAATTTTGATGCCCAGTGGATGTAATATGTGTAATAGCGGTAATAAGCTAGCCTTAATTGCTTGCTTATTTATTTCCTTATTGTCTTGTTTAGTTGTTTGCTTGTAGTCACTGTAGTTCTTTTTTTGTGTTTTTCTAGTGGCCACAATAGCCTATTTTTGGTAACTAGGCCAAAATAATCATGGCAACGCACGGACTATTGTAACCATGGGCCTCCTGCAGGCCGTATGATCCATGGGCCTTCGTTCGGCCGTAGGACCATTGGCCTTCTATACGGGCCGTAGGATCCATTGGCCTTCTATACGAGCCTTAGGGATCAATGGGCCTTATACGGGCCGTAGGGTCCATGGGCCTTCTATGGGCCGTATGATCCATGGGCCGTACTATCCATGGGCCTCATACGGGCCGTAGGATCCATGAACCTTCTACGGGGCGTATCATCATTTCGCCAATCATGGGTCGTACTATTCGTGGACCATAACGGGCCGTTAATAGGCCGTATTTGATAACTCTATGAAAACAGCCCAACGGGTTTTTTGACAAGAAAATGGCCCAACGTATTAACGGTCCGCAAACGGGCCGACCGTAACGACGGGCTGAATTTGGCCCACAAGCAGAAAATGACAGTAACGGGTCGTATGTAACGGAATGCTGCAAATGAGCCCAAGAATCAATGGGCCCTGAGAAGGCCGAAAGATAACTTGGGCTGGAAACGGCCCAATGGAATAACGGGCCGTTAATGGGTATAAAGTGATACACTGTTCATTACGGGCCAGTTTCACCACGGGCCATTAATGGGCCAAGAGTTACAAAGGTCCTCATATGGGCCGAAAGAATTCATGGGGCACACATGGGCCGGAAGTTAAAACGGGCTGAATCATATTGGACGGCCCAGATGACGCTATATGCGAACAGGCCGTTAACAGGCTTTCCGTGGGCCGGCCCGCCACCTTTTGACCAAGTCAAACGGGCCGGCCTTTTCACAGGAATGGGCCTCTGTTGGGCCGTGCCACGTGTCGCCGTATCATAGGCGCCTTCGGTCCAATGAGCGGATGACATCTGTCCCAACGGTGAGCCGACACGTGTTTCCTCCAGCCAATGATGATTTTACACGTGGGAAATCCCCATTGGTCGGGGCTATTAACGGGTTATCGGATCCAAAACCCGACCCGATAGCTTAATGGCATTCCGTTACGGTGGATGCCACGTGTTGGTCACCCTTGACGAAAGCACTTCTGTGATGCGCGATTTATCGTCATGGAAGTGGACACTTCCGTGATGATAATTCTGGTAATGTCAGGGAACACTTCTACGACAGCACAGGTATGACTATATTGATTCTGTCATAAATTTGTCATGGATGTACATGCATGACAAAAAACGCGACCTATTGTGACAAACATGTATAATCACGGAAGTGTATTTTTTTTGTAGTGTCTATCCCACCATGGCCATCGCCCACGAAGGACTTGCCTCACTAGGGTAGATCTTCACGAAGTAGGCGATCTCCTTGCCCTTACAAACTCCTTGGTTCAAGTCCACAATCTTGTCGGAGGCTCCCAAGTGACACCTAACCAATCTAGGAGACACCACTCTCCAAAAGGTAATAGATGGTGTGTTGATGATGAACTCCTTGCTCTTGTGCTTCAAATGATAGTCTTCCCAACACTCAAGTCACTCTCATAGGATTGGATTTGGTGGAAAGATGATTTGAGTGGAAAGCAACATGGGAAAGGCTAGAGATCAAGATTCATATGGTTGGATTGGAATATCTTGGTCTCAACACATGAGTAGGTGGCTCTCTCTCAGAAAATAGGTAATGGAAGTGTAGGCACGTTTTGATGGCTTCCCTCACGAGTGAGGAGAGGCTAGAGGGGTATATATAGCCTCCACACAAAATCTAACCGTTACACACATTATACCAAACTCGGTGGGACCAAATCAGAAAACTCGGTCGGACCGATTTAGTACATATGTGACCGTTAGGCAATTTCGATGGGACCGACATGTCATCTCGGTGGGACCGATATCATTAGGGTTAGGGCATAACGTAATCTTGGTTGGACCAATTACTCAAACTCGGTTGGACCGACTTTGGTAATAAGAAAACAGAGAGTTGGTCAGGCAAACTCGGTGGGACCGATTTGCTCGTCTTGGTGGGACCGAAGCGTTACGAAAAGGAAACAGAGAGTTTGCATTGCAGACTCGGTGGGACCGATCTCTCATCTCGGTTAGACCGAAACGTTGCGAAGGGAAACAGAGAGTTTGCAACCCCATCTCGATGAGACCGAGATCCCTATCGGTGAGACCGAAAAGACTAGGGTTTCTGGCAGTGGCTATGTCAAATGAACTCGGTGGCGCCAGATGGATCAAATCGGTGGGGCCGAGTTTGACTTTTGGTTTGGGACATATGTGGATATGAGAAAGTGGCTGAGGGCTTTGGAGCATATCACTAAGCACTTTGAGCAAGCAAGCCATTAAGCAACACCTCATCCCCTTTTAATAGTATTGGCTTTCCTATAGACTCAATGTGATCTTGGATCACTAAAATAGAAAATGTAGAGTCTTTGACTTTGAAGCTTGAGCCAATCCTTTGTCCTTAGCATCTTGAAGGGGTTCCACATCCTCTTGTCCATGCCACTCCACTATTGAACTTAACTGGAATATACTAGATGAAAGTATTATTCCAACAAGAGATATGTTGACATTAATTACCAAAATCATCGAGGGAGCACTTGTGCTTTCACTACGTTTTCGATGAAATTCCTAGGGCTTCCAGTGACAACAACTAGGCTATGGCTTGTGCACCCCCAATTCATCATCGACAGGATCAAGGCTAGACTGGCAGGCTGGAAGGGACAACTGCAGCACATTGCCGACCGGAGAGTGCTCGTCCATTGTGTTCTAAATTCAATGCCCACATTCACGCTAACTGTGTGATGTCTACTACGCAACTTTTCTTCTTGTAGACTTTATTGGGCCTTCAAGCGTAGAGTTTTGTAGGACAGCAACAAATTTTCCTCAAGTTGATGACCTAAGGTTTATCAATCCATGGGAGGTGTAGGATGAAGATGGTCTCTCTCAAATAGCCCTGCAATCAAATACAAGAAATTTCTTGTGTCCCTAACACACCCAATACAATGGTAAATTGTATAATTGCACTAGTTCAACAAAGAGATGATGATACAAGTGTAGTATGGATAGTAGAAATAGATTTTTGTAATATGAAATAACAAAAACAACAAGATAGCAAGTAGTAAAAGTGAGCACAAATAGTATTGCAATACTTAGAAATAAGGCGTAGGGTTCACACTTTCACTAGTGCAATCTCTCAACAATGCTAACATAATTGAATCATATAACCATCTCTCAATGTGCGACAAAGAATGACTCCAAAGTTCTTATGAATAGCAAAGAACATAACATGAAATTGTTGTAGGTAGCAAACGACCCCAAAGTTATCCTTTCCGATCAATCTATTGAGTCATCCCTATAAGTGTCAGAAACAGCCCTAGAGTTCGTACTAAAGTAACACCATATGATATGCATCAATCAACTCTAATGTCACTTAGATACTCTAATGTCACCATAAGTATTCGTGAGTTAATTATTCGACATGCATCAAACAATTTCAGATTTATAATATTCAATCCAACACAAAAAACTTAAAAGAGCACCCCAAAGTTTCTATCGGAGAAAGTAGGACGAAAACGTGTATCAACCTATGTGCCTAGATTACCGCATTGTCACCTCAGAAATCCGCAAGTTGATTACCAAAACATACATTAAGTGACTCAATAGAATACCACATTGTCAGTACGGGTATCCACATGTAAGACATACATCAAGTGTTCTCAAATCCAAAATATTCAATTGGATAATAATGAAACCTCAAAGGAAAAGACTCAATTCACCACAACAAGATAGAGAGGGAAGAACTGCATATGATCCGATTATATAAACAAAGCTCACGGTACATCAAGATCGTGATCTAGATGCTCTAATTCACATAATTTTTAGTTGATCCTAGCTGATCAATTAGAGCTTGACATAGATCCTCTAATCCACATAAATAGAAGCTCAGTGTGGTTCTAATATCCTTCCTGTAATTCTCCGGCGACGATTAGCTCTGGATGGCAAAGCATTGACAGATCGTGAAGACCGTACGCTTGCAACCAAGTAGAGAGGTCGTGCTTTAAGTCTTCTGTTCGAGGGATCGTTCGACGGCAGTTCACGGGATCGTCATCAACAGTTTGAGGGACTTCACGTACGATCAACACTGACTCGTCTACTTGATCGTTGATCCAGACCCTATATGCATCTTTATATTGTTCCTAAGTGTTTGTAGGGTGAATATTTTTTGTTTTCTACTACGTTTCCGAACAATTATAGTTATAAGACAAATATGGGGACGTGGACTTTGTGAGCTCGAGCTCACATGATCTTGGATGAACAGTAAAATCCAAAAAAACTAATAAATAAATAAATAAAATCTGCATTTTTGGCAAGAAACATTGATGTTTTCTCTACACGCATGCAATTTGTCACGACCAAATCTAGTGCACACCTCCGCAAATGTGATTCCGTTGCCAAAGTTTGCATGCGTGTAGAAAAAATATCAATGTTTCTTGCCAAAAAAATTCAGAATTTTTTGAATTCTTTTACTATTTTTTCAGATTTTACTTTTCATCCGCGATCATGTGAGCTTAAGCTCACAATAGCACTTTGGCAAATATGGTAACTATTCTAGAGTTATTCTAACTAGACTCCCATGATATTACAATTTTCTTTGAATTAAAGCAGTTTCTATTAGGTGGTTAGATAATTTCCCATGTGACAAGTGATACCCACCCATATTAATGTGATTTCATGCAAAATAGGATTTAATACCTTTTGGTTATTATTTATTGGTTTATCAAAGAAAACAAAATTTTATTTGTTAAGTCAATAAGAGATGGTGTAGTTGAGAAGGTTTTTTGATGAAAAAACAGAAGATGTGAGGAAAAAATCAAAAAAAGAAAGAGAAGGGGAAAGTATGTAATGATTGACGAAGGATGAGTGGACGACAGAATCTTGCATCTTTTTTAAATTATTAAGAGAGGTTCCAAGTCTGCTAAAATTAACTTGATCTCCAGCAAAATTTGTTCTTTTTTGTACCGGCTATGCAAGAAAATAAATATTTTTGAAAAGCCTTATGGCTTTGTTGCAAGTGTATTTAGTCATTTTGTTGTAACTCAGCCATTTGCTCTTGCTGAAGTTTCTGTGCTCGATCAGGTTTAGCAAATATGGTCTCGTCAAAAATTTGTACTCACTCGCAACAGTAAAGCTCATGGCAGATTCAAACTCCTCCCAAGTCCACTACATCTGTTCGAACCTGCATTCTAGACGCGACAGTGCATCCGATCCAAGCTCGTAAAATTCTCCACTAATTACGTCAATAAAATATCTCAAAACAAACGACGCGACCTGAGAACAAACCCAGATGCATCTTCCTGGGTATACAGGAGAGCAAGCATACCATGGTACTAAACAGACATCAAATTTTTGTACTCCCTCCAATCACAACTAAAGGCGCGTCAATTAATATGGACTGTAGGGAGTAGCTAATTTTGCACAGATTCAGAAGTTGGGCAGAATTTCTCTCTGCAAGACGAAGGCACAATTTAACAGCGTACGTCAAATTCAGGAAGGCAATAGGTTCATTATAGCACATATACACACTAACACGCATGATGCCAACATAATAAGACAGCTGTTTTACCGACACGAGAAAGTTTGGTATATTGCGACTACGATTTGTTTGATTGCTCACTGGTGGGCTAAGTTCACCATGTCAGTCTGGTTCTTGTTCTCAGAGGATAGCAGGTCTGAACTCGACAGTAACACCTCATTCAGACACTTCTACACATTACCGCCATATGAATTTCGCAAAGGTTTCCTTGCTTCGATATATTTCATGATGGGAGGGCCCAAACTGATGATGTCAAGAACTGCCAGTGTTCTTATGCCAAAAGGATTTGAAAGGCAACTGTGAAAGCCACGACTCGGCGCGTGGAGATCTACCAGACTGAGAAGCATTTGCGCCAGCAGCAGCGTCTTGCCAGAACTTGAGAACATAAAGGCTCTCCTCGTCAGTGCACCTCTTCAGCAGAACACGCGATGCGAACCCCTTCTCGTTCATCAAATGGCATATGCCCAAAGGATCATTATCTTCAAGGGCAATCATGTAGAGACATCCTTTTTCTGACAGCAGCTCGCGCACAGCAGGAAGAATCCGGTCGATCACTTGGCGCCCATTCAACCCTCCAGCCCAAGATGAAGCAATGCCCTTCATCCCGATTTCTTCCTCGGGTGTTGGCACATAAGGCGGGTTCACAACAACCACATCAACCATACCAGCCAGACGTTTCTCAAGACCTGACACAATATCTGTAGCAATAACATCTGCATGAACACCATGGGCTTCAAGTGTTGCTTGAGTTGTCTCCACGGCATGTTGGTTGATGTCTGTTGCTAGGTACTGGGTTCCAGAGCCTAATTGCCTGAGCATGATGGCTAGAGAAGTGATGACATAACCACTGCCACATCCTACCTCCATGCATAAACTCGGCTGTAGCGTCAGAAGTTGAGCCTTGTCAGAGAGCAGCGCATCAACAAGGGCAAAGGAATCATCACATGGTTCATAAACTTCCGGATGGCTTGCGACAAGCTGAATCTGGGCAGTGTTCAATGTCCTTGCTGATGCAGACTGAAAAAAGAAGCAAGATTAGCATCAAATACTAGCCAACACATTATCTGAAAGAAATATTGGTATGTACTTTAATTTAAAATATTTTGAAAGAATGTTCAATCATTAGAAGAATGGGGAGAACTCTATGACAGAAAAAGTACAAAATAGATCTTTTGTAGAGGGATGCCTTACTTTAAGGCCTATTTATCAAGAAATATATTTTATTGCCTTAAACTGAAGAGAGACCTTGGGATGCTCATGTTTACTCTAACATCCAAAGTTAACATCATGCTCATCCAAAGTTAACAACACATACTTCGAATATCTTCGGGACAATATTTGTTACACTACAATAAATCCCCACATGCCTCTACTATGGCACAATAAATAAATTTGCTAAAGAAATTCCATTGGCCAGTCCAGATTGATGAGAGGGGAAGCAAACAGGATAAAACATAGGTGACATACACGAAAAAAGGAATGAAGTGCACTGAAAGCCAAGAAGAGAAACATTCGATGGTTCCAGTACAACTCGTTGGCAATGGGGTCAGTATCAGGGTGAGCTAGGGTAAGGGCACAGATAAGATAAGTGTGATTTTGGGAAGAAACAGTTCCAACTGGACTGGGTAGGCTATGACAACAAGGCAAACTATCTGAGGTGCTTTTGGGGAGCACTAGAACAAAATCCACCTGTGAATACCACATTTATCTAGCAATATCTTGTAGGCATAAGAGCAAAAAGGGCTTGCTGGATTTAGCAAATTCCACAGCATAATACAACACGGTACTAGTACAGTATCATCCAATTTCCTTATATTCTTAAACAAAGAAAGAATCTGAAGATGATTCCCGCACACAATAGGCTTAACAGTTGAGAGATTCTGAAACCGCATTCAAGTTTACCAGCTCGATCGTCTGGGTAATGCTCACGCGGGGTTCGATGTCATCGGCACCCACCCACCCAGCCGCGCCTACCGGATTCATAGTGCTCATCGGCTGCCTCCCGCCGGAGATCGAGAAGAGGCCGATCCTAATCTTAATACGGAAAACAAACAAACAGGCGGGAGGGTGAGAACTGAGAAGAGCGGGCTGACCTTGCCCCTCTTGGGGAGCGTCCTGAGGTCGCAGCTGGTGGAGAGCTCCGCCAGCTTCCCCTCGACGGCCGACACCGCCGCGCCGTCGCCCGCCGACATGAATCAACAACCAGACCCGCGACAGACGAGGAAGACGCCCCCAGCGGCAGGATCAAGACCGCCGGACCCTGCAGCGCGAGCACGAAATCGCGCGATCAGAAACGTATCTGGAAACCTCCAAAGCGCAAACGGGGGTGGGGGAAACCGAACCTGCCCGGAGGAGCAGCGCTGGAGCCGGAGGGAGCGGCCGGGAGAGGAAGGGGGACGGATCTAGAGGCGGCGGGGGAGGGCGGCGGCGGCGATGGGAGGGGGGATGGGGGCGGCGGCCATGCTGCTGCTGCTGCTGCTGCTGTTCTGGACTTCTGGTCCAGGGAGGCCCCGTGGGGAACGGAACGGGTTAGGCTTAGCCTGTTTCCCCTCCCTCACGGGTCGGACTCTCTTCCTCCTCCCAACTCCCGAGCTGAGCGAGCCTATCCACTTCGGCAGCGAGCGCAAAAATCTCTCCCCGGTGGTGAAATCCAAAACCCCCACTCCCCCTCGCCGGCCGCCGTCCGCATGGCGCTCGTCTCCACCACCACCGTCGCCTCCTCGTCCTCCTACCACTGCGACCACCCGCTCCGCCCGGCCGCCGCACGTAGCTGGTGCCGCCCCAGGAGCCGCGGCGGGGGCGGGGGCGGGGGCGGCAGGCTGGCGGTGCTGGCGCGGGCGCGGGGCCAGCTCACGACCACGCCCAAGGAGGAGGCGGCCCCCGCCGCCCCGGCGGGGGGGGCCGGGGAGCGGGGCAGGTACTCGTACGAGGTGGACTCGCTGATCGACCGGCTGAGCAACCTGGCGCCGCGGGGGTCCATCGCGCGCTGCCTCGAGACGGCCAAGCACCGGCTGACGCTGCAGGACTTCGCGGCGGTGTACCGCGAGTTCTCCCGCCGCGGCGACTGGCAGCGCTCCGTGCGCCTCTTCAAGTACATGCAGCGCCAGTCCTGGTGCCGCCCCGACGAGCACATCCACGCCATCGTCATCGGCGTGCTCGGCCGCCAGGGCCCCGCCCTCCTCGACAAGTGCCTCGAGGTCTTCCAGGACCTCCCCGCCGACGCCCGCACCGCGCTCTCCTACACCTCCCTCATCGCCGCCTACGCCCGCAACGCGCTGCACGACGACGCCCGCGCCCTGCTCGACCAGATGAAGGCCCAGGGGGTCGCCCCCACCGCCGCCACCTACAACACCGTGCTCGCCGCCTGCGCCCGCGCCGCCGACCCGCCCGTCCCCTTCGACATGCTCCTCGGCCTCTTCGCCGAGATGCGCCACGACCCCTCCCCGGCCGTGCGCCCCGACCTCACCACCTACAACACGCTCCTCGCCGCCGCCGCCGTGCGCTCCCTCAGCGACCAGTCCGAGATGCTGCTGCGCACCATGCTCGAGGCCGGCATTATGCCGGACACCGCCTCCTACCGCTACATCGTGGATGCCTTTGCCAATGCCGGCGACCTCTCCCGTGTCGCCGAGCTGTTCCGTGAGATGGCGGACACAGGGCACACGCCGGACCCCTCCGCGTATCTCGGGCTCATGGAGGCTCACACCCGGATTGGTGCCACCGCTGAAGCTGTGGCCGTTCTGCGGCAAATGCAGGCTGATGGCTGCGCGCCCACCGCTGCGACGTACCGTGTCCTGCTCGATCAGTACGGAAAACAGGGGAGGTTCGATGGCGTGCGTGAGCTCTTCCGTGAGATGAGAACGGCTGTACCTCCAGACACGGCCACCTACAATGTGCTCTTCAATGTATTCGGCGATGGCGGTTTTTTCAAGGAGGTAGTGGAGCTCTTCCATGATATGCTTCGCACGGGGATAGAACCTGACATGGAGACCTGTGAAGGTGTCATGGCTGCGTGTGGTCAGGGTGGTCTCCATGAGGATGCAAGAGAAGTTCTTGACTACATAACCAAAGAAGGCATGGTGCCTACTGCAAAGGCCTACACTGGCCTAATTGAAGCTCTCGGTCACGCTGCTATGTATGAGGTCAGTTTACGAACCAAATACTGCTCTATAATATAGTATGACTCACTGTTAAGATAACCCTTTTGTGATGGAAATGCAATATTTCATTGACACTCTCTTTGGTATTCAGGAGGCCTATGTTGCATTCAACATGATGACTGAAATCGGTAGCTTGCCAACCATAGAGACCTATAATTCTCTTGCAAATGTGTTTGCCAAGGGCGGGCTCTTCCGGGAGGCTGAGTCCGTCTTTTCTCGGATGACCAACAGTGCTGGCATTCAGAAAAGCAAAGATTCGTATGATGCCCTCATCGAAGCGTACTGCCAGGGTTCACAGTTGGATGATGCAGTGAAGGCATACATGGAGATGCGCAAGTCTAGGTTTAACCCTGATGAACGCTCCCTTGAGGGGGTACTCAATGCCTACTGCATAGCGGGTGTTATAGATGAGAGCAAAGAGCAGTTTGAGGAGATCAGATCCAACATGACTGTGCCTAGCATTATTGCTTATTGCATGATGTTGTCACTATATGCTAGGAACGACAGGTATTGGTCAAACAGAACTATTCACCTTTATAATCTGTCAAACTTCTGTTCTCCTCCTGAACATTGTTGACTGTTCAAATGCAAACATTGAAATGAAATCTGTGCCAAATGTTTTACTATTTCTGTCAAAGTTGTACAAACATTGGATCTTCAGTAGATAGATCATAAAGCTGACCATCAACTTACTGCCTCTAACCAAGCAGACTAGCTCACTGGGCAATAGGACAAGAAGATTTACAAACTCTAGACCTTCAGTTAGAGTTGCCAGCTAATCGATTTGTGTTTTCAGGTGGGCTGATGCTTATGATCTGCTGGAAGAAATGAAAGCAAATCGTGCTAGTAATACACATCAAGTGATTGCTTCCATGATAAAAGGGGAGTACGATGATAGCTCCAATTGGCAAATGGTTGAATACGTCCTTGACAGCAGTAACTTGGAAGGATGTGACTACAGCTTACGATTTTTTAATTCTCTCCTTGATGTGCTTTGGTGGTTCGGCCAAAAGGCTCGGGCTGCAAGGGTTCTAGATCATGCAGTAAGTTATGGGCTCTTCCCTGAATTATCCCGCGACACCAAGCTGGTCTGGTCTCTAGATGTACATAGGTAATGTAATTTTCTAATTGCTGTCTTTTCATTTACTGGTCCAGTTTTATATTTGTCATCAGCCTTTACTAGGTTTGTTTACATTTCAGGATGTCAGTTGGTGGGGCATTAGTGGCTGTGTCAGTATGGCTCAATAAACTTTATGCCAGACTAAAAAGGGAGAAAGATCTTCCCCAACTGGCCTCTGTTGTTGTATTGTAAGCTCTCAACCTAAATCGATGTTCCTTTCCTATTATCATGTTCTGTTTCTATGTTATGGCATCTTTATCTTTATTCTCTAATTGCTGGGGAATTGGTTTATTTTGATCGATGTGTTCTGCTCACAAAAAGGAAGTTAATCTTAAGCTGCTGTACCCATGCTTTCTTAATTGAATGCGCAATGCTCCTGTCATTTTCCTAGGAAGCAGTGCAGTGCTAGTTCTACTTGAATGGAGGGCCACAGAAAAAAAAATAGAGAATCATAAACATATTCCACAGAATGGAATCACTTGTAGAAGAAAAAGTTTGCAAAAAATAGAAGTTGATTTTAAGCTGCTTCAATAGATTATAAGTACATCATTTCTGCAGAGCAAAGTCCCTTTGTAAGAGGAATCATTCGATATCGTTATAGATCATCATGCCCATGGTTGAATTTTCACAGAAACAATAACCTTTTGTGACAATATTTTTCTCTTGTTCTACTTTGGCCTGACAGTTTTCTTTACTGCCAGGAGGGGGGAAATGGAGAAAAGCACCGTCACAAGAGGACTGCCGATCTCAAAAGTCGTGTACTCCTTTCTCAACGACACGCTGTCGGCATCATTCCATTACCCAAAATGGAACAAGGGGCGAGTCATATGCCTGAAGTCCCAGTTGAAAAAGCTGCAGGCGGCCATAGATTCCTCGAACGGCGCGGCCGTCCCCGGCTTCGTCCACATGACGGACTCCCGTCTGCCGTCTCCTGGCTCGAAGGTGTACACCCGGGAGCCCCAGGTGGAGAACGGCTCGGCCCATTCCACCGCTGAATCGTTGGTAGAAGAAGAAGAAAAGGAGTCGGAACTCCTCGCGCTGTGAGCTCCCAGGGTTTGCAGAGATATGGTATTTATCTGGCCGAACAGGGGAAGACGAGGTGCAGAGTAGCAGTTTTGGGGTTTGGGCACTCAGTCTGTTCAGATCTTCACGCCGCGCGACATGAACGACCATGCCATGCTTTTGCAGCGGCTTCCTTGCCTCAGTGATACCCGGCGGGTGCTGCTGCTGAGAATTTTGCGCATCTTGCCCACAACAGCTGTAAGTGCTTGCAAGAGCTCCTGTCACCTTGGACAGTGCCGGAATTCAGGTTCATCTCAGGATTTTAGCGCGCTCTGTAGGTAGGACCAGATTACGCATGTTTGTTGCTAGTAATAGTAGTAGTTGGCTCACTTCCTTCCTTCTATATCGCCATCTCGTGCTTTTGATACATCACCCTCTGTTTCTTCTAGTCTCAGCGAAGCATTTCTGGCAGAGGTAGATGGTAGGAGTTTTGTAGAAGTGCATGATATCTGTTGTATGTAAGCTGCTGGAGTGCTGGTGTTTAAAAGTTTAAACATCTTGTAATACACGTTTATTTAGACAATTTTGGCAAATCTTTTTGTTTTTTGCAATGCACCTAGCTCAAATTCTTGTGTTCTTTCTGTGGATTACATGTGGATGAAGGTTGAGTGAGAATGATGGAGTATTTGGCACTCATGTCATGTCACCTGTGTGGGTTGAAAATGATGAATCCCCTAAAAAGGTTAAAACCGATGAATATATAGGCCTTTTTTAGGCAGAATATATAGGTCTTTTTATTAGGGGCGATGAAGTTGTGAGCGTGTGTCACAGCCATGTTTTTTTTTTTGAGAAAATTTGTGTCACTGGCATGTGGGACCATCCTTGCGATTTCCTCGCTGAAACGGGGCTTTGTTTCACAGGGCGGATCTACAGAGTGGGCTGCGGCCCGTACAGGCTTGAGAAGGAGATGGGCTGGACGAGAAAAAAATAAGCCAAGCAGGCTGCCCCGTCCCCATCCCCTGGTTCCCCTCTGCTCCCTCTCCGGCTCCCCCGATCTGAACTCGCCGCCTGCCTCCGGGGTCCGTGCCTCTCCGACCACTCGCCGTCGCCGACTCCCCCTCCTCTCCGTGCCCCGCCCCCGCCACGCCCTTCCCCACGCGTTGCTTCCACGCTCGCGCCGCTCCACCGCACCCACCCGCCCAGTCCTGTCCGCGGCGGTCGGCGGTGTGCAGGCGTGACCGCGCGAGGCGTGCACCCTGCCCTTCACCACAGAAGCATCCAGCCTGCGCCCACCAGCTACCGGCCAGCCCCCCCACCGTCACAGGTACGGCTACCTATCAACATTCCCCAATTTTCCCAGTTTCTGGTTCAAACCCTATATGTTGATTGATTCATTTTCTGCTGTTCTGTTATGATCCATACTAATGCATAGACTGAGAGGATGTACAGTAGATTTTTTTCTTGTAGAATTGTTGAAGAACTGGTATGTACTATGTTGATCGATTCATTTTCTGTTATGATTCATACTAATGCAGAGACTGAGATGATGTGATGTATTTTTTTTTCTTATAGAATTGTTGAAGAACTGGTATGTAAAGCTGAGACTTGTATAATTGAGAATTTTAGTGTTCTTGTAGAACCCATATTGACCTATATCTACGTGCTACTGGTAAATTTATTAGGACGTTCATCACATGTCATATTTGTTGTCAATTTTGTGTAGGTGGACCACCCTTTTCAAAATTCCTACTAGATCCAGCTACCGGAGAGCGGGACCGTGCCTGCCCAAGATGGGAATGGAGGAGTCGGCGGGGGGCGCCGCGAGGCAGGCCAAGGAGTCGCTGGAGCTGGCGTTCCAGATGTCCCAGATCCTGGACACCGGCCTCGACCGCCACACCCTCTCGCTGCTCATGGCGCTCTGCGACCGCGGCGCCAACCCGGAGGCCCTCGCCGCCCTCGTCCGTGAGCTCTCCTCCACCGCTCCCCCGGCCCCCGCCACCCCCACCACGCCCGCCTCCAACGCCGCGGTGGCCCCGACCGCCCCCTCGCTGTTCCCCTCCGGCTTTCGCCAGCTCTAGGCTACCAGGGTTCGTTCGTGCCCTCCACCCCTTCTTCTTTTTCCTCCCAGATGACACCTCTTATCACTTGATCGCGTTGTATGTGTGCAGTTAAAAAGCCTTCTGTTCTGTAGGCTCAAACTGATTGCTACGTACCTGATTTGTATTCTCTATGTGATAATGATGCCAGTTTGTGTCAAAACTCTGTCACGTTTAGCAAATGGTGGCTTCTCTTCTTTAGTCTGATGCTGGTTGCTGATTCGTACCCTCATGTTTGACAGTTCAATGGAGTCTGTCAAACTCTGTTATCCACACCCTTGCACACGCATTCATTTGTTGGAATACTGTGTATTGTTATGACTCCAATGCAAGATTGCAGAGACGAATTTGAAATACTATCTACTTGTTTGGATCACCTGTATAATTGTGAATTCCACGTTTCATTCAAGTGAGAGGGAACGTGCCCGTGAGTAGAATTGTTGTTATGTCAATGTTCCTTGTTCTGGAGGCATCCCAATTAGTAGCTCCTCTTTATCATTTGTTTGGTTATGGTGTAGGCATGCATGTTAAAACTGCTGCTAGATTCATCGTATTCAAGGACTGAGCATTTGAACTCACCCTTCATTATGTTATTCTTTTCTTTATCACTAACGTGTATACAGTAGTAAAATGATCACCAAGTTAGCTCATTGTCCTTGAAAAATGGTGGAAGCAAATGGAAATACTTTACACAGTTGGCCGGCCTATGCTCCTCACCAATGGTTGTGAGGTTTGGTTGCATCATTATTGTGTGGTTTCAAATACTTTACGAAGTCAGCCTATGCCTCTCCCCAATAGTGTATGCGGGCTGGCCTGCCCATCTTAGAATTGTGAGGTCGACATTTTAACTACAGGGAGCGTGCTCATGAACAGAGTGGTTGTTATGTCAATGTTCTTTGTTCTAGACTAGAGGCATCCTAATTAGTAGCTCTTCTTTGTCATTGGTTTGGTTGAGGTAATGCATGGATGTTCCAACAACTGCTGGATACATCATATTCAAGGACAGCATTCGAGTTCACCCTTTATCAAGTTATTGTTTTCTTTATCACTCTGGGATTAAAGGTGAAAAGGCTTCACAAATCCATCACATGCTTCTCACTGGTGGTGTATTCAAGCTGGCCTGCCCATCGTATTTTTCGTCATGTTTGCTGATGTTGGATAAATCTAATAGTCAAGCAGTAGCCCTGTATCCAATGAAGTTGTATTTTTCTAGAACAAAAAAAAACTGTACTGGTATACAGTTTAGTGAAGCTGCAATGGTTACTGCAGCTCACTTGTCTGAAATTTCAGTCAATGTGCAACCACTTGAAGTGCCACCTGTTTTTTTTTTTTTTACAGCATTCTCAATATTACCTTGGAGCTCATATTTGTTTGGTTTAATCGAACCAATATAATAGTCTCTGTGTGCTTGAAATCCAAGAGGGCTTAGATTTTACTGGATGCCATCCCATAACCTTTTCTCCAGATTATGTAACCTTGTCATTACTCATTCAGCAGGTACCGAAGGCTGGACGCAACTGAAGTTCTCGATTTGAAGTCGGACCAAATCTGATACTTGGCTTGCTGGAAGGGCCGGCCGGATGAGCTTTGGTCAGGAGGAAGCAAATCTTGCTCTGGAATGCACTCGTGATGCTGTTTCCACAAGAAAAAGTTGTGGCTCATTGAGTTCCTGTAAATTGGCATCTTTCTTTGCTTGACTTGGACACTACTGTAGTAATGATGATGGCCACTACCTCTTCATTCATGGTCAGTCTTCTATTCCCGTCGCTGTATGCATCAGCTGGACATCTGGTGTTGTGTCGATTATTCTCTCGTTGAGGACGGTGTCATGCTTATCTGAAAGGAACACGCCATGGCCTGGTGGCCATGAATCGAGCTCCCGTTTTCGGGATAACAGTCAAAAAGCTATGAAAATGATGACATCTCTTGTTGATGCTGAGAATCCACGGTACAAATTTACTCCTGCTCATCTTCAGCAATTGCTGTCGGTTTTCTTCACTCGTCTTCAGACATGATATGTGCTTATGACACTAGCGCCATCTTGTCATGGACATGGAGGAAACTCTTTCTACCGCTGCTTAGTTCATGCAAGGGCACCTGTACCTGCAACGGTGTATTCTGGATTTTCGTTATGCACTTATATAAGTATTATCCATTATTATTATCGGAAGAAGAGAAATAAAAATCCTGTTAGGTTGATATATAATTGGTTATCAGACAAACTTAACCCTATCAGGTCGATAATTGGACGTTGGACAAACTTGTGGCGCACCACATTTCCTAAGCAGGGCTATGTACAATGTTTGGTTTGTAGCCACACTTGAGCCCTGTTTGTGTTATCGTTTTCTTTTGAAACGTCCTCTTCAAAAAAACACTCGTCTTGTCAGGTTGTTTAATTTCCGACTAGAATTTGCTCCGTGGCCGGTCCGATACAACTGTAAATTAAACACCTCCGTATCAAAATTACAACCATCCCAAGCGCGGCCTTAGGCTGGTCACAATGGACAGGAACATAAGCTAGTAACCTACACACTTCCCTAGACTATATTACTACCTCTATAGTGGGCAGGAATATGTATGTAGTGTCATGCAACGATGTATTTATTAGGTCATAGACTCATTGTTTCTTGAAGTGTGTGATGTTCCGGTAACTTTAGCTAGTTACCACAAACAGCTCTCTCTTCATTAAATATGTGCCACATAAGCAAAGTTGCATTGAAGTGTGTGATGTTACTCCTGAGTTCCTGCCCATTGTGACCAGCCTTAACTGAGTGTTAGGCGGGTAAGCCGGTGCAGAAGCGTTTTTGTCGCAGCCATGTCTTCTTAGTTCCTTACCCCATCTGTCAAAGACTCGTCGCTAGATCGCCTTTTGTCATCAGTTTTTCTGAGTCCTTTTGTCATAAGTGTCGCCACCGCAAACTGTGGCACTGACGCGAAAGCATTGCCAAGTGTGGAATGCAACCAAACAAGTTTGCTACCTTTTCCCATTTTGCCAAGTACTGTATGTGCTAGCCTAAAAAAGTACTGTATCAACTAAAAAAAAGTACTGTAGGTGCTGGAGAAGTGTATGGGTTGCCTCATGTTTGGCACCGGAATTTGCCAAAATATGACACTGCACATATCCGAACAGTGCCCATGTCTCGGTCGGTCGGACGTGACAAGTGGCCGAGCCGGAAGAAAAGGATCCGACGCCGAAAATGTGCTTCGGGCCGGCAGGGTAGGGTAGGCCCGGTCGGCCTTTCTGTAGCCTGCCTTTTCCGGCCCTGTGGGCCGGCCGAGTCACCCCGCAATTTGAGGCCATTTCCTATGCGACTCCAACCGAACCAGGCCACCGTCGGGTCGCACTGTGTGACGAGCGAACCAGGGGCGGGCGGCGCGGCGCGGCGCAGGGTTAGGTTTCGACCGGCGGCGGCGATCGGAGATCAGATGTCGCAGAAGCGGCAGCCGGAGGAGGGCGAGCGGCCGCGCTGGGGAGGCTGCGGCGGCGGCGGCCCGGCCGAGTCGGGCGGGAGCTCCTCCCCCGGGGAGCCCAAGCGGCAGCGGGTCCCCGCGCTCCGCGAGTAAGCGTCCCGCCCCCCCTTCCTCCCCCTTTCTTTCGCGCCCTCGATCGGAATCTCCACCCCGGTTTTCGCTGATTGGGTTGGATTGGATTGGATTGGCCTCCGCTCGCGCAGGGTCATCACGGAGGTGATGCGGAAGAGCAGCATCGAGAAGCTCTTCTCGTCGATCGAGCCCCTCATCCGGAGAGTGGTAAGCCCCTCATCCGTCTCGTGCGCCTCGTTTCCGTGTTCTCCCCGCCCCCAATCCTCCTTTCCTTCCGCCGTATCACGACAAATTCGCAGGGCGTGCTCCGCCTGATCTGCGTCTCCTTTCTTTTCATTTACTTGGGCCTAGGTGTCTGAATTAACGTTGGTTTTTGTTTTTCAATTGGTCATCAGTGTAACTGTCAGGAATCCATTTTCCACATCGCTTATTTTGGTCTTGAGTATGTAAGAATCAGGAACTCCGCAGACCCGCAAATTTGGACTGTGAGTTTACAACGACCCTTTAGGTATTGATTTAGGAACAGGCGGTTCCTGTTGAGTAGATCTGAAATTGCACTTTTGAGAACGCTCTTCATGGCAGCCACTCATCCGCAGAGTAGTGAGGAGCCTATGCAAGCTGTTTCTCCCCCCATTTCCATCAACCCTACCAGAAAATTTTTATAGGGTGTGCTCCTTTAAATTCATTCCATTAGGCTTACGATTTTGATGTGCTGGGTGACATGGTTTCTGAATTAAACTTAGGTTACTTAAATTGATGATCAATATTGCTGCTGTCAGGAGTCCATCTTGTATTGGTAGCTGTGTCTATTAGTTTTGAAGAGCAAGGAATTAGGAACTCACAAATCTTCACCAAGAGATCTTGTAGTTAATTCATCAATTAATTTAGGAGGGTTTTTTTGTTTAATAATAGATCTCAATCAAGCTTTTTAGAAATCACTGTAATGAATTAGTTTTTCTAGTATTGTATTGTTCTACGTTCAGAACCATTCAAACCCTGGATGACTAAGCAACGATTCATTCATACGGACATTTTGTCATTCATTTTCAGAAGATAATATTTTTAGTCAAAGCTGTTGCTTGCATCATAAAGCTTGACATAGCCAGTGCTGTTTTCAGCCATGTTTTCGTTTCAAGTTATTCAGTGGTGGCCTTGATGCTTAACTGAAGTCAATTTTTTAGGTTAAAGAAGAAATTGAGTTGGCCCTCGCAAATCATGCTGCTATGATGACACGGTATTGTATATGACACCTTGTGACAAGTTTTAAGGTTCGTAAACTGATGCAGCTTTATCTAACCACCTTGTTTTTTCCTTTTTCATTAGAAGTCCCACATACACTGTTCCATCTACATCGAAAAACTTGCAGCTCCAATTCACGACTAGGCTTTCTCTTCCAATTTTCACTGGCTCCAAGGTTGAAGGCGAGGGTGCCTTAAGTATTGCTCTAGTTGACACTTTGACCAGAGAGGTTGTAGTAATGGGTAAGGAGTCCCTGTTGAAGGTTGAAATTGTAGTTCTAGAGGGTGACTTTGAAGACGGAGAAGGCAATGACTGGACAGCCCAGGAGTTCAATAATAACATCGTTAAAGAAAGACAAGGTAAACGGCCCTTGCTTTCTGGAGACGTGTTTGTTGGCCTTGAAAGAGGCATTGGTACAGTGGGAGATGTATCATTCACAGATAACTCCAGCTGGACACGCAGCCGAAAGTTCAGGTTAGGTGCAAGAACTGAGGATGGTTGTTATAATGGCGTAAGAGTCCGGGAAGCAAAGACGGAATCGTTTGTGGTAAAGGATCATCGTGGAGAATGTGAGTTCATGCCGCTTTCAATTGTTATTTGTTTCTTGCACCCCTTCCTGTACATGTGATAAGTTTCATTATTTTAGCACAGCGTCCTTAAAATTGACAACTGCACATAGAAATATAAGCACATGAATTCCTTGCTGCAATCTAGATTTGTTATAACACAGTATCTATGATAGTCATAGTCACGTAATAAAAATTTGCTTTCAAGGCAATGATTTTGACCAACTTAGTTTACTCTCACTGCTAATGATTGACCTATGTCATCGCTTCATCGTCTCAAATGCTACCAAAATGGACAAATTTAAATGCCTCACTTGTTATATTTTGTTCCCCTTTCCCAGTGTACAAGAAGCATCACCCACCAGTTCTTGAAGATGAGGTCTGGAGACTGGAGAAGATCGGCAAGGAAGGAGCTTTTCACAAGCGTTTGAATAAGGAGAAGATAGTTACAGTCAAAGATTTTCTCACTTTATTGCATCTTGATGCTCCTAGGCTCCGGAAGGTACTATTAACCCTTTTGCAAGGTTTACAGAATTTGCTTATGTATTTTATATTCTTTGTAGAGTTTGTACAAGCTATTGATGACTAGTCCATTCTGTCCAAGGTTGACATGTATATTTATACCGAACGTGTTTGACAGCATTATTTTGTAAATCTTTGAATTAGGAAAAACTGGAACCATCAAACTGCATATATGTGTAGGAGTTCCTCAGTTGGATGGATCAACTGTATTTTATCTATGGTAGTGTAAATGAGGTGTGGCATGTTGTTGCAGATGATAGTGGTGGCTCAGAAAATATTTAGATTTCCTAACCAACTGTAATGTTAACATTGTGCAGATATTGGGCACTGGCATGTCAACTAAGATGTGGGAGGTTACTATTGAGCATGCAAAAACAACATGTATTCTCAGTGACAAGGTGCATATTTACTATCTAGAAAGCCCAAGTAAAACTGCTGTTGTGTTCAATGCTGTTGGAGAAGTGAGAGGGTTAGTATCGGAGAAGTTTGTTTCTGTTGATGATTTAACAGAAAAGGAGAAGGTATTCACTTCTCTTCATCGTATAAGTTCTTTAGATCAAATTCATTTCCCCTTTGTACCAGTTGCAACCTAGACCATCTGGTCTTACAGTATTTGTTCTTTCTAGGCTGAAGCAAATGCTGCTGTTAAACAAGCATTTGAAGACTGGAAGAATGTCTCGACCTGCGACAGTGAAACACTTTTGGAAAATCCGTCACAGGTCCTCAATATGAGATCCTCGTCTTTTTGTGAAAACGAAATTTTCCAGTTACCTGCACAAGTTGCCACGGATGATTTTGATTTAAGCCACTTGGACATACCATCAGATGATATTTTCTCTGTCGAACCATTGTGTGCCTTGGATCCTTGTGCAGTGGGAGCTGTAGAGAGCAGTGAAAATAGATTTCAGCCTGAGCTTCCCCCACTTGGTGGCCTTGGACAGCCTCAAGAATCACTCACTTTAGACAAGTTCTCGAATTCATTGGTTTTCGAGGAGAGCACCAGTCATGCCTCGTTCAACGAAGAAGACTACTATTGCCGTCCAGGTCCAGATCCCCCGGTGTCCTTTGACTCACAAGATCTTGGGGCTGCGCTGAAGGGCTTCATTGCGACGATATCAAAGCCAAAGCCATATAGAGGATGGAGGACATTGTCCTATGTTATAGGATGGATATTCTACACCAAGAGGATGGCCGCTCAGAAGAGGAAGAAACCCGGGAAATGATGATTTTCATTTGCCTGTGGTTCATTAGTTAAAAAATTGTGAGATATAGAAGTGGAGGAAAAGGAAAGCATGTACAAATGAGTGGTTGGTTACCTTTTGGATCTTTTATTTTTGGTCGCATGTTTTGCTGGTGTTCTCGAGCCGTTTTATCTGCGAGAGTGACACCTGTAAATAATCAGACGATTATTTTGCTGGTGTCTTGAGCCGTTTTATCAGCGAGAGTTCGCCTGTAAATAATCAGATGAAGCTCTGTACAGTACATAAATCCGTAAATATGAATGGTGGTGCTATTGTATGGGCTATCATCGGCGTGTTATTGGTATTTGTCAAGTTGGTCTGTAACTTCGTTGCCACATCTTTTGTCGTGTGACATTACATGCGCGCATGATGCCCAAGTATGAATGAAGTCTACATGTGCAGAACCAAAAGAACTTCCTTGTGCTGCCAAATTCAGACTTCATACTCCGAATGTTTGCTGGATCTGAAGTTGCAAAACAGCAAAGGACACTTCTGCTGTGATATATAATTCGGCTTTTTACCATGCAGTAAATGATTTTCGAGATGTTTAAACAAAAAAGTGCCAGTGTGGCACATGATACTTCCTCGGTAACTGCCACTCCACCATGAATGGACCATACACACCCCATGGATGAGATTTGCTCTCATACCTCCATGACGAAGTAGAAAGAGGGAGAGGGATGGATAGCTAAGTTCATTCGCTTGCAGTGTGCGTGTAGTTGAGTGTACGTTTCTTCCTGGTTCTAAACATCAGGGCATCACCGATCAAGTCTATTTTCCATGAACCCTTGAACCTTTCTTCCTTCCTTTCATCTTTATTGGCACTTGAAATCTCTTTGTTGGAGATCATCTCTGCCAACCAGGTCAACCATGAGCTCGCCGATCTTCTGCACTTGGCTCACCATCTTCATCCATATGAGTAGTTTTGTCTTTTGCTTCTTGGATGCAAGATTGGGGTTCTTGAGTAATCTAATGAGGCCATCCCATTTATTTGCCTTGTTCAACTTGATCCAAGATGCACTCTAACCTATGGAAAAACTGGAAAATCGCACCAAGTGACATGAAAATCTGATATACCAAGACAAAATGGGACTTTTTTTTCCAAAATTTTAATTTCCTTGGTGATTTTAGGCTTCTCTAATAATCTATGAAGCACCCTACACAAGCAAGTCTACAAGAGTATAGGCAGCAGAAAGTAAACACATGCAAGTGTAAGTAACAAGGTAGAGTTACAGAGATGCAAACACGGGTAGGCTCAGTGAAGATTTTTTACTGTGATTCGGATAGTTAGTGCTATCTTACATCCATACTGATGGAGACCTTGATCCACAAACGACCTAAGATCACAAGGATCACATTTGCGAGATCCCACAAAGGGATGGTCCATGAAGGGCACTCACCCATGAAGAATCCAAGAAGGAGCAACCAACCTATTCCACCATGGCGTACACCCATGAAGAACTAGCCTCACTAAGCATGGATCTTCATGAACTAGGTGATCTCTTAGCCCTTACAAACTTTGGCTTCTTGACAAACTTGAAGACTTGCAACCACCTTGCCGATCTAGGAGGCACACACCCTCCAAAGGTAATAAGATGGCGGTTGCTAGGTGATGAATCCATTGCTCTTGTGCTTCAAAAGATAATCTCCTCAACACCCAGACTCTCTCAAGCTTTGGCTTTTGAAATGGAGAAGTAGGAGTGGAAAACAAGAGAGATTAGATCTCAAAGGATTGGCTTGGATGGTTAGACTGGAAAGCCCTTTGAAATCGTCACGAGGAGGTGGAGTTCTCTTTGAGAACAAATGATGGATATGTGAAGTATAAATAGGAGGGATCATAAATCTGGTCGTTACCAACTTTATTACACAACTCGAAAGCTCCTGAGTGATCAACTCGGCGACTCCGACATGAATAAAAGTGTGAACTTTCAAATGGATCAGATGATCCGACCAAAGAGCATTTGGAGGCTACGAATGGAACTCTTCAGCAATGGCACACTCTCTGTTGTTGCTTCGGAAGTTCTGACCGGATGGCTTCGGAAATGGAGGCAACCGAAGGTTTGCCAAAAGATTCAACAATTCCAAATGGAACAATTTGTAGCTCTGAATGGAAGAGGTTTTGCAATGGCTATATCTGGTGTACTGCTCGGTGCTCGGTAGTTCTGACAGGAAGAGCTGGACAACTTCGAATATGAAAGTTGGGTAGATATAGTGGAGGAATATTGAAGGATTTTGAAGTCTTTGGAGTTTGACCTTTAAGCACATGAAGAAATAAAATCATTACTTCATCCTCATCTCCTTTTGATAGCATCAACATGCCTAAGGAATCAACACTAGTCCTCATGTAATTTTGTGGGGGTCGTCTTGCATTCCTTTATTGCACCCACAAGGAATTCCCTTGAAATAAACTTGCAATAGGCATTATTTCCTTGAGATATGTTAACGTTAAATATAAAAATTGACCTATGGGATCATATGCTCTTTCCGATAGTAGAAGGGTGTCCCAATCTTTCAATGCAAATTAGTCTTTCGATTTGGGTGGAGTCGGCTTAAACGATCCGACTACAATGTGTGATGAGGTTTGCACCTATATAATCGCTAAAACAACTCTGGAGTTTTTATTGACCATGTCGAGGCATGATAAACCTGGCCACAAAGATGTAATCCCTACAAGTAATCGAAGAACAGGTAAGAACATTGTGAATATTATATGAAGCATATATAAGAGTTGGGGCTTCGTAAGCAGTCTTGGCATGGTCCTTGGACATAAACGAAGTAAAAGAAGCTGTAACAATGACAAACTTTTAACAAAATAAACCCTAGGTATAGTATTTATGGAGGGACGGAGGGGGAGGAGAATCCCATCCTAAGTTAGTTTTCTCCACTAATGCAGACTCTAAAAACTACCCGTGGTTATGTACATGGGGTTGATTCAAAAGTAAGGTAGCACAATACCTATAGAACGATGTGGATGAAAAATATGAAGTATCATCCTATATATTTTATCCATGTGTTTATGCATCATTACGTGATTGTGGATTCGAAGTTATAAAATCTCTACTTAAATCTCCATCTTCCACATATGGTTGCTGCCATCTTCATGCTTGCTCATGCTCCGATGCTTATCCCTCTCGTCCATGCTAGATCATTTATTCCTTAGTAATACAATTATATATTATTTAGACAATATCATATTCTCCAAATAGGCTTCTGCCCTGCTTTATAAATAAAGCAAACCACCACTTCCATACAACAAGGTCAAGTACCGAAGAAAAAAATTAGTCTGATGGGGCAACAATACAAGCATGCCCAAAAAGAAAAGGAAAATGCCAACATAAACCCACATGCGGCTGAAAGATCAATGGACTGGAGGCAAAGCAAGGTGACATTTTGCCGCTATCAGTGAATCCATCATGTCGCCTAGCCAATTCCTGTTTTGCTGCCCAGAGAGTTGGTGTCAGTGCTGCAAAAGCTAGAAATTTGAATAGCGAGTTAGCGGCTCGTCGCAAAAATATCCGCTTGATGACCATCTTGTTACTTGTCATCCAAAGAATCTAGGTCATGGCGGCGAACAGTAACCAGAAGAGGTGTCTCCACCTACCGCTATGATTCGCCTTTCTATCCAGGAACTCAGCTAGGTCCAGGGCCAGCCACTTAGGCCTCAGGACCTCACGGACAAAGCTCCAAAGGAATCGGGCAACGGGACACACGAAGAACCCATACTCGGGGACACCACAAAGGGGGCATAGCCGATCAATTAGCCCATGTCTCTTGACCACCTCTGTCCTCGACGGGAGGCAATTGAGTAGAAGCTGCCATAAGAAAATCTTGATCTTCAGCGGAAGGGACACTTTTCAGCAAGTCGTGGTCCATGCAAGTGTCGGCGCATGACAGAGGGCATGGTTGTTGGGGAACGTAGTAATTTCAAAAATTTTCCTACGATCACGCAAGACCATGGTGATGCATAGCAACGAGATGAGAGTGTTGTCTACGTACCCTCGTGAGACCAAGAACGAAGCGTTGACGCAGCGTAGAGGAAGTAGTCGTACTTCTTCCCGATCCAACCGATCCAAGTACCGAACGTCGGCACCTCCGAGTTCTGCACACGTTCAGCTCGATGGCGTCCCTCGAACTCCGATCCAGCCGAGTGTTGAGGGAGAGTTTCACGACCTGACGGTGTGGTGACGATGATGATGTTCCACCGGCGCAGGGCTTCGCCTAAGCTCCGCAACGGTATATTCGAGGTGTAGTTTGGTGGAAGGGGGCACCGCACACGGCTAAGGAACGATCTCAATGATCAACTTGTGTGTCATGGGGTGCCCTCTGCCCCTGTATATAAAGGAGGGAAGGGGAGGGGCTGGCCGGCCAGGAGGGAGGCGCGCCAGGGGTGTCCTACTCCTACTAGGAGTAGGATTCCCCCCCCAAATCCTAGTCCAACTAGGGTTTGACCAAGGGGGAAGGGAGAGAGGGGGCGCCACCCCCTTCTCCTAGTCCTAATAGGACTAGGGAAGGGGGGAAGGTGCGGCCAGCACACTTGGGCCCCTTTCCTCCTTTCCACTAAGGCCCATCAAGGCCCATTGACCCCGGGGTTCCGTAACCCCGGTACTCGATAAAATTCCCAATTTCACCGGAGTGATTCCGAGTCAAACATAGGCTTCCAATATATCAATCTTTATGTCTCGACCATTTGAGACTCCTCGTCATGTCCGTGATCTCATCCGGGACTCGAACAACCTTGGTACATCAACATCATAAAACTCATAGTAACATGCCATCGAAGCGTTAAGCGTGCGGACCCTACGGGTTCGAGAACTATGTAGACATGACCGAGACACCTCTCGGTCAATAACCAATAGCGGGACCTGGATGCCCATATTGGCTCCTACATATTCTACGAAGATCTTTATCGGTCGAACCGCATAACAACATACGTTGTTCCTTTGTCATCGGTATGTTACTTGCCCGAGATTCGATCGTCGGTATCCAATACCTAGTTCAATCTCACATTGGCAAGTCTCTTTTCTCGTTCCGTAATACATCATCTCACAACTAACACATTTAGTTGCAATGCTTGCAAGGCTTATGTGATGTGCATTACCGAGAGGGCCAGAGATACCTCTCCGACAATCGGAGTGACAAATCCTAATCTCGAAATATGCCAACCCAACATGTACCTTCGGAGACACCTGTAATGTACCTTTATAATCACCCGATTCGTTGTGACGTTTGGTAGCACCAAAGTGTTCCTCGGGCAAACGGGAGTTGCATAATCTCATAGTCATAGGAACATGTATAAGTCATGAAGAAAAGCACTAGCAACAAACTATACGATCAGGTGCTAAGCTAATGGAATGGGTCATGTCAATCAGATCATTCAACCAATGATGTGATCCCGTTAATCAAATAACAACTCCTTGTTCATGGTTAGGAAACATAACCATCTTTGATTAACGAGCTAGTCAAGTAGAGGCATACTAGTGACACTCTGTAGGTTTATGTATTCACACATGTATTATGTTTCCGGTTAATACAATTCTAGCATGAATAATAAACATTTATCATGATATAAGGAAATAAATAATAACATTATTATTGCCTCTAGGGCATATTTCCTTCAGTCTCCCACTTGCACTAGAGTCAATAATCTAGTTCACATCGCCATGTGATTTAACATCAATAGTTCACATCTATATGTGGTTAACACCCATAGTTCACATCGACATGTGACCAACACCCAAAGGGTTTACTAGAGTCAGTAATCTAGTTCACATCGCTATGTGATTAACACCCAAAGAGTACTAAGGTGTGATCATGTTTTGCTTGTGAGATAATTTTAGTCAACGGTCTGCATCACATTCGAGCCGTAAGTATTTTGCAAATTTCTATGTCTACAATGCTCGCACGGAGCTACTCTAGCTAATTGCTCCCACTTTCAATATGTATCTAGATTGAGACTCGAGTCATCTAGATTAGTGTTAAAACTTGCATCGACGTAACCTTTTACGAACCTTTTTCACTTCCATAATCGAGAAACATATCCTTATTCTACTAAGGATAATTTTGACCGCTGTCCATTGATCTACTCCTAGATCTCTATTGCACTCCTTGCCAATCTTAGTGGTAGGGTATGCAACATCTCAGTACACAGATGACATACTTTATAGAACCTATGGCTGATGCATAGGGAATGACTTTCATTCTCTTTCTATCTTCTGCCGTGGTCGGGTTTTGAGTCTTACTCAATCTCACACCTTGTAACACAGGCAAGAACTCTTTCTTTGACTGTTCCATTTTGAACTACTTCAAAATCTTGTCAAGATATGTATTCATTGAAAAACTTTATCAAGCGTCTTGATCTATCTCTATAGATCTTGATGCTCAATATGTAAGCAGCTTCACCGAGGTCTTTCTTTGAAAAACTCCTTTCAAACACTCCTTTATGCTTTGCGAATAATTCTACATTATTTCGATCAACAATATGTCATTCACATATACTTATCGAAATGCTGTAGTGCTCCCACTCACTTTCTTGTAAATACAGGCTTCTCCAAAAGTCTCAGATAAAACCATATGCTTTGATCACACTATCAAAGCGTTTATTCCAACTCGAGATGCTTGCACCAGTCCATAGATGGATCGCTGGAGCTTGCACATTTTGTTAGCTCCTTTAGGATTGAAAAACCTTCGGTTGCATCATATACAACTCTTCTTTAATAAATCCATTAAAGAATGTAGTTTTGACATCCATTTGCCAGATTTCATAAAATGTGGCAATTGCTAACATGATTCGAGACAGACTTAAGCATCGCTATAATTGAGAAAATCTCATTGTAGTCAACACCTTGAACTTGTCAAAACCTTTTTGCGACAAGTCGAGCTTTGTAGATAGTAACACTACTATCGTGTCCGTCTTCCTCTTGAAGATCCATTTATTCTCAATGGCTTGCCGATCATCGGGCAAGTCAACCAAAGTCCATACTTTGTTCTCATACATGGATCCCATCTCAGATTTCATGGTCTCAAACCATTTCGCGAATCTGGGCTCATCATCGCTTCCTCATAGTTCGTAGGTTCATCATGGTCTAGTAACATGACTTTTAGAATAGGATTACCGTACCACTCAGTGCGGATCTTACTCTGGAAGACCTACGAGGTTTGGTAGCAACTTGATCTGAAGTTTCATGATCATCATCATTAACTTCCTCACTAATTGGTGTAGGAATCATTGGAACTGATTTACGTGATGAACTACTTTCCAATAAGGGAGAAGGTACAATTGCCTCATCAAGTTCTACTTTCCTCCCACTCACTTCTTTCGAGAGAAACTTCTTCTCTAGAAAGGATCCATCTTAGCAACGAAAAACTTGCCTTCGGATCTGTGATAGAAGGTGTACCCAATAGTTGCCTTTGGGTATTCTATGAAGACGCATTTCTCCGATTTGGGTTCGAGCTTATCAGGTGAAAACTTTTTCACATAAGCATCACAATTCCAAACTTTTAAGAAACGACAGCTTAGGTTTACTGCTAAACCATAGTTCATACGGTGTCATCTCAACGGATTTAGATGGTTGCCCTATTAAACGTGAATGCAGCTGTCTCTAATGCATAACCCCAAAACGATAGTGGTAAATCGGTAAGATACGTCATAGATCGCACCATATCAAAATAAAGTACGATTCTGACGTTCGGACACACCATAACGTTGTGGTGTTCCGGTGGCGTGAGCTGTGAAACTATTCCACATTGTTTTCATTGAAGACCAAACTCGTAACTCAAATATTCGTCTCCACGATCAGATCGCGAAACTTTATTTTCTTGTTGCGATGATTTTCCACTTCACTCTGAAATTCTTTGAACCTTTCAACTATTTCAGACTTATGTTTCATCAAGTAGATATACCCATATCTTCTCAAATCATCTTGTGAAGGTCAGAAAATAACGATACTTGCCACGAGCATCAACACTCATTGGATCGCATACATCGGTATGTATTATTCCCAATAAGTCGAGCTTGTTCCATTGTTCTGGAGAACGGAGTTTTAGTCATCTTGCCCAAAAGGCACGGTTCGCAAGCATCAAATGATTCATAATCAAGTGATTCCAAAAGTCCATCAGCATGGAGTTTTTCTTCATGCGCTTTACACCAATATGACCTAAACGGCAGTGCCACAAATAAGTTGCACTATCATTATTAACTTTGCATCTTTTGGTTTCAATGTTATGAATATGTGTATCACTATGATCGAGATCCAATGAACCATTTTCATTGAGTGTGTAACCATATAAGGTTTTATTCATGTAAACAGAACAACAATTTATTCTCTTACTTAAATGAATAACCGTATTGCAATAAACATGATCAAATCATATTTATGCTCAACACCAAATAACACTTATTTAGGTTCCACACTAATCCCGAAAGTATAGGGAGTGTGCGATGATGATCATATCAATCTTGGAACTACTTCCAACACTCATCGTCACTTTCCCTTCAACTAGTCTCTGTTTATTCTGTAACTCCTGTTTCGAGTTACTAATCTTAGCAACCGAACGAGTATCAAATACTCAGGGGCTACTATAAACACTAGTAAGGTACACATCAATAACCTGTATATCAAATATAACCTTGTTCACTTTGCCATCCTTCTTATCCACCAAATATTCAGGGGTAGTTCCGCTTCCAGTGACCAGTTCCATTGCAGCAAAAGTACTCGGTCTCGTGCTTAGGTCTAGACTTGGGCTTCTTCACTCGAGCAGCAACTTGCTTGCCGTTCCATTTGAAGTTCTCCTTCTTCCTTTGCCATTTTCCTTGAGACTACTAGTCTTGTCAACCATCAACACTTGATGTTTTTCTTGATTTCTACCTTCGCCGATTTTAGCATCGCGAAGAGCTCGAGAATCTTTTTCGTCATCCCTTGCATACTATAGTTCATCACGAAGTTCTACTAACTTAGTGATGGTGACTAGAGAATTCTGTCAATCACTATCTTATCTGAAGATTAACTCCCACTTGATTCAAGTGATTGAAGTACTCGGACAATCTGAGCACATGCTCACTAGTTGAGCGATTCTCCTCCATCTTTTAGCTATAGAATTTGTTGGAGACTTCATATCTCTCAACTCGGTATTTGCTAAAATATTAACTTCAATTCTGGAACATCTCATATGGTCCATGACGTTCAAAACGTCTTTGAAGTCCCGATTCTAAGCCGTTAAGCATGGTGCACTAAACTATCAAGTAGTCATCATATTGAGCTAGCCAAACGTTCATAACGTCTGTATCTGCTCATATTGAGCTAGCCAAACGTTCATAACGTCTGCATCTGCTCCTGCAAATAGGTCTGTCACCTAGCGGTGCATTAAGGACATAATTCTTCTGCGCAGCAATGAGGATAAACCTCAGATCACGGATCCAATCCGCATCATTGCTACTAACATTTTTCAATACAATTTTCTCTAGGAACATATAAAAGCATAGGGAAGCAACAACGCGAGCTATTGATCTACAACATAATTTGCAAAATACTACCAGGACTAAGTTCATGATAAATTTTAAGTTCAATTAATCATATTACTTAAGAACTCCCACTTAGAAAAATATCCCTCCAATTCTCTAAGTGATTGCGTGATCCATTTCAACTACACCATGACCGATCATCACGTGTGCAAAGTGTCGAGGGAGAGTTTCGTCAGCACGACGGTGTGGTGACGGTGATGGTGAAGTGATCCGCGCAGGGCTTCGCCTAAGCACTACGATAATATGACCGGAGGCGTAAACTATGGAGGGGGGCGCCGCACACGGCTAACAATGTTTGTTGTGTGTTCTAGCGGTGCCCCTCCCACATATATATAGGTTGGAGGGGAGGAGAGGCAGCCAAGGGGGTGCCCGGAATCCTTCTTGGGGTCCTCCCAATTCGGCCTACACCCTTTCCTATTCCTATTCGGAGTAGGAAGGGAAGAGGGGGAAGGGGGAATCCTATTCCCTTTTTCCTTTCCTTCTTCCCCTTTCTTTCTCCAATTTGGCTAGCCTATATGGGGGGGGGGGGCACACCAGCCCCTTTGTGGCTGGTGTGTTTCCCCTCTTGGCCCATTAGGCCCATATAGCTTGCCGGGGGTTGCCCGGAACCCCTTCCGGTGACTCGATACGTACCCGGTACCCCCAGAACACTTCTGGTGTCCGAATACTATCGTCCTATATATGAATCTTTACCTCTCGGCCATTTAGAGACTCCTCATCATGTCTGTGATCTCATCAGGGACTCCCAACAACATTTGGCCACCAAATCACATAACTCATATAATACAAAATCGTCATCGAACGTTAAGCGTGCGGACCCTACGGGTTCGAGAACTATGTAGACATGATCGAGACACCTCTCTGGTATATAACCAATAGCAGAACCTGGATGCTCATATTGGTTCCTACATATTCTACGAAGATCTTTATCGGTCAAACCGTAATGACAACATACGTTATTCCCTTTGTCATCGGTATGTTACTTGCCCGAGATTCGATCGTCGGTATCTTCATACCTAGTTCAATCTCGTTGCCGGCAAGTCTCTTTACTCGTTCCGTAATGCATCATCCTGCAACTAACTCATTAGTTACATTGCTTGCAAGGCTTATTGTGATGTGCATTACCGAGAGGGCCCAGAGATACCTCTCCGATACTCGGAGTGACAAATCCTAATCTTGATCTATGCCAACCCAACAAACACCTTCAGAGATACCTGTAGAGCATCTCTATAATCACCCAGTTACGTTGTGATGTTTGATAGCATACAAGGTATTCCTCCAGTGTCCGGGAGTTGCATAATCTCATGTCAAAGGAATATGTATATGACATGAAGAAAGCAATAGCAATAAAATTGAACGACCAACATGCTAAGCTAACGGATGGGTCTTGTCCATCACATCATTCTCCTAATGATGTGATCCCGTTCATCAAATGACAACACATGTCTATGGTTAGGAAACTTAACCATCTTTGATTAACGAGCTAGTCTAGTAGAGGATTAGTAGGGACATGGTGTTTTGTCTATGTATCCACACATGTATCAAGTTTCCTGTTAATACAATTCTAGCATGAATAACAAACATTTATCATGATATAAGGAAATATAAAATAACAACTTTATTATTGCCTCTAGGGCATATTTCCTTCAGTCTCCCACTTGCACTAGAGTCAATAATCTAGTTCACATCGCCATGTGATTCAACACCAGTAGTTCACATCACCATGTGATTAACACCCATAGTTCACATCGCCATGTGACCAACATCCAAAGGGTTTACTAGAGTCAATAATCTAGTTCACATCGGCATGTGATTAACACCCAAAGAGTGTTGGGGAACGCAGTAATTTCCAAAATTTCCTACGCACACGCAAGATCATGGTGATGCATAGCAACGAGAGGGGAGAGTGTAGTCCATGTACCCTTGTAGACCATAAGCAGAAGCATTATGACAACGCGGTTGATGTAGTCATATGTCTTCATGATCCGACTGATCCTAGTACCGAAAGTACGGCTCCTCCGCGATCTGCACACGTTCGGCTCGGTGACGTCCCACGAACTCTCGATCCAGCTGAGTGTCGAGGGAGAGCTTCGTCAGCATGATGGCGTGATGATGGTGATGATGAAGCTACCGGCGCAGGGCTTCGCCTAAGCGCTACAACGATATGACTGAGGTGGATTATGGTAGAGGGGGGCACCGCACATGGCTAAGAGAACAATGATCAACTTGTGTGTCTATGGGGTGCCCCCTCCCCCGTATAAAGGAGTGGAGAAGGGGGGAGGGTCGGCCCTCTATGGCACGCCCTGGAGGAGTCCTACTCCCACTGGGAGTAGGATTCCCCCCCCTTCCCTAGTTGGACTAGGAGAGAAGGAAGGGGGAGAGAGGGAGGAAGGAAAGGGGGGCGCCGCCCCCCTTCCTAGTCCAATTCGGACTAGAGGGGGAGGGGGCGCGCGGCCTGCCCTGGCTGCCCCTCTCTCTCCCCACTAAAGCCCATTAGGGCCCATATACTCCCCGGGGGGTTCCGGTAACCCCTCGGTACTCCGGTATATGCCCGAACTCTCTCGAAACCTTTCCGATATCCAAACATAGTCATACAATATATCCATCTTTATGTATCGACCATTTCGAGACTCCTCGACATGTCCGTGATCATATCCGGGACTCCGAACTACCTTCGGTACATCAAAAGACATAAACTCGTAATACCGATCGTCACCGAACGTTAAGCGTGCGGACCCTACGGGTTCGAGAACTATGTAGACATGAACGAGACTCATCTCCGATCAATAAGCAATAGCGGAACCTGGATGCTCATATTGGTTCCTACGTATTCTACGAAGATCTTTATCGGTCAAACCACATAACAACATATGTTGTTCCCTTTGTCATCGGTATGTTACTTGCCCGAGATTCGATCGTCGGTATCTCAATACCTAGTTCAATATCGTTACCGACAAGTCTCTTTACTCGTTCCGTAATGCATCATCCCGCAACTAACTCATTAGTCACATTGCTTGCAAGGCTTATAGTGATGTGCATTACCGAGAGGGCCCAGAGATACCTCTCCGACAATCGGAGTGACAAATCCTAATCTCGATCTATGCCAACTCAACAAGTACCATCAGGGACACCTGTAGAGCACCTTTATAATCACCGAGTTAAGTTGTGACCTTTGGTAGCACACTAAGTGTTCCTCCGGTATTCGGGAGTTGCATAATCTCATAGTCATAGGAACATGTATAAGTCATGAAGAAAGCAATAGCAATAACATACTAAACGATCAAGTGCTAAGCTAACGGAATGGGTCAAGTCAATCACATCATTCTCTAATGATGTGATCCTGTTAATCAAATGACAACTCATGTCTATGGCTAGGAACTTAACCATCTTTGATTCAACGAGCTAGTCAAGTAGAGGCATACTAGTGACACTTTGTTTGTCTATGTATTCACACATGTACTAAGTTTTCGGTTAATACAATTCTAGCATGAATAATAAACATTTATCATGATATAAGGAAATATAAATAACAACTTTATTATTGCCTCTAGGGCATATTTCCTTCAGTCTCCCACTTGCACTAGAGTCAATAATCTAGATTACACAGTAATGATTTTAACACCCATGGAGTCTTGGTGCTGATCATGTTTTGCTCGTGAGAGAGGCTTAGTCAACGGGTCTGCAACATTCAGATCCGTATGTATCTTGCAAATCTCTATGTCTCCCTCCTTGACTTGATCGCGGATGGAATTGAAGCGTCTCTTGATGTGCTTGGTTCTCTTGTGAAATCTGGATTCCTTTGCCAAGGCAATTGCACCACTATTGTCACAACAGATTTTCATTGGACCCGATGCAACATGTATGACACCTAGATCGGATATGAACTCCTTCATCCAGACTCCTTCATTTGCTGCTTCCGAAGCAGCTATGTACTCCGCTTCACACGTAGATCCCACCACGACACTTTGCTTAGAACTGCACCAACTGACAGCTCCACCGTTCAATATAAATACGTATCCGGTTTGTGACTTAGATTCATCCGGATCAGTGTCAAAGCTTGCATCGACGTAACCATTTACGATGAGCTCTTTGTCACCTCCATAAACGAGAAACATATCCTTAGTCCTTTTCAGGATGTTCTTGACCGCTGTCTAGTGATCCACTCCTGGATTACTTTGGTACCTCCCTGCTAAACTAATAGCAAGGCACACATCAGGTCTGGTACACAACATTTCATACATGATAGAACCTATGGCTGAAGCATAGGGAATGACTTTCATTTTCTCTCTATCTTCTGCAGTGGTCGGGCATTGAGTCTGACTCAACTTCGCACCTAGTAAGACAGGAAAGAACCCTTTTTTTGCTTGATCCATTTTGAACTTCTTCAAAACTTTATCAAGGTATGTGCTTTGTGAAAGTCCAATTAAGCGTCTTGATCTATCTCTATAATCTTTATGCCCAATATATTGCAGCTTCACCGAGGTCTTTCATTGAAAAACTCTTATTCAAGTATCCTTTTATGCTATCCAGAAATTCTATATCATTTCCAATCAAAAATATGTCATCCACATATAATATTAGAAATGCTACAGAGCTACCACTCACTTTCTTGTAAATACAGGCTTCTCCAAAAATATGTACAAAACCATATGCTTTGATCACACTATCAAAATGTTTGTTCCAACTCTGAGATGCTTGCACCAGTCCATAAATGGATCGCTAGAGCTTGCACACTTTGTTAGCATCCTTTGGATCGATAAAACCTTCGGGTTGCATCATATACAACTCTTCTTCCAGAAATCCATTCAGGAATGCAGTCTTTATATCCATTTGCCAAATTTCATAATAAAAAAATGCAGCAATTGCTAACATGATGCAGAAGCATCGCTACGGGTGAGAATGTCTCATCATAGTCAACTCCTTGAACTTGTCGAAAACCTTTCGCAACAAGTCGAGCTTTGTAGACAGTAACATTACCGTCAGCGTCAGTCTTCTTCTTCAAAATCCATTTATTCTCGATGGCTTTGCCGATCATCGGGCAAGTCAACCAAAGTCCACACTTTGTTCTCATACATGGATCCCATCTCAGATTTCATGGCCTCAAGCCATTTCGTGGAATCTAGGCTCATCATCGCTTCCTCGTAGTTCGTAGATTCGTCATGGTCAAGTAACATGACCTCCAGAACAGGATTACTGTACCACTCTGGTGCGGATCTTACTCTGGTTGACTTACGAGGTTTGGTAGTAACTTGATCTGAAGTTACATGATCATCATCATTAGCTTCCTCACTAATTGGTGTAGGAGTCACAGGAAAAGATTTATGTGATGAACTACTTTCCAATAAGGGTGCAGGTACAGTTACCTCATCAAGTTCTACTTTCCTCCCACTCACTTCTTTCGAGAGAAAATCCTTCTCTAGAAAGGATCCATTCTTAGCAACGAATATCGTGCCTTCGGATCTATGATAGAAGGTGTACCCAACAGTCTCCTTTGGGTATCCTATGAAGACACATTTCTCCGATTTGGGTTTGAGCTTATCAGGTTGAAGCTTTTTCACATAAGCATCATAGCCCCAAACTTTAAGAAATGACAACTTGGGTTTCTTGCCAAACCACAGTTCATAATGTGTTGTCTCAATGGATTTAGATGGTGCCCTATTTAACGTGAATGCAGCCGTCTCTAAAGCATAACCCCAAAACGATAGCGGTAAATCAGTAAGAGACATCATAGATCACACCATATCTAGTAAAGTACGATTACGACGTTCAGACGCACCATTACGCTGTGGTGTTCTGGGTGGCGTGAGTTGCGAAACTATTCCGCATTGTTTCAAATGAAGACCAAACTCGTAACTCAAATATTCTCCTCCACGATTAGATAGTAGAAACTTTATTTTCTTGTTACGATGATTTTCCACTTCACTATGAAATTCTTTGAACTTTTCAAATGTTTCAGACTTATGTTTCATCAAGTAGATATACCCATATCTACTCAAATCATCTGTGAAGGTGAGAAAATAACGATACCCGCCGTCAGCCTCAACATTCATCGAACCACATACATCAGTATGTATGATTTCCAACAAATCTGTTGCTTGCTCCATTGTTCTGGAGAACGGCGTTTTAGTCATCTTGCCCATGAGGCATGATTCACAAGTACCAAGTGATTCATAATCAAGTGATTCCAAAAGTCTATCAGAATGGAGTTTCTTCTTGCGCTTTACACCAATATGACCTAAACGGCAGTGCCACAAATATGTTGCACTATCATTATCAACTCTGCATCTTTTGGCTTCAATATTATGAATATGTGTATCACTACTATCGAGATTCAACAAAAATAGACCACTCTTTAAGGGTGCATGACCATAAAAGATATTACTCATATAAATAGAACAACCATTATTCTCAGATTTAAATGAATAACCGCCTCGCATCAAACAAGATCCAGATATAATGTTCATGCTCAACGCTGGCACCAAATAAAAATTATTCAGGTCTAAAACTAATCCGGAAGGTAGATGTAGAGGTAGCGTGCCGACTGCGATCACATCGAATTTGGAACCATTTCCCACGCGCATTGTCACCTTGTCCTTAGCCAATCTTCGCTTAATCCGTAGTCCCTGTTTCGAGCTGCAAATATTAGCAACAGAACCAGTATCAAATACCCAGGCACTACTGCGAGCATTAGTAAGGTACACATCAATAACATGTATATCACATATACCTTTGTTCACCTTGCCATCCTTCTTATCCGCCAAATACTTGGGGCAGTTCCGCTTCCAGTGACCAGTCCCTTTGCAGTAGAAGCACTCAGTCTCAGGCTTAGGTCCAGACTTGGGCTTGTTCAATTGAGCAGCAACTTGCTTGCCGTTCTTCTTGAAGTTTCCCTTCTTCCCTTTACCCTTTTTCTTGAAACTGATGGTCTTGTTGACCATCAACACTTGATGCTCTTTCTTGATTTCTACCTCCGCAACCTTTAGCATTGCGAAGAGCTTGGGAATTGTCTTATCCATCCCTTGCATATTATAGTTCATCATGAAGCTCTTGTAGCTTGGTGGCAGTGATTGAAGAATTCTGTCAATGACACTATCATCAGGAAGATTAACTCCCAGTTGAATCAAGTGATTGTTATACCCAGACATTTTGAGTATATGTTCACTGACAGAACTATTCTCCTCCATTTTGCAGCTGTAGAACTTATTGGAGACTTCATATCTCTCAATCCGGGCATTCGCTTGAAATATTAACTTCAACTCCTGGAACATCTCATATGCTCCATGGTGTTCAAAACGTTGTTGAAGTCCCAGTTCTAAGCCATAAAGCATGGCACACTGAACTATCGAGTAGTCATCAACTTTGCTCTGCCAGACGTTCATAACATCTGGCGTTGCTCCTGCAGCGGGTTTGGCACCGAGCGGTGCTTCCAGGACGTAATTCTTCTGTGCAGCAATGAGGATAATCCTCAAGTTACGGACCCAGTCCGTGTAGTTGCTACCATCATCTTTCAACTTAGCTTTCTCTAGGAACGCATTAAAATTCAACAGAACAACCGTACGGGCCATCTATCTACAACAACATAGACATGCAAAATACTATCAAGTACTAAGTTCATGATAAGTTAAAGTTCAACTAATCAAATTACTTAAGAACTCCCACTTAGATAGACATCCCTCTAATCATCTAAGTGATCACGTGATCCATATCAACTAAACCATGTCTGATCATCACGTGAGATGGAGTAGTTTTCAATGGTGAACATCACTATGTTATTCATATCTACTATATGATTCACGCTCGATCTTTTGGTCTCAGTGTTCTAAGGCCATATCTGCATATGCTAGGCTCGTCAAGTTTAACCCGAGTATTCTGCGTGTGCAAAACTGGCTTGCACCCGTTGTATGTGAACGTAGAGCTTATCACACCCGATCATCACGTGGTGTCTCGGCACGACGAACTTTTGCAATGGTGCATACTCAGGGAGAACACCTGTACCTTGAAATTTAGTGAGAGATCATCTTATAATGCTACTGCCGAACTAAGCAAAATAAGATGCATAAAGGATAAACATCACATGCAATCAATATAAGTGATATGATATGGCCATCATCATCTTGTGCCTTTGATCTCCATCTCCAAAGCACCGTCATGATCACCATCGTCTCCGGCGCAACACCTTGATCTCCATCGTAGCATCGTTGTCGTCTCGCAAACTATTGCTTCTATGACTATCGCTACCGCTTAGTGATAAAGTAAAGCAATTACATGGCAATTGCATTTCAAACAATAAAGCGACAACCATATGGCTCCTGCCAGTTGCCGATAACTCTGTTACAAAACATGATCATCTCATACAATAAAATTTAGCATCATGTCTTGACCATATCACATCACAACATGCCCTGCAAAAACAAGTTAGGCGTCCTCTACTTTGTTGTTGCAAGTTTTACGTGGCTGCTACGGGCTGAGCAAGAACCGTTCTTACCTACCCATCAAAATGAGCGACCCGACCTCAGATGGTCAAGTCTCTGTGCTTAAGTGTCATCCCTGGATCGGTATGCTGACACACACATTACTCGAGGATTTATAACAGAGGTAAATCACATGTGTAAAGTAACGTAAATACTATTACCTCCATATAGCAGAAGTAACAACAAGGTTGTGGATTCCCATCAACACCAACGGCAAATTTGAGCGTAGAAATCATAACCCTAACATATCACTTACTCGTCGTAGGATTCCTGTAACATGAGATGTTGCAGCCATATAGGTCAGTACATTGAATGTACTGGCAAATTCACACCATAGGATAATGATGAATAATAACTATCACTACATGCATGTATGGATGTTGGAGGCTCTAAGTTCAATTTTGCATAAAGCTAATTTTTCCCTACAACAAAGGAATATATTTTATTTAACTACAAAGTTGGTTGAAATATTGAGAATGTTCCTCCAACTCAATCCCAAAATAGAAATCATTAACCCAATCAAATTAAATAAATAAAGTGTTAATATCAACATGATAATCCAAATACCAGAGACTCGAGATGTCGATAACCGGGGACACGGCTAACCCTGATTAGTCTGTACACTCTGCAGAGGTTTGCGCACTTTTCCCCACAAGACTCGATCTCCTCCGTTGAATTTCTCGCACTACATGATGTTTGAGAAATGGATGATCGACACACAGTCTTTCCGAAGCGTTAACTATTTACTCTGGGTAGACAATACCACCTACACCCCCCTACATCTGCTAGCCTACCACTGAAAGAGGTCACACAACATACTCAACTATGCCAGAGCCCATAATGGCTTATGGCTGCACACGGAAGTTTCTAGCATGAATAATCTTATGATCCCTTTGAGCCTGGGTGGCATTCCATAGGGTGATCACACGGGTACTCCGGGATCCCCTTGGGCAAGCACTAGGTTCTCCAGGTGCCCGGGCAAAGCACTGGGTTCTCCAGGGTGCCCCAACCAATCCACCCAGATGTGTATTAAAGTAGCCACCTTAAGTTAAACCTTAGTTAACAATAACTCTCACATCTTTCATGAATTCTCTCAAAACCAAACCACGTCTACGAGCATAGCATAGCAGTAAGCATAACGTAGTAGTACCCAGGGTTGAATGTAAGACAATAGGTTCCTACCTCATCAACTACTTCCCAAAACCCACATATTATCAATCCTACTCATGCAATGTTTGAGGGTTGAAACTAATGCATAAAAACTGGGTAATGAAAAGTATGATCAAAGTGTGAACTTTCCTTGTACTGTTGATGAAGATGATTCGCACTCATAACTCCTGATAGTTCTACTCGTCACACTCCGGTCAATCTATCGTAAGCAAGCAATTGCATACATATGCACTCAAGCATAAAATTCGAAGAAAAGATCTCGGAAAACTTTGAAAACAAGCAAACAACTCTTGCAACATAAACAATTTCTAACAGTATCAAAATTAAGTGAATTTGGCCTTATCAGAAAGTTTAGGTCAAGAGCTTTGATTTGCAAAAAGAATCAACTCAAACGGAGTTATAAAACTCAAGTTACGATCAAACAAAGTTTGAATTCAAATCTGTTTGAAATCAAATTTTGAACTTTCAAAAATATGTTGAAGTTGTTTTACTGGATAGAGTGGATCATAGCGAAGAAGTGGGCGTTGGTTTTGTTGGATTTGGATAAACGAGCAAAAAGTTGTAGTCGTTTGAAAACCAAGGGCTAATTTGTAAGAAAACAAATTGCAACTGGGTCCCTGGCTACGTGGCAGAATCCTACTGACTGAAACCGTTCTCTTCGGAGGTTTTAACGAACGAACGTTCATTAAGTAAAGAAAAACCTATTCGAATAAAAATAAAAAAACTAATCTAATCCTATCCATCTAACCTAGATCGGACGGACGAGGAGCAGCGGCGGCTTACCGCGGTGGTGGGCGTCGACGTCGCCGGAGAAGGAGACGGCAGCGGCGTCGGGGTCGTCGGGGTGGCTGCTCCGGCATTCCTCCGGCGTGGCCGCGGGGTCAGGGAGAAGCGGCGCGAGGTTCCGAAGCCGATGGTGGCGGCGACGTTGGGCGTAGGCGGCGGTGGAGCGCGGGGCAACGACAACAGATTTCGGCGGAGCTCGCAACTCCGGCGAGGTTTTGCGCTGGCGTAGGGGGCGGTGGTGGCTGCGGTTTGAGGAGGAAAACGGGGCCGGGGTCGAGGGTTTATAAAGGGGGCGAGGCGTGGGCGAGGGGCTAGGTGGAGAGGAGAGTCCAGGGCGGACTCGGCGTCGGCCCGCGTCAGCGTACAGGAGCAGGACTCCTGCTGCTTTGCGGGAGGAGGAAGAAAACGCGGGGCCCGCCTGTCGGTGTCCGCGGAAGAGAGAGGGAGGGAACAGGCGACCGACGTAGTGCTTCGGCGCTCGCACGGCTGGAGGCTGGGCCACGACCTGGCTGACTTGCGAGGCCGGCCCAAGAAGGCCGTGAACGAGATTTTTTTTAAACAGCGCAACAAAAATGAAATAAAAGGAAACCTTAAATAAATAAAAAATACTATAGGCATATAGTTAGCAAAATTCAGAAAAAGATTTTCTACCACATGAACATTTTTGTAGAGTCAAATAAAATCCACAAAAATTCAAATAATTCAAACAGTGCTACTGCTACAATAAAACTCAATAAAAATCATTTTAAAAATACCAAAATAATTTCAAATTTATTTCTCTCCAATTTTCTACTGTAGGGAATCATTTTACCCTAATTTCCATAAATTTTGTTTTTGGAGAAAAATAATTTGAATAAAATCCAAATAACTCCAAATTGAAAAATAATTTCAAAAGGACTTTAAATTTGATCCTTTTAAACTTCCAACTCATATTTCATATGTTTTGAAGAAGTCATTTTATCTTCTCTCATGAAAATCATTGAGTTGCCTAAAGTTTCTAAATTTGAAATAGTTCCAAATGACATTCAAATATTTTTCAAAAACCCTTTTCATTTTAAATGGAAGAAGTCATGACATCTTCTCTCTGGGGTTTTGTATTTTGAAAAGAATTTGAATTCATGGAGATCATAAAAGCAAAAATGAAAGTTCGGGAAAGTCCTTTTATTCCCTCTCATTTAACTTTCAAAAGTTTCAAATTTCACTCACTTTCAGTCAATGAATCACACAACAATCAAACAAGCAATCAATCTATTTATTTAATGTAACATTCCAAAATTTAGAATTTTGTGACGTTACAAACCTACCACCCTTAAAATGAATCTCGTCCTCTAGATTCGGAGAGGCTAGCAAGAATTAGGTTAGGTTTGGGGTCTTCTCAAAATCCATCGATCGTCGTAGGGGGTCTGGGGTGCTACCACTCTTATATGCATGGTTACGGTTCCACCAAAACTCATATACTCCTTCCTTATTGTTGGCAGTGTCGATCTTCAGGATAATTCCTTTTCTAGGCTCCTCCAATAGTAGCATAACCTTTTCCTCAATTTCTGTGTCCTATTATCTTGGTACGATTCTTCTGTGTATGGGTCTTCTTAGCTGACGGGTCTGGCGCCAATACTAAACAACTATCGTTATCTCATGGCGGTCATTAAACAATTTGACTGGGTCCCTGCAGAAAACGGGTCTGGGCTTCATTCTCGCCGTATGACCTACGATTGGCAACAGCTGCCTTGTACAAGGGAAAATTGTCCTACCATTCTAAGGTTTAAACAAGGTTTAATATCGTCGTCTCTCTACTATAAGTAAGTCACTCAGATTTACCATCCCACATAGCAAGGCGAATAATAAGAGTAAGTCGGTATGGTGATCAATCTATCCCGCACCCAAATCATTACCTTGTATACGGTTTAGCGAATCTTGCATTCTAACACTCAGTCATCCTCACGAGCATTGCAGAATTTCTCTTGTCGACGAACTAAGTTCGAAAAAAAAAACCATTGATTCTGCAAGCCAAACAAACATCTATCGTTTCTTCACAACTCTCGGGTTTTGCGTAAGCTCCTATAAGATCGTCTGCTGATAAAGTCGTAATTTTTCCAGGGTTTTTCCTTCAGCAAGAAGGTGCTTGCTTCTTGGCAGGTCCTGGGGCTTGTGGGTTGTGGCCCATCTCATCACTTGTAAACCTTAAACTCATCATGGGGGCAACTGATCTTTATTCCAACATCTACCTTCCTAGTATTCTTAAATCCATCCAATTGTACTGTCTCCCTTCCTTCTATTGGTACCAAACTAAGACGTGACTCAGACTCATCATGGAGTTGCGATTGCTCCATATTTCCAACATTATACCTCCTCTATATCCAATAGTACTTCATCCCTTCATACTCTTGGGGTATCCCACATATCGAGATTAAACTCGTACTTATTCTGTCTAAAGTCCACTTCGTGGAATATCATTATCTTTTTCCAGGAGTCAGATGTCCTCACAGGGTACTACCACCCTTGAAATGCACAAATTCATCCATAGACCATATTTCTCATATCCTCGAAAATGGTCAAAATCTTTCTTCATAGAGTAATAACTCATAAAATCCAAATCACTGCTAACTTCATTGATTCTCAAATTATTACAATCTCCTGTATTTCCATTACATGCCTCAACTCAACACCAATATACAAAATAAATGTTCCCTCTACTGCTACTATATTTCTTTTGTTGCAAACTCAACTATTTAGCACAAGTCTCCTTCTCATTGGGGACAATCTCTGGCAAAGTGCCCTGTTTCATTACAATGGAAACATATTACTTGTGACAAGTCTCGAGGTTTCCTTATAATTTCAAAGCCTCCTTGGTTCCTCGGCTTCCTTTTTGGGCAACTGCTGAGGTAGTGCCCTGACTCCTTGCACCTGAAACAAGTGATATGACTCTGTTCCTTCCTGGAATCCAATCTACTTCTCTTCCTGGACTTTTCCGTTCCAATCAGGGCTTCTATTTCCTGTGGGTCATACTCTACTTCCTCTGTCGGGAATTCTACTAGATCCCCATTCAGACAATTCTGGGAGAGGTGTCCTTCTTCTCCACATGAATAACATGACTTGGTGCAGGGTTTAATTGGGTATTCCTCGGATGTGTCCTTCACCTCTTCCTTCATCACAGGTTCTTCTAAAATTTCCATGAGTGCTCCTTTCATTGCTTCTTTGTTCGGTTGTACGGTTCTTTGTACCATGAGGTAAATGTGACACTGAGCAGGGTAGTGGGTAGTCCCTTCACACAAGAAAAATTTTACCTGCCTAGTGGGGCATTCTTCAGCTGGGTGACTTTCTTCACATTGAGGGCATTCATCCTCGTGTTCTTTATGGTTGTGTCCTATTTCTCCATAGAGCTTGCATGCACTAGGTTTCTTCATATAACTTCCATAAGGCTTCAATTTCTAGGACACAAACCGAGACTTTGGCAAGTCAACTTAAATTCTTTCCAAGTGGTTACTCCTTGCCATCCATTGATGGTTTGGTACATCCTCCACCAAGTAGCAGCACCTCTTTCAAAGCACTGAAGAGTATGCTGGGTCATATCCTTTCCGCCTATAGGGTTATTCTTCGTGTGATCCTCCATGTTCTGAATCCATCAGTCCGTCTCCAATTGACTCATCGGTCCAGAAAAGGTGAGTTCATCTCCATTCATCCTCTATTGGGTCCATGGGTTTTGGGGTGGGATAAGAGAGATAGAGAGGGATGCACACAATGCAAACAAAAGTTTGAAAAGACAAATTTTTATTTTGTGGCTGTCGGAAAAACATCAAACAAATGACAGCTCACAATCGCCGCATCTAACGTAGGTATATAACAGGGGTTTAGTCTTCTAAAGGTCAATAATCCCTCAAAATCGACAAAATCTACAAGTCTTGTTCATGTCTCCAATGGCTTCTTCCAATCGTGCTTGTCCTTCTCAAATTCTTCTGCCAGGCCATCTCTGTTGACGTGAAGTCTCTCGTGACGTTCTTTAATATTTCTGGAGTTGCGTTCCAAACTTCTGGGTTTCAACATCCTTGGCATGAACCATGGTCCTACTGTCCTTCAGTTCCTGACGAATCTCCGGTATCTTGAGGTTTTGCTCCTTGGCTACTTTCATCTTCTGGGTCCTGAGTTCTTCGCAAAATACTTCTTTGTCAAATACAACTTCCTAAAGGTCCAACCTAAACTTCTTGATGTACTACTCCAGATCCTGGTGATACACCAGCTAAGGTTAAAACTTCGTCTTTTGCTGATAGGTGCTCCATTAGCCCTTTTGTCATCCAATCCTTCCGAATAAATGCATGCTTAACTCAGCACGATGACAATATCATAAGCGGGCGATAACATCATGGATAGCTGTCGGGGAACGTAGTAATTTCAAAAAAAATCCTACGCACACGCAAGATCATGGTGATGGCATAGCAACGAGAGGGGAGAGTGTATGTCCACGCATCGTCAGAGACCGTGGCGAAGCGTTATAACAACGCTGTTGATGTAGTCGTACATCTTCACGATCCGACCGATCCAAGTACGAGCGCACGGCACCTCCGAGTTCAGCACACGTTCAGCTCGATGGCGATCCCGGGCTCCGATCCAGCAAAGCGTCGGGGATGAGTTCCGTCAACCGACGGCGTGGTGGCGATGATGATGCTCTACCGGCGCGGGGCTTCGCCTAAGCTCATGACGATATGACCGAGGTGGAATATGGTGGAGGGGGGCACCGCACACGGCTAAGGAACGATCCGTAGATCAACTTGTGTCTTATGGGGTGCCCCCCTGCCCCGTATATAAAGGAGCAAGGGGGGGGGGTGCGGCCAGCCCTAGGAGGAGGCGCGCCGGAGGAGTCCTACTCCCACCGGGAGTAGGACTCCCCCCCTTTCCTAGTTGGATTAGGACTTGGGGAAGGGAAAGAGAAGGGGGGCGCCGCCCCCTTCCTTGTCCTATTCGGACTAGGGGGGGAGGGGGCGCGCGGCCTGCCCTGGCCGGCCCTCCTCTTCTCCCTCATGGCCCACTAAGGCCCATTAACCCCCGGGAGGGTTCCGGTGACCCCCCGGTGTTCCGGTAAAATCCCGATTTCACCCGGAACTATTCCGAAGTCCGAACATAGGCTTCCAATATATCAATCTTTATGTCTCGACCATTTCGAGACTCCTCGTCATGTCCGTGATCACATCCGGGACTCCGAACAAACTTCGGTACATCAAAACTTATAAACTCATAATAAACTGTCATCGTAACGTTAAGCGTGCGGACCCTACGGGTTCGAGAACTATGTAGACATGACCTAGAACTATTCTCGGTCAATAACCAATAGCGGAACCTGGATGCCCATATTGGTTCCTACATATTCTTCGAAGATCTTTATCGGTCAAACCGCATAACGACATACGTTGTTCCCTTTGTCATCGGTATGTTACTTACCCGAGATTCGATTGTCGGTATCCAATACCTAGTTCAATCTCGTTACCAGCAAGTCTCTTTACTTGTTCCGTAATACATCATCTCACAACTAACTTATTAGTTGCAATGCTTGCAAGGCTTATGTGATGTGTATTACCGAGAAGGCCTAGAGATACCTCTCCGACAATCGGAGTGACAAAACCTAATCTCGAAATACGCCAACCCAACATGTACCTTTGGAGACACCTGTAGTACTCCTTTATAATCACCCAGTTATGTTGTGAAGTTTGGTAGCACCCAAAGTGTTCCTCCGTAAACGGAGTTGCATAATCTCATAGTTACAGGAACATGTATAGGTCATGAAGAAAGCAATAGCAATATACTAAGCGATCAAGTGCTAAGCTAACGGAATGGGTCATGTCAATCACATCATTCTCCTAATGATGTGATCCCATTAATCAAATAACAACACATGTCTATGGTTAGGAAACATAACCATCTTTGATTAATGAGCTAGTCAAGTAGAGGCATACTAGTGACTGACGTTTGTCTATGTATTCACACATGTATTATGTTTCCGGTTAATACAATTCTAGCATGAATAATAAACATTTATCATGATATGAGGAAATAAATAATAACTTTATTATTGCCTCTAGGAATATTTCCTTCAGTCTCCCACTTGCACTAGAGTCAATAATCTAGATTACACAAGAATGATTCTAACACCCATAGAGTCTTGGTGCTGATCATGTTTTGCTCGTGGAAGAGGCTTAGTCAGCGGTCTGCAACATTCAGATCCGTATGTATCTTGCAAATCTCTATGTCTCCCACTTGGACTTGGTCCCGAATGGAATTGAAGCGTCTCTTGATATGCTTGGTCCTCTTGTGAAATCTGGATTCCTTTGCCAAGGCAATTGCACCATATTGTCACGGAAGATCTTCATTGGTCCCGATGCACTAGGTACGACACCTAGATCGGAAATGAACTCTTTCATCCAGACTCCTTCATTTGCTGCTTCGAAGCAGCTATGTACTCCGCTTCACATGTAGATCCCGCCACGGCGCTTTGTTTAGAACTGCACCAACCGACAGCTCCACCGTTTAATAAAAATACGTATCCGGTTTGCGATTTAGAATCGTCCGGATCAGTGTCAAAGCTTGCATGGGCGTAACCATTTACGACTAGCTCTTTGTCACCTCCATATCGAGAAACATATCCTTAGTCCTTTTCGGTATTTCAGGATGTTCTTGACCGCTGTCCAAAGATCCACTCTGGATTACTTTGGTACCTTCCTGCCAAGCTTATTGCTAAACATACGTCGGTCTGGTGCACAGCATTGCATACATGATAGAGCCTATGGCTGAAGCATAGGAACATCTTTCATTTTCTCTCTATCTTCTGCTGTGGTCGGGCATTGAGTCGACTCAATTTCACACCTTGTAACACAGGCAAAAATCCTTTCTTTGCTGATCCATTTTGAACTTTTTCAAAACTTTGTCAAGGTATGTGCTTTGTGAAAGTCAATTAAGCGTCTTGATCTATCTCTATAGATCTTGATGCCCAATATGTAAGCAGCTTCACCGAGGTCTTCCATTGAAAAACTTTTATTCAAGTATCCTTTTATGCTATCCAGAAATTCTATATCATTTCCAATCAATAATATGTCATCCACATATAATATCGAAAATGCTCTGAGCTCCCACTCACTTTCTTGTAAATACAGGCTTCTCCAAAAGTCTCATATAAAACCATATGCTTTGATCACACTATCAAAGCGTTTATTCCAACTCCGAGAGGCTTGCACTGACCATAAATTGATCGCTGGAGCTTGCACACTTTGTTAGCACCTTTTGGATCAACAAAACCTTCTGGTTGCATCATATACAACTCTTCTTCTAGAAATCCATTCAAGAATGCAGTTTTTACATCCATTTGCCAAATTTCATAATCATAAAATGCAGCAATTGCTAACATGATTCGGACAGACTTAAGCATCGCTACGGGTGAGAAAGTCTCGTCGTAGTCAACCCCTTGAACTTGTCGAAAACCTTCGCAACAAGTCGAGCTTTATAGACAGTTACATTACCATCAGCGTCAGTCTTCTTCTTAAAGATCCATTTATTCTCAATGGCTTGCCGATCATCGGGCAACTCAACCAAAGTCCATACTTTGTTCTCATACATGGATCCCATCTCAGATTTCATGGCTTCCAGCCATTTTGCGGAATCTGGGCCCACCATCGCTTCTTCATAGTTTGTAGGTTCGCCATGGTCAAGTAACATGACTTCCAGAATAGGATTACCGTACCACTCTGGTGCGGATCTTACTCTGGTTGACCTACGAAGTTCAGTAGAAACTTGATCTAAAGTTTCATGATCAATATCATTAGTTTCCTCACTAATTGATGTAGTTGTCACAGGAACCGTTTCTTGTGATGAACTACTTTCCAATAAGGGAGCAGATACAATGTTGGGGAACGTAGCAGAAATTCAAAATTTTCCTACGTGTCACCAAGATCTATCTATGGAGAAACTAGCAACGAGGGAAGGAGAGTGCATCTACATACCCTTGTAGATCGCTAAGCGGAAGCGTTCATGAGAACGGGGTTGAAGGAGTCGTACTCATCGTGATCCAAATCACCGGAGATCCTAGTGCCGAACGGACGGCACCTCCGCGTTCAACACACGTACAGCCGGTGGCGTCTCCCACGCCTTGATCCAGCAAGGAGAGAGGAGAGGTTGAGGAAGACTCCATCCAGCAGCAGCACAATGGCGTGGTGGTGGTGGAGGAGCGTGGCAATCCAGCAGGGCTTCGCCAAGCACCACGGGAGAGGAGGAGGAGAGGTAGGGCTGCGCCAAGAGGAGAAGTTCTCATGTGTATTGCATCCCCAAACCTCAACTATATATAGGGGGAAGGGGGGGCTGCGCCCCCTTTAGGGTTTCCCCACCCCAAGGGGTGCGGCCAGCCCTAGATCCCATCTAGGGGGGGCGGCCAAGGGGGGAGGAGTGCCTCCCAAGTCAAGTGGAGGCCTCCCCCTTTAGGGTTTTACCCTTCCCATGCGCATGGGCCTTGGGGGGGCTAGTGCCCCTGGCCCATTAAGGCTAGGACGCCCTCCTACAGCCCATGCTACTGTATTTGACGTGGTGGAACTATTTCCGGACCTCCGGACCCCTCCAGAATCCTCCAGAACCTTCTGGAAGCTTCCCGGTACAATACCGAAAAAACCCGAACTTTTCCCGGAACCCGAACAACAACTTTCCATATATAAATCTTTACCTCCGGACCATTACGGAACTCCTCGTGACGTCCGGGATCTCATCCGGACTCGAACAACATTCGGTAACCACATACAAACTTCCTTTATAACCCTAGCGTCATCGAACCTTAAGTGTAGACCCTACGGGTCGGGAACCATCTGAACATGACCGAGGCGTTCTCCGGTCAATAACCAACAGCGGGATCTGGATACCCATGTTGGCTCCCACATATTCCATGATGATCTCATCGGATGAACCACGATGTCAAGGACTCAATCGATCCCGTATACAATTCCCTTTGTCTAGCGGCATTGTACTTGCCCGAGATTCGATCGTCGGTATACGATACCTTGTTCAATCTCGTTACGCAAGTCTCTTTACTCGTTCCGTAACACATCATCCGTGATCAACCCCTTGGTCACATTGTGCACATTATGATGATGTCCTACCGAGTGGGCCCAGAGATACCTCTCCGTCACACGGAGTGACAAATCCCAGTCTCGATTCGTGCCAACCCAACAGACACTTTCAGAGATACCTGTAATGCACCTTTATAGCCACCCAATTACGTTGTGACGTTTGGTACACCCAAAGCATTCCTATGGTATCCGGGAGTTGCACAATCTCATGGTCTAAGGAAATGATACTTGACATTAGAAAAGCTTTAGCATACGAACTACGATCTTTGTGCTAGGCTTAGTATTGGGTCTTGTCCATCACATCATTCTACTAATGATGTGATCCGTTATCGATGACATCCAATGTCCATGGTCGGAAACCGTAACCATCTATTGATCAACGAGCTAGTTAACTAGAGGCTTACTAGGGACATGGTGTTGTCTATGTACCCAGACATGTATCTGAGTTTCCTATCAATACAATTATAGCATGGATAATAAACGATTATCATGAACAAGGAAATATAATAATAACTAATTTATTATTGCCTCTAGGGCATATTTCCAACAGTCTCCCACTTGCACTAGAATCAATAATCTAGTTCACATCGCCATGTGATTAACACTGATAGGTCACATCGCCATGTGACCAACATCCAAAGAGTTTACTAGTGTCTGTAAACTAGTTCACATCATCATGTGATTAAGACTCAATGAGTTCTGGGGTTTGATCATGTTTTGCTTGTGAGAGAGGTTTTAGTCAACGGGTCTGCAACATTCGGATCCTGTATGTACTTCGCAAATCTCTAGGTCATATTGTAAACGCTGCTTCCACGCTCCACTTGGAGCTATTCCTAATAGTTGTTCCACTATACGTATCTGTTTGCTACTTAGAGTCATTCGGATAGGTGTTAAAGCTTGCATCGACGTAACCCTTTACGCCGAACTCTTTATCACCTCCATAATCGAGAAACATGTCCTTATTTACTCCAAGGACAATTTTGACCGCTGTCCAATGGTCCATTCCTGGATCATTCTTGTACCCCTTGACTGACTCATGGCAAGGCACACTTCCGGTGCGGTACACAGCATAGCATACTATAGAGCCTATGTCTGAAGCATAGGGGACAACCTTCGTCCTCTCTCTCTTTTCTGTCGTGGTCGAGCTTTAAGTCTTAACTTCATACCTTACATCTCAGGCAAGAACTCCTTCTTCGACTGATCCATCTTGAACACCTTCAAGATCATGTCAAGGTATATGCTCATTTGAAAGTACCATTAAGCGGTTTGGATCTATCCCTATAGATCTTGATGCTCAATGTTCAAGTAGCTTAATACAGGTTTTCACTTGAAAAACACTTTTCAAGTATCCCTATATGCTTTCCAGAAATTCTACATCATTTTTGATCAACAATATGTCAACAACATATACTCATCAGAAATTCTATAGTGCTCCCACTCACTTCTTTGGAAATACAAGTTTCTCATAAACTTTGTATAAACCCAAAATCTTTGATCATCTCATCAAAGAGCACATTCCAACTCCGAGATGCTTACTCCAGTTCTAAGAAAGGATCGCTGGAGCCAGCATACCTTTTAGCATCCTTAGGATCGACAAAACTTTCTGATTGTATCACATACAACCTTTCCTTACGAAAACTGGCAAGGAAACTCATTTTGACATCCATCTGCCATATTTCATAAATGCAGCTTGTGCTAACATGATTCCGACGGACTTAAGCATCGCTACGGATGAGAAAATCTCATCGTAGTCAACTCCTTGAACTTGTGAAAAACTCTTCGCCACAAGTCGAGCTTCATAGACGGTGACATTACCGTCCACGTCCGTCTTCTTCTTAAAGATCCATTTATCTCAATGTCTTGCCGATCATCGGGCAAGTCCACCAAAGTCCATGCTTTGTTCTGATACATGGATCCTATCTCGGATTTCATGGCTTCTAACCATTTGTCGGAATATGGGCCCACCCTTGCTTCTCCATAGCTCGTAGGTTTATTGTTATCCAGCAACATGACATTCAAGACAGGATCACCGTACCACTCCGAAGCAGTACGCGTCCTTGTCTTCCTACGAGGTTCGGTAGTGACTTGATCTGAAACTTCATGATCACTATCATAAGCTTCTACTTCAATTGGTGTAGGTGCCACAGGAACAACTTCCTGTGCCCTGCTACACACTAGTTGTAGTGATGGTTCAATAACCATATCAAGTCTCCACCATCCTCCCACTCAACTTTTCGAGACAAACTTTTCCTCGAGAAAGGACCCGATTCAAGAAACAATTCCTATTGCTTTCGGATCTGAATTAGGAGGTATACCCAACTGTTTTGGGTGTCCTATGAAGATGCATTTTATCCGCTTTGGGTTCGAGCTTATCAACCTGAAACTTTTTCACATAAGCGTCGCAACCCCAAACTTTTAAGAAACGACAACTTAGGTTTCTCCAAACCATAGTTCAAACAGGGTCGTCTCAACGGAATTACGTGGTGCCCTATTAAAGTGAGTGCGGTTGTCTCTAATGCCTAACCCATGAACGATAGTGGTAATTCGATAAGAGACATCATGGTACGCACCATATCTAATAGGGTGCAACTATGATGTTCGGACACACCATCACACTATGGTGTTCCAGGCGGTATTAATTGTGAAACAATTTCCACAATGTCTCAATTGTGTACCAAACTCGCAACTCAGATATTCATCTCTATGATCATATTATAGACATTCTATCCTCTTGTCACGAAGATCTTAAACTTCACTCTGAAATTACTTGAACCATTCAATAATTCAGACTTGTGTTTCATCAAGTAAATATACTCAACATCTACTCGAATCATCTGTGAAGTAAGAACATAACGATATTCATTTGCATGCCTCAAACTCATTGGACTGCACACATCAAAATGTGTTACTTCCAACAAGTTGCTATCTTGTTCAATCTTACTGAAACCGAGGCTTTTTAGTCATCTTGCCCATGTGGTATGATTTGCATATCTCAAGTGGTTCAAAATCAAGTGAGTCCAAACGATCCATCTGCATGGAGTTTCTTCATGCGTTTTATACCAATATGACTTACAAGGCAGTGCCACAAGTAAGTGGTACTATCATTACTATCTTATAATTTTGGCATGAAAATGTGTATCACTACAATCGAGATTCAATAAACCATTTATTTAGGTGCAAGACCATCGAAGGTATTATTCAAATAAATAGAGTAACCATTATTCTCCTTAAATGAATAACCGTATTGCGATAGACATAATCCAATCATGTCTATGCTCAACGCAAACACCAAATGACAATTATTCTGGTTTAATACTAATCTTGATGGTAGAGGGAGCGTGCGATGTTTGATCACATCAAACTTGGAAACACTTCCAACACATATCGTCGGCTCTCCTTTAGCTAGCCTCCGTTTATTCCGTAGCTCTTTTATTTCGAGTTACTAACACTTAGCAACTGAACCGGTATCTTAATGCCCTGGTGCTACTAGGAGTGCTAGTAAAGTACACATTAACATAATGTATATCCAATATACTTCTATCGACCTTGCCAGCCTTCTTATCTACCAAGTATCTAGGGTAATTCTGCTCCGATGGCTGTTCCCTTATTACGAAGCACTTAGTCTCGGGTTTGGGTTCAACCTTGGGTTTCTTCACTTTGGAGCAGCAACTGATTTGCCGTTTCATGAAGTACCCTTCTTGCCCTTGCCCTTCTTGAAACTAGTGGTTTCACTAACCATCAACAATTGATGCTCCTTCTTGATTTCTACATTCGCGGTGTCGAACATTGCGAATAGCTCAAGGATCATCATATCTATCCCTGATATGTTATAGTTCATCACGAAGCTTCTAGCAGCTTGGTGGCAATGACTTTGGAGAAACATCACTATCTTATCAGGAAGATCAACTCCCACTCGATTCAAGTGATTGTTGCACTCGGACAATCGAGCACAAGCTCAACGATTGAGCTTTTTCTCCCTTAGTTTGCAGACTAAGAAAATCGTCGGAGGTCTTATACCTCTTGACGTGGGCACGAGCTTGAAATCCCAATTTCAGCCCTTGAAGCATCTCATATGTTCCGCGACGTTTTGAAAACGTCTTTGGTGCCTCAACTCTAAACCGTTTAACTGAACTATCACGTAGTTATCAAAACGTGTATGTCCGATGTTCGCAACATCCACAAACGACGTTTGGGGTTCAGCACACTGAGCGGTGCATTAAGGACATAAGCTTTCTACTGTCCGCATAATCGCTACTTTCAACTTTCAACTATATTTTCTCTAGGAACATATCTAAACAGTGGAACTAAAGCGCAAGCTTACGGCATAATTTGCAAAGATCATTTGACTATGTTCAGGATAATTAAGTTCATCTTATGAACTCCCACTCAGATAGACATCCCTCTAGTCATCTAAGTGATTACATGATCCGAGTCAACTAGGCCGTGTCCGATCATCACGTGAGACGGACTAGTCATCGTCGGTGAACATCTTCATGGTGATCGTATTTACCATACGACTCATGCTCGACCTTTCGGTCTCTGTGTTCCGAGGCCATGTCTGTACATGCTAGGCTCGTCAAGTTAACCCTAAGTGTATTGCGTGTGTTCGAGGCCATGTGCAGACATGCTAGGCTCGTCAACACCGTTGTATGTGAACGTAAGAATCCATCACACCCGATCATCACGTGGTGCTTAGAAGCGACGAACTTTAGCAACGGTGCACAGTTAGGGAGAACACTTCTTGAAATTGTTGTAAGGATCATCTTATTTACTACCGTCGTTCTAAGTAAACAAGATGCATAAACATAATAAACATCACATGCAATTATATAGTAGTGACATGATATGGCCAATATCATATAGCTCCATTGATCTCCATCTTGGGCTCCATGATCATCATCGTCACCGCATGACACCATGATCTCCATCATCATGATCTCCATCATCGTGTCTTCATGAAGTTGTCTCGCCAACTATTACTTCTACTACTATGGCTACCGGTTAGCAATAAAGTAAAGTAATTACATGGCGTTGTTTAATGACACGCAGGTCATACAATAAATAAAGACAACTCCTATGGCTCCTGCTGGTTGTCATACTCATCGACATGCAAGTCGTGAATCCTATTACAAGAACATGATCAATCTCATACATCACATATCATTCATCACATTCTTCTTGGCCATATCACATCACATAGCATACCCTGCAAAAACAAGTTAGGCGTCCTCTAATTGTTGTTTGCATGTTTTACGTCGCTGCTATGGGTTTCTAGCAAGAACGTTTCTTACCTCATAAAACCACAACGTGATATGCCAATTGCTATTTACCCTTCATAAGGACCCTTTTCATCGAATCCGTTCCGACTAAAGTGGGAGAGACGGCACCGCTAGCCACCTTATGCACCAAGTGCATGTCGATCGGTGGAACTTGTCTCACGTAAAATGCGTGTAAGGTCGGTCCGGGCCGCTTCATCCCACAATACCGTCGAAACAAGATTGGACTAGTAACGGTAAGCATATTGAACATCATCAACGCCCACAACTACTTTGTGTTCTACTCGTGCAAAGAATCTACGCAATAAACCTAGCTCGATACCCTTTGTTGGGGAACGTGGCGAGAAATTCAAAATTTTCCTCGTGTCACCAAGATCTATCTATGGAGAAACTAGCAACGAGGGAAGGAGAGTGCATCTACATACCCTTGTAGATCGCTAAGCGGAAGCGTTCATGAGAACGGGGTTGAAGGAGTCGTACTCATCGTGATCCAAATCACCGGAGATCCTAGTGCCGAACGGACGGCACCTCCGCGTTCAACACACGTACAGCCCGGTGACGTCTCCCACGCCTTGATCCAGCAAGGAGAGAGGGAGAGGTTGAGGAAGACTCCATCCAGCAGCAGCACAATGGCGTGGTGGTGGTGGAGGAGCGTGGCAATCCAGAAGGGCTTCGCCAAGCACCACGGGAGAGGAGGAGGAGGAGAGGTAGGGCTGCGCCAAGAGGAGAAGTTTTCATGTGTATTGCAGCCCCAAACCTCAACTATATATAGGGGGAAGGGGGGGCTGCGCCCCCTTTAGGGTTTCCCCACCCCAAGGGGTGCGGCCAGCCCTAGATCCCATCTAGGGGGGGCGGCCAAGGGGGGAGGAGTGCCTCCCAAGTCAAGTGGAGGCCTCCCCCTTTAGGGTTTTACCCTTCCCATGCGCATGGGCCTTGGGGGGGCTGGTGCCCCTGGCCCATTAAGGCTAGGACGCCCTCCTACAGCCCATGCTACTGTATTGGACGTGGTGGAACTATTTCCGGACCTCCGGACCCCTCCGAATCCTCTGGAACCTTCCGAAGCTTCCTGCATACAATACCGAAAAACCCGAACTTTTCCGGAACCCGAACAACAACTTTCCATATATAAATCTTTACCTCCGGACCATTCACGGAACTCCTCGTGACGTCCGGGATCTCATCCGGACTCGAACAACATTCGGTAACCACATACAAACTTCCTTTATAACCCTAGCGTCATCGAACCTTAAGTGTGTAGACCCTACGGGTTCGGGAACCATGCGACATGACCGAGGCGTTCTCCGGTCAATAACCAACAGCGGGATCTGGATACCCATGTTGGCTCCCACATATTCCACGATGATCTCATCGGATGAACCACGATGTCAAGGACTCAATCGATCCGTATACAATTCCCTTTGTCTAGCGGCATTGTACTTGCCCGAGATTCGATCGTCGGTATACCGATACCTTGTTCAATCTCGTTACGGCAAGTCTCTTTACTCGTTCCGTAACACATCATCCGTGATCAACCCCTTGGTCACATTGTGCACATTATGATGATGTCCTACCGAGTGGGCCCAGAGATACCTCTCCGTCACACGGAGTGACAAATCCAGTCTCGATTCGTGCCAACCCAACAGACACTTTCGAGATACCGTAATGCACCTTTATAGCCACCCAATTCGTTGTGACGTTTGGTACACCCAAAGCATTCCTATGGTATCCGGAGTTGCACAATCTCATGGTCTAAGGAAATGATACTTGACATTAGAAAAGCTTTAGCATACTGAACTACGATCTTTGTGCTAGGCTTAGTATTGGGTCTTGTCCATCACATCATTCTACTAATGATGTGATCCCGTTATCAGTGACATCCAATGTCCATGGTCAGGAAACCGTAACCATCTATTGATCAACGAGCTAGTTAACTAGAGGCTTACTAGGGACATGGTGTTGTCTATGTACCCAGACATGTATCTGAGTTTCCTATCAATACAATTATAGCATGGATAATAAACGATTATCATGAACAAGGAAATATAATAATAACTAATTTATTATTGCCTCTAGGGCATATTTCCAACATACAATTTATCTCATCAAGTTCTACTTTCCTCCCACTCACTTCTTTCGAGAGAAACTCTTTTTCTAGAAAGGATCCGAATTTAGCAACGAAAATCTTGCCTTCAGATCTGTGATAGAAGGTGTACCCAACAGTCTCCTTTGGGTATCCTATGAAGACACATTTCTCCGACTTGGGTTCGAGCTTATCTGGTTGAAGTTTCTTCACATAAGCATTGCAGCCCCAAACTTTAAGAAACGACAACTTTGGTTTCTTGCCAAACCACAGTTCATGAGGTGTCGTCTCCACGGATTTTGATGGTGCCCTATTTAACGTGAATGCGGCCATCTCTAAAGCATAACCCCAAAACAATAGCGGTTAATCAGTAAGAGACATCATAGATCGCACCATATCTAGTAAAGTACGATTACGACGTTCGGACACACCATTTCGTTGTGGTGTTCCGGGTGGCGTGAGTTGCGAAACTATTCCGCATTGTTTCAAATGTAAACCAAACTCGTAACTCAAATATTCTCCTCCACGATCAGATCATAGAAATTTTATTTTCTTGTTACGATGATTTTCCACTTCACTCTGAAATTCTTTGAACTTTTCAAATGTTTCAGATTTGTGTTTCATTAAGTAGATATACCCATATCTGCTCAAATCATCTGTGAAGGTGAGAAAATAACGATACCCGCCAAGCGTGCCTCAACATTCATTGGACCACAAACATCGGTATGTATGATTTCCAACAAATCAGTTGCTCGCTCCATAGTTCCGAGAACGGCGTTTTAGTCATCTTGCCCATGAGGCACGGTTCGCAAGTACCAAGTGATTCATAATCAAGTGATTCCAAAAGCCCATCAAGATGGAGTTTCTTCATGCGTTTTACTCGATATGACCCAAGCGGCAGTGCCACAAATAAGTTGCACTATCATTATCAACTCTGCATCTTTTGGTTTCAACACTATGAATATGTGTATTACTACTATCGAGATTCAATAAAATAGACCACTCTTCAAGGGTGCATGACCATAAAAGATATTATTCATATAAATAGAACAACCATTATTCTCGACTTAAATGAATAACCGTCTCGCATCAAACAAGATCTAGATATAATGTTCATGCTTAACGCGGCACCAAATAACAATTATTTAGGTCTAAAACTAATCCCGATGGTAGATGTAGAGGTAGCGTGCCGACCGCGATCACATCGACTTTGGAACCATTTCCCACGCGCATCGTCACCTCGTCCTTAGCCAATCTTAAGCTAATCCGTAGTTCTGTTTGAGTTGCAAATATTAGCAATAGAACCAGTATCAAATACCAGTACTATGCGAGTGCTAGTAAGGTACACATCAATAACATGTATATCACATATACCTTTGTTCACCTTGCCATCCTTCTTATCCGCCAAATACTTGGGGCAGTTCGCTTCCGGTGTCGATCGCTTGCGGTAGAAAGCACTCAGTTTCAGGCTTAGGTCCAGACTTGGGTTTCTTCTCTTGAGCAGCAACTTGTTTGCTGTTCTTCTTGAAGTTCCTTCTTCTTCCCTTTGCCCTTTTCTTGAAACTGGTGGTCTTGTTAACCATCAACACTTGATGCTCCTTTTGATTTCTACCTCCGCTTTTTAGCATTGCGAAGAGCTCGGGAATAGACTTGTCCATCCCTTGCATATTATAGTTCATCACGAAGCTCTTGTAGCTTGGTGGCGATGATTGAAGAATTCATCAATGACACTATCATCAGGAAGATTAACTCCCAGTTGAATCAAGTGATTATTATACCCAGACATTTTGAGTATGTGTTCACTGACAGAACTATTTTCCTCCATCTTGCAGCTATAGAACTTATTGGAGACTTCATATCTCTCAATCCGGGCATTTGCTTGAAATATTAACTTCAACTCCTGGAACATCTCATATGCTCCATGACGTTCAAAACGTCGTTGAAGACCCGGTTCTAAGCCGTAAAGCATGGCACACTGAACTATTGAGTAGTCATCAGCTTTGCTCTGCCAGACGTTCTTAACGTCGTCAGTTGCATCAGCAGCAGGCCTGGCACCCAGCGGTGCTTCCAGGGGCGTAATTCTTCCGTGCAGTAATGAGGATAATCCTCAAATTACGGACCCAGTCCGTGTAATTGCTACCATCATCTTTCAACTTTGCTTTCTCAAGGAACGCATTAAAATTCAACGGAACAACAAAGACGAGCCATCTATCTACAATAAACATAGACAAGCAAAATACTATCAGTACTAAGTTCATGATAAATTTAAGTTCAATTAATCATATTACTATAGAACTCCCACTTAGATAGACATCCTCTAATCTTCTAAGTGATTATGTGATCCATATTAACTACACCATGTCCGATCGTCACGTGAGATGGAGTAGTTTCAACGGTGAACATCAATATGTTGATCATATCTACTATATGATTCACGCTCGACCTTCGGTCTCCGTGTTCGAGGCCATATCTGTTATATGCTAGGCTCGTCAAGTTTAACCTGAGTATTCGCGTGCGCAACTGTTTTGCACCTGTTGTATTTGAGCGTAGAGCCTATCACACCCGATCATCACGTGGTGTCTCAAAGACGAAGAACTTTCGAACGGTGCATACTCGGGAGAACACTTCTTGATAATTTTAGTGAGAGATCATCTTATAATGCTACCGTCAATCAAAGCAAGATAAGATGCATAAAGGATAAACATCACATGCAATCAATATAAGTGATATGATATGGCCATCATCATCTTGTGCTTGTGATCTCCATCTCCGGCACCGTCGTGATCACCATTGTCACCGGTAGCGACACCTTGATCTCCATCGTAGCATCGTTGTCGTCTCGCCAACTATTGCTTCTACGACTATCGCTACCGCTTAGTGATAAAGTAAAGCAATTACATGGCGTTGCATTTCATACAATAAGCGACAACCATATGGCTCCGCCATTGCCGATAACTTCGGTTACAAAACATGATCATCTCATACAATAAAATATAGCATCACGTCTTGACCATATCACATCACAACATGCCCTGCAAAAACAAGTTAGGCGTCCTCTACTTTGTTGTTGCAAGTTTTACGTGGCTGCTACGGGCTGAGAAAGAACCGTTCTTACCTCGCATCAAAACCACAACGATAGTTTGTCAAGTTGGTGATGTTTTAACCTTCGCAAGGACCGGGCGTAGCCACTCGGTTCAACTAAAGTGAGAGAAAGAGACACCCGCCGTCACCTTTAAGCAACGAGTGCTCAAGCGGTGAAACCAGTCTCGCGTAAGCGTCTGCGTAATGTCGGTCCGGGCCGCTTCATCTCACAATACCGCTGAACCAAAGTATGACATGCTGGTAAGCAGTATGACTTATATCGCCCACAACTCACTTGTGTTCTACTCGTGCATATGACATCAACGCATAAAACCAGGCTCGGATGCCACCGCTGTTGGGGAACGTAGTACTTTCAAAATATTTCCTACGCACACGCAAGATCATGGTGATGGCATAGCAACGAGAGGGAGAGTGTATGTCCACGTACCCTCGTGAGACCGTGGCGCGAAGCGTTATAACAACGCGGTTGATGTAGTCGTACGTCTTCACGATCCGACCGATCCAAGTACCGAACGCACGGCACCTCCGAGTTCAGCACACGTTCAGCTCGATGACGATCCCCGGGCTCCGATCCAGCAAAGCGTCGGGGATGAGTTCCGTCAACCTGACGGCGTGGTGGCGATGATGATGCTCTATCGCGAGGGCTTCGCTTAAGCTCATGACGATATGACCGAGGTGGAATATGGTGGAGGGGGCACCGCACACGGCTAAGGAACGATCCGTAGATCAACTTGTGTGTTATGGGGTGCCCCCCTGCCCCCGTATATAAAGGAGCAAGGGGGGTGCGGCCAGCCCTAGGAGGAGGCGGAGGAGTCCTACTCCCACCGAGTAGGACTCCCCCCTTTCCTAGTAGGATTAGGACTTGGGGGAGGGAAGAGAGGGGCGCCGCCCCTTCCTTGTCCTATTCGGACTAGGGGAGGGCGCGGCCTGCCCTGGCCGGCCCTCCTCTTCTCCCTCATGGCCCACTAAGGCCCATTAACCCCGGGAGGGTTTCCGTAACCCCCCGGTGTTCGGTAAAATCCCGATTTCACCCGGAACTATTCCGAAGTCCAAACATAGGCTTCCAATATATCAATCTTTATGTCTCGACCATTTGAGACTCCTCATCATGTCCATGATCACATCCGGGACTCCGAACAAACTTCGGTACATCAAAACTTATAAACTCATAGTAAACTGTCATCGTAACGTTAAGCGTGCGGACCCTACGGGTTCGAGAACTATGTAGACATGACCTAGAACTATTCTCGGTCAATAACCAATAGCGGAACCTGGATGCCCATATTGGTTCCTACATATTCTTCAAGATCTTTATCGGTCAAACCGCATAACGACATAACGTTGTTCCTTTGTCATCGGTATGTTACTTACCCGAGATTCGATCGTCGGTATCCAATACCTAGTTCAATCTCATTACCAGCAAGTCTCTTTACTCGTTCCGTAATACATCATCTCACAACTAACTTATTAGTTGCAATGCTTGCAAGGCTTATGTGATGTGTATTACCGAGAAGGCCTAGAGATACCTCTCCGACAATCGGAGTGACAAAACCTAATCTCGAAATCGCCAACCCAACATGTACCTTTGGAGACACCTGTAGTACTCCTTTATAATCACTCGATTACGTTGTGACGTTTGGTAGCACCAAAGTGTTCCTCCGTAAACGGAGTTGCATAATCTCATAGTTACAGGAACATGTATAGGTCATGAAGAAAGCAATAGCAATATACTAAACGATCAAGTGCTAAGCTAACGGAATGGGTCATGTCAATCACATCATTCTCCTAATGATGTGATCCCATTAATCAAATAACAACACATGCCTATGGTTAGGAAACATAACCATCTTTGATTAATGAGCTAGTCAAGTAGAGGAATACTAGTGACTGTATGTTTGTCTATGTATTCACACATGTATTATGTTTCCGGTTAATACAATTCTAGCATGAATAATAAACATTTATCATGATATGAGGAAATAAATAATAACTTTATTATTGCCACTAGGGCATATTTCCTTCAATAGCCGTGTTTCTGCTCTTGTCATTTCCATGAGCTATCATTGCATAGTTGATATCTCCTGCCTTAAGGTTTTCTTGACAAAATCTTTGAGTTCTAATGCTCTATGTTCCGGTCTTTCTCCAGTACACCTTGATCTTGGGTATTGACAGCTTCCATAGTATGCCAAGTTCCATAAGAGTAGCCTTCCTAGGTCATACCAATCTGGAAATTCTAGCCTTCAAATTCTCCTAGTCTTCGGAGTCTTCAACCATTGTAGTTTCCATTGCACGGTAAAATCCTATTCATTCCAAAGTGGTCTTAGTTGTCTGATATCTTGTACTTCTTGGAGTGGACTCATCAGTCGAATCTTCGAGCGGTTAAAAGGGAAAAGGGGTATGGTCTCACTAAAAGGGAATATTTGAATAAGCTCAGAAGAGAAAAGAGGTAAAAGTCTTTTTGAAAAATGAAGTTTTTGAAAAATCTTTCCTATGGGCTTGCCAGTTTCTAGGGGTCACGTCCTACAGTCAACATGTGCTCTGATACCATCTTGTAGCGACCCGACCTCAGACAGTCAAGTCTCTGTGCTTAAGTGTCATCCCTGGATCGGTATGCTGACACACGCAGTACTCGAGGATTTATAACAGAGGTAAACCACATGTGTAAAGTAACGTAAATACTATTACCTCAATCCATATAGAGGAAGTAACAACAAGGTTATGGATTCCCATCAACACCAACGGCAAAGTTGAGTGTAGAAAACATAACCCTAACGTATCACTTACTCGTCGTAAGATTCCTGCAAAATGAGACGTTGCAGCCATATAGGTCAGTACATTGAATGTACTGGCAAATTCACACCATAGGATAATGATGAATAATAACTATCACTACATGCATATATCGCTGGTGGAGGCTCTAAGTTTAATTTTGCATAAAGCTAATTTTTTCCTACAACAAAGGAATATATTTTATTTAACTACAAAGTTGGTTGAAATATTGAGAAGGTTCCTCCAACTCAATCCCAAAATAGAAATCATTAACCCAATCAAATTAATTAAATAAAGTGTTGAGATCAACATGATAATCCAAATACCAGAGACTCGAGATGTCCATAGCTGGGGACACGGCTAACCATGATTAGTTTGTACACTCTGTAGAGGTTTGCGCACTTTTCCCCACAAGACTCGATCTCGTCCGTTGAATTTCTCGCACTACATGATGTTTGAGAAACGGATGATCGAGACACAGCCTTTCTGAAACGTTAACTCTTTACTCTGGGTAGACAGTACCACCTACATCCCCCTACATCTGCTAGCCTACCACTGAAAGAGGTCACACAACATACTCAACTATGCCAGAGCCCATAATGGCTTATGGCTGCACACGGAAGTTTCTAGCATGAATAATCTTATGATCCCTTTGAGCCTGGGTGGCATTCCATAGGGTGATCACATGGGTACTCCGGGATCCCCTTGGGCAAGCACTGGGTTCTTCAGGTGCCCGGGCAAAGCATTGGGTGCTCCAGGGTGCCCCAACCAATCCACCCAGATGTGTATTAAAGTAGCCACCTTAAGTTAAACCTTAGTTAACAATAACTCTCACATCTTTCATGAATTCTCTCAAAACCAAACCACGTCTACGAGCACAGCATAGCAGTAAGCATAACGTAGTAGTACCCAGGGTTGAATGCAAGACAATAGGTTCCTACCTCATCAACTACTTCCCAAAACCCACATGTTATCAATCCTACTCATGCAATGTTTGAGGGTTGAAACTAATGCATAAAAACTGGGTAATGAAAAGTATGATCAAGGTGTGAACTTGCCTTGTACTGTTGATGAAGATGATTCACACTCATAACTCCTGATAGTTCTACTCGTCACACTCCGGTCAATCTACCGTAAGCAACCAATTGCATACATAAGCACTCAAGCATAAAATTCGAAGAAAAGATCCCGGAAAACTTCAAAAACAAGCAAACAACTCTTGCAACATAAACAATTTCTAACAGTACCAAAATTAAGTGAATTTGGCCTTATCAGAAATTTTAGGTCAAGAGCTTTGATTTGCAACAAGAATCAACTCAAGCGGAGTTATAAAACTCAAGTTACAATCAAACGAAGTTTGAATTCAAATATGTCTGAAATCAAAATTTAAAATTTCAAAAATATGTTTAAGTTGTTTTACTGGATAGATGGGATCATAGCGAAGAAGTGGGCATTGGTTTCATTGGATTTGGATAAACGAGCAAATAGTTTTAGTCGTTTGAAAACTAGGGGTTAATCTGTAAGAAAACAAATTGCAACCGGGTCCCTGGCTACGTGGCCGAATCCTATTGACTGAAACCGTTCGCTTCGGAGGTTTTAACGAACGAACGTTCGCCTCTCATTTAACTTTCAAAAGTTTCAAATTTCACTCACTTTCAGTCAATCAATCACACAACAATCAAACAAGCAATCAATCTATTTATTTAATGTAACATTCCAAAATTTAGAATTTTGGGATGTTACAAACCTCACCCTTAAAATGAATCTCGTCCTCGAGATTCGGAGAGGCTAGCAAGAATTAGGTTAGGTTTGGGGTCTTCTCAAAATCCATCGATCGTCGCAGGGGGTCTGTGGTGCTACCACCCTTAGAAGCATGGTTACGGTTCCACCAAAACTCATATACTCCTTCCTTATTGTTGGCAGTGTCGATATTCAGGATAATTCCTTTTCTAGGCTCCTCCAGTAGTAGCATAACCTTTTCCTCAATTTCCGTGTCCTTTTATCTTGGTACGGTTCTTCTATGACTGGGTCTTCTTAGCTGACGGGTCTGGCGTCAATAATAAACAACTATCGTTATCTCATGGCGGTCATCAAATAATTTGACTGGGTCCCTGCAGAAAACGGGTCTGGGCTTCATTCTCGCTGTATGACCTACGATTGGCAACATCTGCCTTGTACAATGGAAAATTGTCCTACCATTCTAAGGTTTAAACAAGGTTCAATATCGTCGTCTCTCTACTATAGGTAAGTCACTCAGATTTACCATCCCACATAGCAAGGCGAATAATAAGAGTAAGTCGGTATGGTGATCAATCCATCCTGCACCCAAATCATTACTTTGTATACGGTTTAGCGAATCTCGCATTCTAACACTTGGTCATCCTCACGAGCATTGCAGAATTTCTCTTGTCGACGAACTAAGTTCGAAAAAAAAACCATTGATTCTGCAAGCCAAACAAACATCTATCGTTTCTTCACAACTCTCGGGTTTTGCGTAAGCTCCTATAAGTTCATCTGCTGATAAAGTCGTAACTTCTTCCAGGGTTTTTCCTTCAGCAAGAAGGTGCTTGCTTCTTGGCAGGTCCTGGGGCTTGTGGGTTATGGCCCATCTCATCACTTGTAAACCATAAACTCATCATGGGGGCAACTGATCTTTATTCCAACATCCAGCTTCCTAGTATTCTTAAATCCATCCAAGTGTACTGTCTCCCTTCCTTCTATTGGTACCAAACTAAGACGTGATTACTCAGACTCATCATGGGGTTGCGATTGCTCCATATTTCCAACATTATACCTCCTCTATATCCAATAGTACTTCATCCCTTCATACTCTTGGTGTATCCCACATATCGAGATTAAACTCGTACTTATTCTGTCCGAAGTCCACTTCGTGGAATATCATTATATTTTTCCAGGAGTCAGATGTCCTCACAGGGTACTACCACCCTTGAAATGCACAAATTCATCCATAGACCATATTTCTCATATCCTCGAAAATGGTCAAAATCTTTCTTCATAGAGTAACAACTCATAAAATCCAAATCACTTCTAACTTCATTGATTCTCAAATTATTACAATCTCCTGTATTTCCATTACATGCCTCAACTCAACACCAATATACAAAATAAATGTTCCCTCTACTGCTACTATATTTCTTTTGTTGCAAACTCAACTATATACAAAATAAAGCTTTCCTTGTAATTTCAAAGCCTCCTTGGGTCCTCTGCTTCCTTTTTGGGCAACTACTGAGGTAGTGCCCTGACTCCTTGCACCTGAAACAGGTGATATGACTCTGGTCCTTCCTGGAATCCAATCTACTTCTCTTCCTGGACTTTTCCGTTCCAATCAGGGCTTCTATTTCCTGTGGGTCATACTCTACTTCCTCTGTTAGGAATTCTACTAGATCCCCATTCAGACAGTTCTGGGAGAGGGTCCTTCTCCACATGAATAACATGACTTGGTGCAGGGTTTAATTGGGTATTCTTCGGGTGTGTCCTCCACCTCTTCCTTCATCACAGTTTCTTCTAAAATTTCCATGAGTCCTCCTTTTGTTGCTTCTTTCTTCTGTCGTACGGTTCTTTGTACCATGGGGTAAATGTGACACTGAGCAGGGTAGTGGGTAGTCCCTTCACACAAGAAACAAGTTACCTGCCTAGTGGGGCATTCTTCAGCTGGGTGACTTTCTTCACAATGAGGGCATTCATCCTCGTGTTCTTTATGGTTGTGTCCTACTTCTCCATAGAGCTTGCATGCACTAGGATTCTTCATATAACTTCCGTAAGGCTTCAATTTCTCCACAGTCCTTTTATTCCCTCTCATTTACCTTCCAAAAGTTTCAAATTTCACTCACTTTCAGTCAATCAATCACACAACAATCAAACAAACAATCAATCTATTTATTTAATATAACATTCCAAAATTTAGAATTTTGGGATGTTACACAAAACCACAACGATTTTTCGTCAAGTATGTGTTGTTTTAACCTTCAACAAGGACCGGGCGTAGGCACACTCGATTCAACTAAAGTTGGAGAAACTGACACCCGCCAGCCACCTGTGTGCGAAGCACGTTAGTAGAACCAGTCTCGCGTAAACGTACGCGTAATGTCGGTCCGGGCCGCTTCATCCAACAATACCGCCAAATCAAAGTATGACATGCTGGTAAGTAGTATGACTATTATCGCCCACAACTCACTTGTGTTCTACTCGTGCATATAACATCTACGCATAAACCTGGCTCGGATGCCACTATTGGGGAACGCGGTAATTTCAAAATTTTCCTACGCACACGCAAGATCATAGTGATGCATAGCAACGAGAGGGGAGAGTGTAGTCCACGTACCCTCGTAGACCGTAAGCGGAAGCGTTATGAAAACGCGGTTGATGTAGTCGTACGTCTTCATGATCCGACCGATCCTAGTACCGAAAGTACGACACCTCCGCGATCTACACACGTTTGGCTCGGTGACGTCCCACGAACTCTCGATCCAGCTGAGTGTCGAGGAAGAGCTTCGTCAGCACGACGGCGTGATGACGGTGATGATGAAGCTACAGGTGCATGGCTTCTCCTAAGCACTTCAACGATATGATCGAGGTGGATTATGGTGGAGGGGGCACCGCACACGACTAACAGATCAATGATCAACTTGTGTGTCTATGGGGTGCCCCCTCCCCTGTATATAAAGGAGTGTAGGAGGGGGGAGGGCTGTCCCTCTATGGCGCGCCCTGGAGGAGTACTCCTACTCCCACTTAGAGTAGGATTCCCCCTTCCCTCGTTGGACTAGGAGGGAAGGAAGGGGGAGAGAGGGAGGAAGGAAAGGGGGGCGCCGCCCCCCCTTCCTAGTCCAATTCGGACCAGAGGGGGAGGGAGCGCGCGGCCTGCCCTAGCTGCCCCTCTCTCTCTCTCCACTAAAGCCCATTAGGGCCCATATACTCCCCGGGGGGTTCCGGTAACCCCCCGGTACTCCGGTATATGCCCGAACTCTCTCGAAACCTTTCTGATGTACAACATAGTCATCCAATATATCGATCTTTATGTGTCGACCATTTCGAGACTCCTCGTCATGTCCTGATCATATCCGGGACTCTGAACTACCTTTGGTACATCAAAACACATAAACTCATAATACCGATCGTCATCGAACGTTAAGCGTGTGGACCCTACGGGTTCGAGAACTATGTAGACATGACCGAGACTCATCTTCGGTCAAGAAGCAATAGTGGAACCTGGATGCTCATATTGGTTCCTACATATTCTACGAAGATCTTTATCGGTCAAACCGCATAACAACATATGTTGTTCCCTTTGTCATCGGTATGTTACTTGCCCGAGATTCGATCGTCGGTATCTCAATACCTAGTTCAATCTCGTTACCGGCAAGTCTCTTTACTCGTTCGTAATGCATCATCCCGCAACTAACTCATTAGTCACATTGCTTGCAAGGCTTATAGTGATGTGCATTACCGAGAGGGCCCAAAGATACCTCTCCGACAATCGGAGTGACAAATCCTAATCTCGATCTATGCCAACTCAACAAGTACCATCGGAGACACCTGTAGAGCACCTTTATAATCACCCAGTTACGTTGTGACGTTTGGTAGCACACTAAGTGTTCCTCCTGTATTCGGGAGTTGCATAATCTCATAGTCATAGGAACATGTATAAGGCATGAAGAAAGCAATAGAAATAACATACCAAACGATCAAGTGCTAAGCTAACGGAATGGGTCAAGTCAATCACATCATTCTGCTTCCTTTGGCTATATGGTATTTCTGGTGCCCATGGACTGCCTGCCCAAAGAAATGTGATAGATCTTTGTTGAAGGAGCTATGCACCCCTTTCAGCAAAATATAGAACTCCAACATATACATGGGGAGGCTAGAGAGACAACAGTCGATAAACGAAGATTTATTTCCTTTGGAGGTGAATCTCCCGGGCCACATCCGTCTTGGATGCAACTCGCCCCTTAAGCGGGTCAAAGTCCCATACCAGGATCCTATAATCAGACAATGGGTTGTCTGCAATTAAGATTGGTTGCAATCCGCTGTTAATCCACCGTCAAATACCCCATGACCACAACCATACTACAGTATCATATTCCATGATCATTAGCAGAAGTTCCTAGAGACGAAAGTTTCCAATATTTTATAGGTTGACGCCCGAGAGCTCTAGTGGTGATTGGTCCTTGCCTTTATCTTACTTGAGCAGGTGTGACTACAGGAGCTATATATGGGTGTAAGAGCATCTCCACTTGTTCAGCCCTCCAGCGGACCCGATTGTGGTTTGACCCAAGAGCCGGCACTTTTTTGGCCCGGGGGCGAATCGGTTCCCAGCCACGCCCCCAGGTTCCGGCCCCAAGACACGCAGATTCAAACTTGTCATTTCCTGCTACCCAAATAAATGCCTCAAGGTCGGCGATCAACGGCTGCCACAAAGTTCGACGATCATCACCATGCCACAGTTCGATGATCAAACATACTCGAAAGTTCGGCGTTCAAAAGGAAGGACGCGTAGGCAATGCATCAAACGACGGCGGGCTCCTCCGGCGTCGGACTGTCGGGCGTAAGCGTGCTCGGCGTAGGTGTGGCTTCTGTGCTCGGGCTGGTCTGCGACGGTGTGGCTTCTGTGTTGGGTGTCGTGGCGGCATCATCCCTCGGGCTGGGTGGCGGCGTTGGGGTCGGCGTGGGAGTAGGTGTGGTCGTTGACGGCATCTGGTTCAAGATGAGGCCGCGCTCCGCCAGGTACCACGCCTTGACCTGCTCGTCCATCGTCGACATGTCCCTCCCATCAAGAATGCCAAGTCGGTGTTCCTCTTCTTCGCGGTGACGTTGGTCCGGAGTAGGTCGAGCTTCAAGTCCTGCTTCTTCATCAACGCCGACCAACACGTGTCGGATTTCTCCTCCCTCTTGGCGGCATTGTTCTTGGTGTCGGCGATGCATTGCTCGATGGATGACTGCAGCCGCTCGGCAGCCGATGCGGCGTCCTACGCCGTCTTGGCCCTTTTGTTGCCGTCAGGGCACCCATCCGCCGCCCCAGGGGCGGGCGCGTCCGGCTTGTACGTCTCCTTGGTCTTGGTGAGGGTGCGTCGGACATCCGTCAACTTGTCGCAATTCTTGATCCAGGTGAACACGTGGAGGTACTTGAACTCTTGGTCGCTGCTGTCCTGGCGATACATGGTGAACATCCGTACCATCTACGGCGGAAGAACAAGCGTGTCAGGGACGTACACGGTGAAAAGAGGCGAGAACCGATGGATGTGCATACCTGACCCTCGACGTTGACGCCGCTTTCCAGGCAAGCTGCGATCTCCTCGACGATCCCATGCCATTTGTTGCACACCGTTTGGATGAGCGCCCAATGGTTCGCCATGGCCTTTGAGCCACGTTGCATGTGGACAGTGGCGAAGTAGGGGTCGACAAGCTTGCGCTCATCGAACGCCGACTTGATGTGCATCCAGTACCTGTCGGCGTTCTGGTTCGCGCCGGTGACTGGGTCAATGCTGACGGCCTTCCATGCTTCGGCAAGGCACTCGTATTCCTTGGACGTCCCAGGCCTTCTTGGCGTTCAGCCTGTTTCGTTGGTCGATGGTGATAGCTTACCAGCGCTGATCCTCGGCCCTCCACTCCGCGTTCGGCATGCCCGGCGGTTTTGCCATCGGCGCCCTCGGCTTCCTCTGCTTCGGCTGGCTAGAGTTGCCAGCAGCAGCGGCGCGAGGGGCTGAGTACTTCTTCAGTGGCATGTCAAGAGGGATGGCGGGAAAGTGGGGGAACAGCAGGAAAAGGCCCGTCTGTCGCCGACAGAGCGGACCCACGCGCCTTTTCACTTCGGCCGGCGCCCCCAAGCGCCCCCCGAGGGGCTGGGTTCGGCTCGGGTTCGCCGGCTATTATTTAGGCCCAAACCGGCAATAAACAAGGGCCTAGGGGCATGACTGGGCTGATTTTTCGCCGCCGGAGCTAAAAAACCGCCCTGGGGGGATGTTGGGGGGCGAGTGGAGATGTAGTAGAATGCCCTCATCACATGGCCATGCGAGTCTCATGCAGATAGATATACTAGTACTTGTGTGGTGATAAGCTTCGCTTGGATATGGATGAACCGAGAGAAGTTGAGATGGATTGCACCCTGATCCCAGCGGTGTGATCGACTTTCTCGGACAAGGACATATAAATCTCGAAGCTTCCCTTTTTGAAATTCCGTGCTGGCAAATTGGCACATTAATATATATGGAAGGGGATCAGGATGATTGACTTTCTGGTAGGAGCCATATATCTTGAAGCCCCACTCCTCGAAATTTCGTGCTGGCCAATTGGCACATATGGGAAGGGAATGTAAGCAAAATTGTAGCTAGGCCCCAGGCGGTGTGTCACGCCATGTTCGCGTATAGTAGATTGGATATACACAGGCAATCATAGTCGCTGCATTTAATACCTACCTTTTATTTATTTTTCTTGAAAAATTTAATTCCTTTATATTTGGTACCAATTGAGGACCATCAATATATATCCCCAATTCGACTGGCATATTACTAGGAGCCAGCTGGGAGAGAGTCGTGACTATCCATATCTCCATTGTTGAAGATGGAGGAGAAGGTCGGGATGGCCAAGCTTTGGGCGCTTTCCATTGTCGTTTTGGTCCTCGCGGCGGCGCCGGGCATACCGGCGGTGCCTATCACCCTCATCACATCCGCCGTCGACAAGGGAGCCGGTATGTACATGTGTTTATGCCAATTCTGAATCAATCTTTAATACGTTTTAGATCATGTCCAGTTTTCCAACCCCAAGGCCCAGCCCCCGTCAGTTTGGAAGGGTTTTATACTTCATTGCAATTTCTATATCCGTTCAAAGTGAATCCCCACAATTCAGTTATGATTGTCCCCTAGAAGCCGTATTTGCTGGCCCAGGAACTAGCAGTAAGTGCTATAACACGTATGTCTGCTGTTTACAAAAAACACATGAAGGTCTAGTGATGCTCGTCTCAGACATAAAGAGAGAAGCAACAAGTATTCACATGTGACTCTTTTTTCAAGCAAGTGTGGCAAGAGCTGTTTTTCATCAAAAAGAAACAAACATTGACAAGCCAATTAATCATTATGAAAAGGAAATCATGCGGAAACCAGCACAGCAGACCCAACCTTCTTGTTTTTTCGTGCCTTAGAGAGAAAACCTATTTTCAACCTTCTAGTTGATCCGTTTCTACACTCTATGTTTCACGAAATTGAAATTCAAGCGTTCCAGTCGGTTTTTACACTCTATGTTTGTATTCTATCTCTCTTACTATTATGTTGTCTGTCTTTTTAATCCGTCCTCCCTCCCACTTCCCCTCCCCATCTCTGTTTTGTCGGACTCCACCTCCACCCCCGCGATTTTTCTTGAGAACGCCCCTACTAGTGCATGTCTTATTGGCTTAATAAAATCATATCTTATGAAATAATATTCAATTGAATCTTTGGTATGCCATCACATCAATCAACAATAAAATGGATGGTACAACTAACGGAATTGAATAGTATCCAACTGTACTGCAATGGTCAGGAATTTGTTGGATCCTTACAAATTCGGTCTTAATGCACACTAACTACCATAATATTCCCTATTAAATCCTGCAAATTCAACACTAATTAAGCATTTGTTATGTTGCTTGATGATACTCTCTTGCAATATTCATGTATTGACTACCTAATCTTTTTTTTCTTTGCGGAATATTGACTACCTAACCTAACTAGAGAATACCCCGTGTTGCCGCGGGAATTGATTGCAATATATTTAAATGAATTGATTATATACATACATAGTTGAATTAAGAATATATGAGTACGATCTAAAACTAAAAAGGAATACTATATTTGTATTTGATTACTGTGTAGTTGAAAAATATTTCGAATATACATGACATAATATAACTGAAAAAAAAATCTCATGCATGTTGAGTGGACCTTTCATGAGGTGGCATGTGTGCATGTGATCAACTAATAATGGAAACTTTTTCTCATGCATGTTGTGGTGGGCCTTTGATAAGATGACATGTGCGTCATGTTAAGATAATAGAGACAGTGAGTTTGAATTATTTAGGTATATAGGGTCACGTGGAGATTTATTGGGATAAGGGTGTACTGAAGCAGACCCCATGTATGAAAATGATGTGCAGTGTGCATGGATGGGACGCCGCCGGCTTACCACATGGATCCGGGGTCCGGTGCAGGGAAGAGGAGCTGGATCGTCAACCTAGAGGTACATCTATACAGCACTATTTTCTTCAGTTCATGTGATACATTTTACCCAAATCCATGCAACATACTGCACGAATGCAGGGAGGCGGCTGGTGCGAGAGCGTGAGGGCGTGCATGTACCGCAAGGGGAGCCGCCTCGGGTCCTCGAATCTCATGGAAAGGCAGCTGGAGTTCCGTGGCATCCTCAGCTCCAGCCCCGCCGAGAACCCTGGTCCGTACATACATACGGCTCATAAATATGTATGTGGTTGTGGTGTACATCAAAATCGGTTGGATTTACTAACGCTTGCACTCCTGCGTACGCACATTAGATTTCTACAGCTGGAACCGGGTGATGGTCCGCTACTGCGACGGCGCGTCCTTCGCCGGCGAAGGCTACGACGCGGGCTCGAGGGTCTATTTCCGGGGCCAGCGCATATTTAACGCCGTCATCCAGCACCTCCTCTCCATTGGGATGTCCTCCGCGGATCAGGTGCTGCTCGCGGGCGGCTCCGCCGGGGGCCTGTCGGCGATACTGCACTGCGACCAGTTCGGCGCCTTCTTCGCCGGCCGGAGCACCACCGTCAAGTGTCTCGCGGACGCAGGACTCTTCCTCGACGCGTACGTTACACACACATGCATCCATGCACTGTGCATCGATCTATCATTGTTCTGAATGCATGCATGCACGCAGCGTCGACGTCGCCGGTGGCCATACCTTGAGATCCTACTTCGCAGGCGTCGTGGCCACGCATGGGGCGGCGCAGACCCTGCCGAGGAGTTGCACCGGTCATCTCGACGCCACCTCGGTGCGTAACGTGAATACATGCATAGCGCTCATTTCATCGGTCTCCATGCATGCATGCATGCTAGCTGTTGAATTCTACTCCATCTCGAGGAGTAGTATATGTGATTAACCCATGAAGCAGAACTCAACTGACCCCTATACCATCTCATGTACACATGCATGCAGTGCTTCTTCCCGCAGAACATAATCGGCAGCATAAAAACCCCGATCTTCCTGCTGAATGCAGCCTACGATACATGGCAGGTATGAAACTATACATTATTTGACCTGATATCATCTCTGCATAGTTTCCTTTTTGTCTGTGTTGACAATAAAGAGCAAATGTAATTCAGATCCATGAAAGCCTGGCCCCGGACGTAGCCGACCACGGCGGCGCCTGGCGAGCCTGCAAGTCCAATCGTTTAGCCTGCAACGCATCCCAAATGAAAGTCTTGCAAGGTATACATACATCTATCTACAGATTAATTTAGCAGCACACTAAATTATGATATTTGCATTATTGCATATGATGATCAAGCAATGATCTGAGATTGGGGTGTCACGTGTATCAATCTGTACCTATGGGTGCAGCTTTCAGGGAACAGATGGTGGGAATTGTGCAAGGCGCCTTCTCCCGCTCCAAGGGCAATGGCTTCTTCATAAACTCGTGCTTCACGCACGGCCAGTCTAAGGTCCCGGCTACATGGAATGCAAATGGCTCTCCTACTATTCACAATAAGGTATCTACTGGCTAGCTACCAATTGGATTTTAAAGTGGGTTATATAGTTCATGCTCATTGGTTCATTCATTTGTGTCTTGTCCTGTGTGCACAGAGTATCGCGAAATCTGTGAGTGACTGGTACTTTGGCCGGGCTGAAGTGAGGGCCATCGATTGCCCCTACCCCTGCGACCACACATGCCACAACGACATATGAGAACAGCTGATTTGATTACTCTTAGCGTGTCTTGGAGTAATGTTTTGTTGCGTGTACTTTTTCTGTCAACTCGTTACGGAGGAGACAAATATGCTTATCAAGGCAGGTGAACCAATCACTGCGCCAGCAGATGAGCTCAAGCACATCAAGATTGAGTAATTACAAACTAATTACATTATACTCAGACCGTCAGATTTTTAAGCATGACAAATATGTTTGCTGAAGACGGCAAGTTTACTTGGCGAGCTAACTAAATTTGGCATCATCATGCCAATATAAATGGCAGGTACCAGGCGCCGGTCGATCGGCTCAACTTTGGGCCGATCGAACCCTGCACGTCCAATTTTGTATCTTCCGGCCGTCGTATCTAGTCAGCGATAGCAACCCTGACCCCCCCTCTCCATCTCTAACCTCACACCCCTGTTCTTTTTCCCCCAAATCACATCAATGAGCGTAGGGGAGAGAGAAAAACGGAGTCACCACGCCCGGCACGCCCTACTATGCTCCTTCGCGAGGCGTGGCAGCCGCATTCATCGTCGACGGCGGCCCCGGCAGCACCAACGTGTAGCACCCTCTCTCATTTGCCACCATCGATTGCAATCGTGTCTAGCCCAAAAAGTGCTACAAAAAACGAGATGATCGAACCAGCGGTCGCTTTTACTGGAACAACGACTAGGGATGTTGCGACCAGCGAGGCGATTTGCTGCAAACGGCGGCCACATTAGCTAGAATCGGTGACCACATATATTGGGACTGGCAAAATAAAAAATTGTAACCATTGTTGCCAAAAGTTACTAGACGGAAAAAAAAATGCTAGAACCGGTAAATAAAAAAATGCTGATGTTGAAAGGGAATTGCTGCAACTGGCGAAATAAAAAGCTGGAACCGTCGACGTTGGGAAGCTACTACCGATGAAAAAATATCTGAAACCGGCAAATCAAAAGTTGGTGCTGGCGAGGGGGGTGGGGGTGAGCGACAACGCCAAGGGAAGAGGAATCCATGTCATGGTGAAGCGGGGACGGCCAGCGTGACAATAGATGGATAGAGAAAGGAGACGCGTGGGATGTGTGGCTAAGGCCTTGTTTGGTTCATAAGTCCTAGGGTTTTTTCTAGTCCCAATTAAAAAGTCCCTAGTCCCTAAAAAGTCCCTCTCTGTTTGTTTTCAGGGACTAAAAAGTCTCTAGTTCCTTCCTAAAAGTTATTAAATGACATGTAAAAGACCATGTTACCCCTAGTATACAGAAAAATAACAACCAAACAACACCACGGGCGGCGGGGCAATGAACGCAGGGAGGGGCATTGTTGGAAAAGTCCCAAAAAGTCTCAAAAAAGACTCTTCTTGAAAGTCTTCTTCATTTAGTCTCGAAAAGCAACTTTTAGTCCCTAGTAGTTCCTCCTATTTGATTAAAAAGTTTCTAAGAGGGACTTTTCTAGTCCCTACATTAAAAAATCCCTGGAAACAAACACCCCTTGAGAATAGGCAGTTGAGAAGATAAGGCTGAGGAGCATCACGAGTGCGGTGGGTGGTCTAACGAAAAACACATGCGTGCGAGCGGGAGCATCTAATTTTCGTCGATCGAACGACGCCCGCGCGACAGGCCCAACACTCGGCCGGTCGGCCGCTGTAAATCATTTCTCAGTATAAATTGTCATGGAAAACTTTAGAGTTGACATGCCTAAAAATCTGACATCAGATTTTAACGATTCCGTATACAAAACGCCACCGCATCTTCTGTAGTTTTGTCCCGCTACGCGATTGACCATCGTAAACTGTAAAGAGAACAGATACAAGTGTGGATTCTGAACATCAGCATACTGTAGCTACAAAAAATATCTCACATCTAGTTCAAGATGCGGCTTGGGCTGCACCAAGTTTCTTGGCACCCTTTTGCACATCCTCTTTTAGATCTTCCTCTCAAGAATTTTCTTTTTGTTGCTTCTTCATCACTCGTGTTGTGGAAGATGGCCCTGTGTTGGTATGTTGTTGTGTGAGACTGGGCGGTGTCATGAGGCCAGTGTGCTACACGGGGGCCAATAGCTCCTGTGCGACGTTTTTGAGGTGAATTGGCAAGTGTGCGACGTTGTTCGAGCGAATGGCTGTGGTGCGACACATTTGAGCAGGTAAATAGCTCACGCACGACATGGCTGTTAAATGTGGTTAAATTGGTCGTCAACCAAGCCCGCCCATTTATGTTAGGACATGTGGGTTCAACTTAATTGTTCCTCAAAACAGCTGACCGTGCCCTACCGCCCGACCGTGCTGGGCCCGCCACTCTGCCCCCCTTCTTCTCCGGTGGCGGCGGATCTTGCGTTCTCGGTGGCGGCGGCGGAGCCCTCGTTCTCAACGGCGGCGGAGCCTTCGTCCTCAGAAAATGGTGAGTGAATTCAAACCCTAGTCGCCTTCCCGTTCCTCTCTCGGGCCCGTAGATCTTAGCTTGTTTCCTCTGTTTTCGCTTGCGGAATCGATAGGTTGTGAGGGGAGCCCGTGGGCATACTGAGATGGAGCCGCCAGATTCAACTTCGAATAGGTAATGTGCCTCTCTCTGATCCAATTTTGCATGCAATTAGGGGGTGGCCTCGTCTGCTCTTTCTCACGAGCTCACACTGTCTGCCACTGACAGAGGGGATGCTGCCGCTCGGACCTTCGAATTGACAGTCAATTTCTTTCCATCAAAGGCAAAATTAGTTGATGGTAGCATACAGAACATTGAGAGAGACACAATTGTTAAATGGGAGGTTGAGTTTACAGAGATTGATCCACAAGTTCTACAGAACATGGGAGAGACGGCAGTGAAGAAATGGGTGGAAAAAATTGGGGAGAATATTGTTTGGGGTCCAGAGCAAGAAGTATCACTGTTACGGTTTGATGATTGGAAAGGAAAGTATGTTAGAATAGAAGATGGTGAACAGATTGTTGAAGAAATCGATCGGCAAAACGGCTGGACAAGCAAACGGGCTAATTTTTTTGCTGAGCTCGTTGATCGAACATTTTTTTGAAGGTTGGATATGTGCCATCACAATTGGCTGCGCAGATGGTAGACGATGATTGGGCTACACAGAGGCCATTGATTCCCATGTGTACTGAACTTACAGTAATAGCCGAAGAGGGACATGTGACTGGAACTGAAACTGAAACTGCAACAACTGTTGGTTGGAATGTAGTTGAATTAGATGAGCCTACTGATTTGGTCATTGCACCAATGCCTGACATTGAGATGGCCAAACTTTTTGGCATTCCAGTTGATGACAGAGATAAGCAGGAGAGGGGCGAATCTAGTTTGCCTGCTAATGCTGATGAAGAAGTAGATGGACAGTTGATGGAACAAGCTGTAGATGAAGTAGATGATGCATATGATGATGAGCTGGTGCATGTGTATGACAAAGAAAACCCTGTCATTGAAGTAGGCAAGTTGTTCCCAAGCATGAAGGAGTTTAGAATGTGTTTCAAGACTTATGCAGTGAAACATGAGTTTGATGCCAAGACTGTTTGGACTGATAGAAAGAAGTTTTATGCGAGGTGCAGAGGATTTGATGGTAGTGTGAAGCATTGCAAGTGGTACATATCTGCTAGACTGCAACCTGATGGAAGTACTGTCAAGGTTAACCAAATGCCCAATCAACATACTTGTATTACAAGTTCACATACAGTATCAACCATGACATCACAACTTTGAGTTACAGAAAAGATCACCCCAATTTTAGCCAAAACACCAAACACTACTTCCAAGAAACTCAAAGTAGATTTGGAAAAGATGTACCCCATTAAACTGAAATATACCACAGTGTGGAAGGCAAAACAACGGGCAATGAAAAATTTATATGGTGATTGGGCAAATACATTTATGATGCTTTACAACTTCAAAGCAGAGGTGGAAAAGAGGTCACCTGGCAGTGTTGTGGAGATAGATACAGAGGTATCACCCTCAGGTGAAGTCAAGTTCTCCAAGTTTTTTATGGCTTTGAAGCCTTGCATCGATGGGTTCAAAGCAGGGTGCCGTCCATATTTGAGCATAGACTCATCATTTTTGACAGGCAAGTGGAATGGTCAGTTGGCAGCATGCAATGCTCTAGATGGACACAACTGGATGTTTCCTATTGCTGTTGGCTTGTTTCAGCCAGAAACAGAGGCTTCATGGCATGGTTCATGATCCAGTTGAAAAGATGCCTAGGGCCAGTGTCACCTTTGGCTATACACACAGATGCATGTAAGGGGCTTTAAAATTCAGTGAAAAATGTTTTCCCACATGCTGAGCAGAGGGAGTGCTTCGGTCATTTGTGGATGAATTTGATCAAAAAATTTAGAGGAGAAGAATTTGGGCGCATGTGGCCAGCAGCAAGATCTTACACTAGACGGACACACAAATATCATCTTGATAAGATAATGGCAGCATGTGATGAGTTTGGTCCATGGCTGAACACCTACCATTCTTTGTTATGGTGCAGTCAGATTCAACACTGCCATCAAGTGTGACCACATCAACAACAATTTGGCGAGAGAGTTTCAACAACAAGGTGAAGGAGTTAAAAGATTTGCATGTGCATGACATGGTTGACCAAATCAGGATCATGCTCATGCGGTTGTGGGAATTGAGAAGAAGGATAGGTGATTGTCTGCAAGGTGATAAGCTTCCAGCAGTGGTACAACAGGTGGTCAATAGGAGCAGAAATCTTTCACATTTGTTTGTTGAAAAATCTTCACCTTGGGGTGCTGAAGTTAGAGATAACAAAACTGGAAGGAGACATGTTGTTAACACTGAATTGCATGATTGCACTTGACTCGAGTGGCAACACACTGGTAAACCATGTGAGCATGCCATTCTCTTCTTAGCATCCATACCGAAGATAAACATGCACCCATATTTGCATGAATATTATTCGGTAGCAAGATTCAAAGCTGCATATGCTACTCCAATTCCAGCACTTACAGATCAGTCTCAGTGGCCTGAAGTGGACATTGAATTTTCCATGTGTCCTCCCTTGACGAAAAGAAAGGCTGGCAGGCCTAAACAGAGTAGATTCAAGGCATGGTTTGAGAAAGGTGGGAGTAGTAAGAAGGGAAAGAAAGATGGAAAGCCAAAAAGGGCCAAAAAAGGTAACAAAAACAGATGCAAGTTGTGCCAGGAACTTTGGCACAGAGTGGGATCTGTCAAATGTCGTTACACTCCTGATAAGCCAAAGTATGTTCTTGTTTATTTGTCTGTGTTTTGATTTGGTGCTTTTTTCTAATTACTATATGTATAACATTTTCCCAATGGCCAGGAGAAAGCGAGCAAGTCAACCCCTTGTTGTTGAACAATGTTGGCCAACAAAAAAAGCAAGAGTCAATGGCGGTAGAAAGAAGACAAGTGTGCTCGAGCCTGAGCAGTGAAGAAAATCCTGCTGCAGATCAACACTCGATCAAGAAACTGCTCTCGAGGTTGAAACTGAACCTGAGCGTGTCGAGGTTCGGATGAAGAAACCCATGTTGAGGTACACACCAAGAAACTGCTCGAGGTTGAAACTGAACCTGAGCGTGTCGAGGTTCGGATGAAGAAACCCATGTTGAGGTACACACCAAGAAACTGAAACTCTGTCAACATTGAGACTGAAGACACCGATCATGAGGGTGTTGGCGAGGTGTTGAAAAGACCAAAGAAGAAAACCAAGATGATCAGTGAACTTGTATGTGTAGTAGAACCAAAAACAAGAAGTGCTAAGGCGAAGAAGGGCACGCGACATGGTAGGAAGAGGTAGAACAGAGAACAGTTTAAAAATTTGGGGCATGTAATAATATTTGTAACTTGATGCGTACTGATAGTCACTATGTATCCCCGTATTTCTATTCGAACTTGTTTGTTGGTACCTTGTCTAAACCAGCCAAATAAAATTCAAATCTAAATTCAAATTTGGGCTCAAATTTGAATTAGGGATGGGGTATTGATGTTTTAATGCTATCTAAAGTGCCTCAACTGAAATTATGTTTGCTTGTTGATCATTCCGAGCCCTTTTGGTAAGTTGAACTCATAGTCATGAAAAGTGTGTCTCAAATGACCTCCAAAGGTAGGGTAAACGGCCTCATATTTAAGCAAGTTTTTTTGGCACCTTGTCTAAACCAGCCAAATAATTTTTCTACACATCTATTCTACCTATATAGTGTAAATCTAAAGTCTCACTATTTATTGAATTAATTTTTTTTGAGAAAACAAGGTTTAATAGAAAATTATATATAAAACAAGTTAAAAACATGAAAATGAGAAAAGTAAGTTAAGATCTTTCTTAGTCAATCCGAAATGAAGTTTTGGTGAGGTTTTCACACTTTTCATTTTCAAAACCCCACCTACTCTCTCGGGTGCCCATTACTCTCTCTCTTGAACTCCATACTACATTGTTCGAGGAATGACAATTTTGTGAAGGATTTTTCGTAAAAATGTATGTAAACCATATTTATATTTTTTTCTCGTTACTACACGACATAATAAGACTATGTGCACAAGTTTTATATATTTTTGATTTTTTTTGAATTAGTTATGCTCAACCCTAATCAGCCAAAACCCCTCAAAACCCCGCACACTACCGGGCCGTCGATCGTTGTGCGTGGACGGTTGAGATCAGGCGCTAGGTTTAGCTACAGTGTGCATCGATCCGCATGAGACGCGCTGATTGGTTGAATCAGTGTGCATCGATCCGCATGAGACGCGCTGATTGGTTGAATCGGTGGGGTTTGGATCAGCCTCTCTCGTTGGGGCATCAGGACCGTTCATTTGAATCCAACGGCAAGAGTTGACGCGGTGCATGGACCAAGCCTACGCAGTGCCCTTTCCATCATTGCATGCGTGCCTGAGCCTACCCGCAGCATGCATGCCCACCTGCAGAACTGCGCCCGTGCGTTGCATGCATGCCCTCGACGTAGCCCTGCTCCGCCACCCCTATTGACGCAGTAAGCTGTCGCATGCCTACCATTAGAACCAATGCATCGTCGCATCAAAGCAAGCACCCGGCCACAATGCAGCAGCCCAATGAAGACAACCAAAAAGCCAACGCTGCATGGCGTGCTGTACATGGCGTGCTCCTTTGAGGACGCAATACTGGCATGGGGTATCGATGTGGGTATCGATGCAGTTCAAACGGTGTGCTTCCCGTTACAAGATGGGAAAATGAAGGCGTCCATTATTGTCACGTCTCCCATCGACCGAACGTTGCCCTCTAGCCAGGCACTAGCAAGATGTGCAAATTAATGGGCTAGGGCATGAATGCACGGGCGGCACACGCAGAGAACCCGGGGCAGGCGTGTCCCCTTGACCCACGACGGCACAGACGCGTGCGTGAGCCCGTTCCCCTTGACCCGCGACCGGTGGCATAGAAGGATCGCAGCCCGTTTCCCACGCTCCCACCAAACGCCGCCACCCCCTCGTGTACACACTTTCATGGGGCGCCACGCCCCCACCAAACGTCACCCACCCATTAATTCTACGGGGTGAAACCACATCGCACTTGGGCTATTTAAGCCGGGCACTATCGTCTTCCTCTCCCTCTGTTGGAAATATGCCCTAGAGGCAATAATAAAAAGATTATTATTATATTTCCTTGTTCGTGATAATTGTCTTTTATTCATGCTATAATTGTATTATCCGGAAATCGTAATACACGTGTGAATACATAGACCACAACATGTCACTAGTGAGCCTCTAGTTGACTAGCTCGTTGATCAATAGATAGTCATGGTTTCCTGACTATGGACATTGGATGTCATTGATAACGGGATCACATCATTAGGAGAATGATGTGATGGACAAGACCCAATCCTAGGCATAGCACAAGATCGTGTAGTTCGTTTGCTAGAGCTTTTCCAATGTCAAGTATCTTTTCCTTAGACCATGAGATCGTGTAACTCCCGGATACCGTAGGAGTTCTTTGGGTGTACCAAACGTCACAACGTAACTGGGTGACTATAAAGGTGCACTACAGGTATCTCCGAAAGTGTCTGTTGGGTTGACACGGATCGAGACTGGGATTTGTCACTCCGTATTTCGGAGAGGTATCACCGGGCCCACTCGGTAGTGCATCATCATAATGAGCTCAAAGTGACCAAGTGTCTGGTCACGGGATCATGGATTATGGTACGAGTAAAGTGACTTGCCGGTAACGGGATTGAACGAGGTATTGGGATACCGACGATCGAATCTCGGGCAAGTAACATACCAATTGACAAAGGGAATTGTATACGGGGTTGCTTGAATCCTCGACATCGTGGTTCACCCGATGAGGTCATCGAGGAGCATGTGGGAGCCAACATGGGTATCCAGATCCCGCTGTTGGTTATTGACCGAGAGCCGTCTCGGTCATGTCTCAGATGTCTCCGAACCCGTAGGGTCTACACTTAAGGTTCGGTGGCGCTAGGGTTGTATGAATATGAGTATGCAGCAAAACGAATGTTGTTGGAGTCCGGATGAGATCCGGGACGTCAGCGGGAGTTCGGAATGGTCCGGAGGTAAAGAATTATATATAGGAAGTGCTGTTTCGCCATCGGAAAGTTTGGGGTCACCGGTAATGTACCGGACCACGGAAGGGTCCCGGGGTCCACCGGGTGGGGCCACCTACCCGGAGGGCCCTGTGGGCTGAAGTGGGAGGGAACCAGCCCCTGGTGGGCTGGTGCGCCCCCCACTTGGCCCCCCCCTGCGCCTAGGGTTGGAAACCCTAGGGTAGGGGGGCGCACCACTTGCCTTGGGGGGCACTCCACCCCCCTGGCCGCCGCCCCGTTGGGAGATTCCCATCTCCAGGGCCGCCCCCCCTAGGGGCCTATATAAAGGAGGGGGGAGGGCAGCCGCACCCTGAGTCTTGGCGCCTCCCTCCCCCTGCTACACCTCTTCCTCCTCCCGCGGTTGCTTGGCGAAGCCCTGCCGGAGTCCTGCTGCATCCACCACCACGCCGTCGTGCTGCTGGATCTTCATCAACCTCTCCTTCCCCCTTGCTGGATCAAGACGGAGGAGACGTCACACTGACCGTACGTGTGTTGAACGCGGAGGTGCCGTCCGTTCGGCGCTAGGATCTCCGGTGATTTGGATCACGGCGAGAACGACTCCCTCAACCCCGTTCTCTTGAACGCTTCCACACGCGGTCTACAAAGGTATGTAGATGCACTCATATCACTCGTTGCTAGATGAACTCATAGATGGATCTTGGTGAACGTAGGAAATTTTTTATTTTATGCAACGTTCCCCAACAGTGGCATCATGAGCTAGGTCTATGCGTAGTTCTCTATTGCACGAGTAGAACACAATTTGTTGTGGGCGTAGATATTGTCAACTTTTTAGCCGCTACTAGTCTTATCTTGCTTCAGCGGTATTGTGGGATGAAGCGGCCCAGACCGACCTTACACGTACGCTTACGTGAGACAGGTTCCACCGACTGACATGCACTAGTTGCATAAGGTGGCTAGCGGGTGTCTGTCTCTCCCATTTTAGTTGGAGCGGATTCGATGAAAAGGGTCCTTATGAAGGGTAAATAGAAGTTGACAAATCACGTTGTGGCTTTCACGTAGGTAAGAAAACGTTCTTGCAAGAACCCTATTTCAGCCACGTAAAAACTTGCAACAACAATTAGAGGACGTCTAACTTGTTTTTGCAGCAAGTGTTTTGTGATGTGATATGGCCAAAGTTGTGATGAATGATGAATGATATATATGTGATGTATGAGATCATGTTCTTGTAATAGGAATAATGACTTGCATGTCGATGAGTATGACAACCGGCAGGAGCCATAGGAGTTGTCTTTATTTTTTTGTATGACCTGCGTGTCATTGAGAAACGCCATGTAAATTACTTTACTTTATTGCTAAACGTGTTAGCCATAGTAGTAGAAGTAATAGTTGGCGAGCAACTTCATGGAGACACGATGATGGAGATCATGGTGTCATGCCGGTGACAAGATGATCATGGAGCCCCGAAGATGAAGATCAAATGAGCTATATGATATTAGCCATATCATGTCACTACTATATAATTGCATGTGATGTTTATTATGTTTATGCATCTTGTTTACTTAGAACGACGGTAGTAAGTAAGATGATCCCTTATAATAATTTCAAGAAAGTGTTCTCCCTAACTGTGCGCCGTTGCTAAAGTTCATCGTTTCGAAGCACCATGTGATGATCGGGTGTGATAGATTCTTACGTTCACATACAACGGGTGTAAGACAGTTTTACACATGCAAAACACTTAGGTTAACTTGACGAGCCTAGCATGTACAGACATGGCCTCGGAACACAAGAGACCGAAAGGTCGAACATGAGTCGTATGGAAGATACGATCAACATGGAGATGTTCACCGACGATGACTAGTCCGTCTCACGTGATGATCGGACACGACCTAGTCGACTCGGATCATGTAACACTTAGATGACTAGAGGGATGTCAAATCTGAGTGGGAGTTCATTATATAATTTGATTAGATGAACTTAATTATCATGAACATTAGTCTAAAATCTTTGCAAAATGTCTTGTAGATCAAATGGCCAACGCTCATGTCACCATGAACTTCAACGCGCTCCTAGAAAACCAAGCTGAAAGATGATGGCAGCAACTATTCGGACTGGGTCCGGAACCTGAGGATCATCCTCATAGCAGCCAAGAAACAATATGTCCTAGAAGCACCGCTAGGTGAAGCACCCATCCCAGAGAACCAAGACATTATGAACGCTTGCCAGTCTCGTGCTGATGATTACTCCCTCGTTCAGTGCGGCATGCTTTACAGCTTAGAACCGGGGCTCCAAAAGCGTTTTGAGCAACACGGAGCATATGAGATGTTCGAGGAGCTGAAAATGGTTTTCCAAGATCATGCCCGGGTCGAGAGATATGAAGTCTCCGACAAGTTCTATAGTTGTAAGATGGAGGAAAATAGTTCTGTCAGTGAGCACATGCTCAAAATGTCAGGTTGCACAACCGCCTTGTCCCAAATGGATATTAACCTCCGGACGAGGCGGTCATTGACAGAATCCTTGATCGCTCCCACCGAGCTACAAGAGCTTTGTGATGAACTACAATATGCAGGGGATGGTGAAAACTATTCCTGAAGTATTTTCAATGCTAAAGTCTGCAGAGGTAGAAATCAAGAAAGAACATCAAGTGTTGATGGTCAATAAAACCACTAAGTTCGAGAAGGGCAAGGGTAAGAAGAACTTCAAGAAGGACGGCAAGGATGTTGCCGTGCCTGGTAAGCCAGCTGCCGGGAAGAAGTCAAAGAATGGACCCAAGCCTGAGACTGAGTGCTTTTATTGCAAAGGGAAGGGTCACTGGAAGCGGAACTGCCCCAAATACTTAGCAGACAAGAAGGCCGGCAACACTAAAGGTATATTTGATATACATGTAATTGATGTGTACCTTACCATTACTGTAGTAACTCCTGGGTATTTGATACGGTGCCGTTGCTCATATTTGTAACTCACGGTGGGAGCTACAGAATAAGCGGAGACTGGCGAAGGGCGAGGTGACGATGCGCTGTCGGGAATGGTTCCAAGGTCGATGTGATCGCCGTCGGCACGCTACCTCTACATTTACCTACGGGATTAGATTTAAACCTCAATAATTGTTATTTAGTGCCAAGTTTGAGCATGAACATTGTATCGGGATCTCGTTTAATGCGAGATGGCTACTCATTTAAATCCGAGAATAATGGTTGTTCTATTTATATGAGAGATATGTTTTATGGTCATGCTCCGATGGTCAATGGTTTATTCTTAATGAATCTCGAGCGTAATATTACACATATTCATAGTGTGAATACCAAAAGATGTAAAGTTGATAACGATAGTCCCACATACTTGTGGCACCGCCGCCTTGGTCACATTGGTGTCAAGCGCATGAAGAAGCTCTATTCGATGGACTTTTAGAGTCTCTCGATTATGAATCATTTGACACATGCGAACCATGCCTTATGGGCAAAATGACCAAGACTCGTTCTCCGGAACAATGGAGCGAGCAACCAACTTATTGGAAATCATACATACCGATGTATGCGGTCCAATGGCGTTGAGGCTCATGGAGGATATCGTTATGTTCTCGGTCTCACAGACGACTTAAGTAGATATGGGTATGTCTACTTGATGAAACACAAGTCTGAGACCTTTGAAAAGTTCAAGGAATTTCAGAATGAGGTAGAGAATCAACGTGACCGAAAAATAAAGTTCTTACGATCAGATCGTGGAGGAGAATATTTAAGACACGAATTTGGTACACACTTAAGGAAATGTGGAATCGTTTGACAACTCATGCCGCCTGGAACACCTCAGCGTAACGGTGTGTCCGAACATCGTAATCGCACTCTATTGGATGTGGTGCGATCTATGATGTCTCTTACTGATTTACCGCTATAATTTTGGGGATACGCTCTACAGACAGCTACATTCACTTTAAATAGGGCACCGTCTAAATCCGTTGAGACGACACCATATGAATTTGTTGGAAATATGCCCTAGAGGCAATAATAAAAGCATTATTATTATATTTCCTTGTTCATGATAATTGTCTTTTATTCATGCTATAACTGTATCATCCGAAAATCGTGATACACGTGTGAATACATAGACCACAATCGTCCCTAGTGAGCCTCTAGTTGACTAGCTCGTTGGTCGACGGATAGTCATGGTTTCCGACTATGGACATCGGATGTCATTGACAACGGGATCACATCATTAGGAGAATGACGTGATGGACAAGACCCAATCCTAAGCATAGCACAAAGATCGTGTAGTTCGTTTTGCTAGAGCTTTTCCAATGTCAAGTATCTCTTCCTTAGACCATGAGATCGTGTAACTCCCGGATACCGTAGGAGTGCTTTGGGTGTACCAAATGTCACAACGTGGCGGGTGACTATAAAGGTGCATTACAGGTATCTCCGAAAGTGTCATTGGGTTCACACGGATTGAGACAGGATTTGTCACTCCGTATTGCGGAGAGGTATCACGGGCCCACTCGGTAGTGCATCATCATAATGAGCTCAAAGTGACCAAGTGTCCGGTCACGGGATCATGCATTACTGTGCGAGTAAAGTGACTTGCCGTAACGAGACTGAGCGAGGTATTGGGATACCGACGATCGAGTCTCGGGCAAAGTAACATACCGTCGACAAAGGGAATAGTATACGGGGTTGCTTGAATCCTCGACATCGTGGTTCATCCGATGACATCATCGAGGAGCATGTGGGAGCCAACATGTATCCAGATCCGCTGTTGGTTATTGACCGAGAGCGTCTCGGTCATGTTCGCATGTCTCCGAACCCGTAGGGTCTACACACTAAGGTTCGGTGGCGCTAGGGTTATTAGGAAGACTTGTATGTGATTACGAATGTTGTTCGAGTCCCGGATGAGATCTCGGACGTCACGAGGAGTTCCGGAATGGTCCGGAGGTAAAGATTTATACCGGAAAAGTTTTGGGTCATATCGGTATTGTACCGGGGCCACCGGAAAGGTTCCGGAGGACCACCGGGAGGGGCCACCCCTCCCGGGGGGCCACTTGGGCTGCGTGGGAGGCAGCCAGCCCCGGTGGGCTGGGCGCACCCTCCCTTGGGCCCATGCGCCTAGGGTTGAGGGGGAACCCTAAGGGGCGCCCCCTTGCTTGGGGGCAAGCCCCCCCCTTAACCGTCGCCCCCCTCTAGATGCATCTAAAGGGGCGGCCCCCTCCTCCTTCCCCTATAAATAGAGGGGTGAGGGAGGCTGCATACACAACTTGAAGGCGCAGCCCTCCCTCCCAACACCTCTCCTCCTCCGCGTGCGCTTGGCGAAGCCCTGCTTGGGGAATCTGTCACTCCATCATCATCACGCCGTCGTGCTGCTGTTGGAGCCATCTTCCTCAACCTCTCCTTCCTACTTGCTGGATCAAGACAGAGGAGACGTTGCCCGTACCGTATGTGCGTTGAACGCGGAGGTGCTGTCCGTTCAGCACTTGGTCATCGGTGATCCGAGTACGACTCCATCATCACCATCCCCTCGAAAGCTTCCGCACGCGATCTACAAGTGGTATGTAGATGCAAACTCACTCCCTTGACTCGTTGCTTAGATGAACTCATAGATGGATCTTGGTGAAACCGTAGGAAAAATTTTAATTTTCTGCCACGTTCCCCAACAGTGGTATCAGAGCTAGGTCTATGCGTAGTTCTTTATTGCATGAGTAGAACACAATTTAGTTGTGGGTGTGGATCTTGTCAACTTACTTGCCGCTACTAGTCTTATCTTGCTTCCGCGGTATTGTGGGATGAAGCGGCCCGGACCAACCTTACACGTACGCTTACGTGAGACCGGTTCCACCGACTAACATGCACTAGTTGCATAAGGTGGCTAGCGGGTGTCTGTCTCTCCCACTTTAGTTGGAGCGGATTCGATGAAAAGGGTCCTTATGAAGGGTAAATAGAAGTTGACAAAATCACGTTGTGGTTATTCGTAGGTAAGAAAACGTTCTTGCTAGAACCCAATTGCAGCCACGTAAAAGATGCAACAACAATTAGAGGACGTCTAACTTGTTTTTGCAGCAATTGTCATGTGATGTGATATGGCCAAGTTGTGATGAATGATGAATGACATATTGTGATGTATGAGATCATGTTCTTGTAATAGGAATCACGACTTGCATGTCGATGAGTATGACAACGGCAGGAGCCATAGGAGTTGTCTTTATTTTTGTATGACCTGCGTGTCATTGAAGAACGCCATGTAAATTACTTTACTTTATTGCTAAACGCGTTAGCCATAGAAGTAGAAGTAGTCGTTGGCGTGACAACTTCATGGAGGCACAATGATGGAGATCATGATGATGGAGATCATGGTGTCATGCGGTGACAAGATGATCATGGAGCCCCGAAGATGGAGATCAATGGAGCTATATGATATTGGCCATATCATGTCACTACTATATAATTGCATGTGATGTTTATTATGTTTATGCATCTTGTTTACTTAGAACGACGGTAGTAAATAAGATGATCCCTTACACAATTTCAAGAAGTGTTCTCCCTAACTGCACCGTTGCTAAAGTTAAATCGCTTCTAAGCACCACGTGATGATCGGTGTGATGGATTCTTACGTTCACATACAACGGGTGTAAGACAGATTTACACACGCAAAACACTTAGGGTTAACTTGACGAGCCTAGCATGTACAGACATGGCCTCGGAACACGGAGACCGAAAGGTCGAACACGAGTCGTATGGAAGATACGATCAACATGAGAATGTTCACCGACGATGACTAGTCCGTCTCACGTGATGATCGGACACGGCCTAGTCGACTCGGATCGTGTAACACTTAGATGACTAGAGGATGTCTAATCTGAGTGGGAGTTCATTTAAATAATTTGATTAGATGAACTTAATTATCATGAACTTAGTCTAAAACTTTTGCATAATATGTCTTGTAGATCAAATGGCCAACGCTCATGTCAACTTGAACTTCAACGCGTTCCTAGAAAACCAAGCTGAAAGATGATGGCAGCAACTATACGGACTGGGTCCGAACTTGAGATCATCCTCATAGCTGCCAGAAACAATATGTCCTAGAAGGACCGCTAGGTGACGCTCCGTCCCTGAGAACCAAGACATTATGAATGCTTGGCAGTCTCGTCTTGATGATTACTCCCTCGTTCGGTGCGGCATGCTTTACAGCTTAGAACCGGGGCTCCAAAAGCGTTTTGAGCATCACGGAGCATATGAGATGTTCGAGGAGCTGAAACTGGTTTTCCAAGCTCACGCCGGTCGAGAGATATGACATCTCCGACAAGTTCTATAGTTGTAAGATGGAGGAAAATAGTTACATCGGTGAGCACATACTCAAGATGTCCAGGTTGCACAACCGTATGACCCAGCTGAATATTAACCTCCACGATGAGGCGGTCATTGACAGAATCCTTGATCGCTCCCACCAAGCTACAAGAGCTTTGTGATGAACTACAATATGCAGGGGATGGTAAAGACCATTCTGAAGTATTCTCTCTGCTGAAGTCAGCAGAGGTTGAAATCAAGAAAGAACATCAAGTGTTGATGGTCAATAAGACCACTAAGTTCAAGAAGGGCAAGGGCAAGAAGAACTTCAAGAAGGACGGCAAGGAGGTTGCCGCGCCCGTAAGCAAGTTGCCGGAAGAAGTCAAAGAATGGACCCAAGCACGAGACTGAGTGCTTTTATTGCAAGGGAAGGGTCCTTTGGGCGGAACTGCCCCAAATACTTAGCGGATAAGAAGGCCGCAACACCAAAGGTATATTTGATATACATGTAATTGATGTGTACCTTACCGAGACTCGTAGTAACTCCTGGGTATTTGATACGGTGCCGTTGCTCATATTTGTAACTCAAAGCAGGAGCTGCGGAATAAGCGGAGATGGCGAAGGGCGAGGTGACGATCTTGCGCGTCGGGAATGGTTCCAGTCGATGTGATCGCCGTCGACACGCTACCTCTTCATTTACCTCTGGGATTAGTTTTGAACCTTAATAATTGTTATTTGGTGCCAAGTTTGAGCATGAACATTGTATCTGGATCTCGTTTAATGCGAGATGGCTACTCATTTAAATCCGAGAATAATGGTTGTTCTATTTATATGAGAGATTTGTTTTATGGTCATGCTCCAATGGTCAATGGTTTATTCTTAATGAATCTCGAGCATAGTGTTACACATATTCATAGCGTGAATACCAAAAGATGTAAAGTTGATAACGATAGTCCCACATACTTGTGGCACTGCCGCCTTGGTCACATTGGTGTCAAGCGCATGAAGAAGCTCCATGCTGATGGACTTTTAGAGTCTCTCGATTATGAATCATTTGACACATGCGAACCATGCCTCATGGGCAAAATGACCAAGACTCCGTTCTCGGAACAATGGGCGAGCAACCAACTTGTTGGAAATCATACATACCGATGTATGCGGTCCAATGAGTGTTGAGGCTCGCGGAGGATATCGTTATGTTCTCACTCTCACAGATGACTTGAGTAGATATGGGTATGTCTACTTGATGAAACACAAGTCTGAGACCTTTGAAAAGTTCAAGGAATTTCAGAATGAAGTAGAGAATCAACGTGACCGAAAGATAAAATTCTTACGATCGGATCGTGGAGGAGAATATTTAAGTCACGAATTTGGTACACACTTAAGAAAATGTGGAATCGTTTCACAACTCACGCCGCCTGGAACACCTCAGCGTAACGGTGTGTCCGAACGTCGTAATCGCACTCTATTGGATATGGTGCGATCTATGATGTCTCTTACCGATTTACCGCTATCATTTTGGGGATACGCTCTAGAGATAGCTACATTCACTTTAAATAGGGCACCGTCTAAATCCGTTGAGACGACACCGTATGAATTATGGTTTGGGAAGAAACCTAAGCTGTCGTTTCTAAAAGTTTGGGGATGCGATGCTTATGTCAAGAAACTTCAACCTGAAAAGTTCGAACCCAAGTCGGAAAAATACGTCTTCATAGGATACCTTAAAGACACCATTGGGTATACCTTCTACTTAAGATCCGAGGGCAAGATCTTTGTTGCCAAGAACGGATCCTTTCTGGAAAAAGAGTTTCTCTCGAAAGAAGTAAGTGGGAGGAAAGTAGAACTTCGATGAAGTACTACCTCTTGAGCGGGATAGTAGTGCAGCTCGGAAAATGTTCTGTGATGCCTACACCAACTGAAGAGGAAAATAATGATGATGATCAAGGTACTTGGATCAAGTTGCTCTTGAACTTCGTGGGTCCACTAGGACACGTTCCGCACTGAGTGGTACGACAACCCTGTCACGGAAATCATGTTGTTAGACAACGGTGAACCTTGAACTATGAAGAAGCGATGGCGGGCCCAGATTCCAACAAATGGCTAGAAGCCATGAAATCCGAGATAGAATCCATGTATGAAAACAAAGTATGGACTTTGGTGACTTGCCCGATGATCGGCGACGATAGAAAACAAATGGATCTTTAAGAAGAAGACGGACGCGGATGGTAATGTCACCATCTATAAAGCTCGACTTGTCGCTAAGGGTTATCGGCAAGTTCAAGGGATTGACTACGATGAGACTTTCTCTCCGTAGCGAAGCTGAAGTCCGTCCGAATCATGTTAGCAATTGCCGCATACTATGATTATGAGATATGGCAGATGAGCGTCAAAACAGCGTTCCTTAACGGTTATCTTAAGGAAGAGCTGTATATGATGCAGCCGGAAGGTTTTGTCGATCCTAAGAATGCTAACAAAGTATGCAAGCTCCAGCGATCCATTTATGGGCTGGTGCAAGCATCTCGGAGTTGGAACATTCGCTTTGATGAGATGATCAAAGCGTTTGGGTTTATCTGAGACTTATGGAGAAGCCTGCGTTTACAAGAAAGTGAGTGGGAGCTCAGTAGCATTTCTCATATTATATGTAGATGACATACTTTTGATGGGAAATGATATAGAATTCTTGGACAACATTAAGGCCTACTTGAATAAATGTTTTCAATGAAGGACCTTGGAGAAGCTGCTTATATATTAGGCATCAAGATCTATAGAGATAGATCGAGGCGCCTCATAGGTCTTTCACAAAGCACATACCTTGATAAGATTTTGAAGAAGTTCAAAATGGATCAGTCCAAGAAGGGTTCTTGCCTGTATTGCAAGGTGTGAGATTGAGCTCAGCTCAATGCACGACCACGACAAAAGATAAAGAAGAGATGAGTGTCATCCCTATGCTTCAGCCATAGGATCTATTATGTATGCCATGCTGTGTACCAGACCTGATGTAAACCTTGCCGTAAGTTTGGTAGGAAGGTACCAAAGTAATCCCGCAAGGAACACCGGACAACGGTCAAGAATATCCTAAAGTACACGAAAAGGACAAAGGACATGTTTCGTTTATGGAGGTGACGAAGAGCTCGTCGTAAAGGTTACGTCGGCGCTAAGCTTCGACACAGATCTGATGACTCTAAGTCACAAACCGGATACGTGTATATGTTGAATGGTGGAGCGATGGCTGGTGCAGCTGCAAGCGAGCGTCGTGGCGGGATCTACATGTGAAGCGGAGTACATGGCAGCCTCGGAGGCAGTGCATGAAGCAATTTGGGTGAAGGAGTTCATCACCGACCTAGGAGTCATACCCAATGCGTCGGGGCCGATCAAACTCTTCTGTGACAACACTAGAGCTATTGCACTTGCCAAGGAGCCCAGGTTTCACAAGAAGACCAGGCACATCAAGCGTCGCTTCAACTCCATCCGTGAAAATGTTCAAGATGGAGACATAGAAATTTGCAAAGTGCATATGGATCTGAATGTCGCAGATCCGTTGACTAAACCTCTTCCGCGGGCAAAACATGATCAACACCAGAACTCTATGGGTGTTCGATTCATCACAATGTAACTAGATTATTGACTCTAGTGCAAGTGGGAGACTGTTGGAAATATGCACTAGAGGCAATAATAAAAGCATTATTATTATATTTCCTTGTTCATGATAATTGTCTTTTATTCATGCTATAATTGTATTATCCGGAAATCGTGATACACGTGTGAATACATAGACCACAATCGTCCCTAGTGAGCCTCTAGTTGACTAGCTCGTTGGTCAACGATAGTCATGGTTTCGACTATGGACATCATATGTCATTGATAACGGGATCACATCATTAGGAGAATGACGTGATGGACAAGACCCAATCCTAAGCATAGCACAAAGATCGTGTAGTTCGTTTTGCTAGAGCTTTTCCAATGTCAAGTATCTCTTCCTTAGACCATGAGATCGTGTAACTCCGGATACCGTAGGAGTGCTTTGGGTGTACCAAACGTCACAACGTAACTGGGTGACTATAAAGGTGCATTACAGGTATCTCCGAAAGTGTCTGTTGGGTTGACACGGATCGAGACAAGGATTTGTCACTCCGTATTGCGGAGAGGTATCACTGGGCCCACTCGGTAGTGCATCATCATAATGAGCTCAAAGTGACCAAGTGTCTGGTCACGGGATCATGCATTACGGTACAAGTAAAGTGACTTGCCGGTAACGAGACTGAACGAGGTATTGGGATACCGACGATCGAGTCTCGGGCAAGTAACATACCGTCCGACAAAGGGAATAGTATACGGGTTGCTTGAATCCTCGACATCGTGGTTCATCCGATGACATCATCGAGGAGCATGTAGGAGCCAACATGGGTATCCAGATCCGCTGTTGGTTATTGACCGAGAGCGTCTCGGTCATGTCGCATGTCTCCGAACCCGTAGGGTCTACACATAAGGTTCGGTGGCGCTAGGGTTATTAGGAAGACTTGTATGTGATTACGAATGTTGTTCCGAGTCCCGAATGAGATCTCGGATGTCACGAGGAGTTCCGAAATGGTTCGGAGGTAAAGATTTATACCGGAAAAGTTTCGGGTCATATCGGTATTGTACCGGGGCCACCGGAAAGGTTCCGGAGGACCACCGGGAGGGGCCACCCCTCCCGGGGGGCCACTTGGGCTGTGTGGGAGGCAGCCAGCCCCTGGTGGGCTGGGCGCACCCCCCTTGGGCCCATCGCCTAGGGTTGAGGGGGGAACCCTAAGGGGCGCCCCTTGCTTGGGGGCAAGCCCCCTCCCTTGGCGCCGCCCCCTCTAGATGCATCTAGAGGGCCCGGCCCCCCTCCTCCCTTCCCCTATAAATAGAGGGGTGAGGGGAGGGCTGCATACACAACTTGAAGGCGCAGCCCTTCCCCTCCCAACACCTCTCCTCCTCCGTGTGCGCTTGGCGAAGCCCTGCCGAGAACTGTCACTCCATCATCATCACGCCGTCGTGCTGCTGTTGGAGCCATCTTCCTCAACCTCTCCTTCCTCCTTGCTGGATCAAGGCGGAGGAGTTGCCCGTCTGCGTGTGTGTGTTGAGCGCGGAGGTGCTGTCCGTTCAGCACTTGGTCATCGGTGATCCGAGTGCGACTCCATCATCACCATCCCCTCGAAAGCTTCCGCACGCGATCTACAAGTGGTATGTAGATGCAAACTCACTCCCTTGACTCGTTGCTTAGATGAACTCATAGATGGATCGTGGTGAAACCGTAGGAAATTTTTTAATTTTCTACAACGTTCCCCAACAGAATTATGGTTTGGGAAGAAACCTAAGCTGTCGTTTCTAAAAGTTTGGGGATGCGATGCTTATGTTAAAAAACTTCAACCTGAAAAGCTCGAACCCAAGTCAGAAAAATGCGTCTTCATAGGATACCCTAAGGAAACCATTGGGTATACCTTCTACCTTAGATCCGAAGGCAAGACCTTTGTTGCCAAGAACGGATCCTTTCTTGAAAAAGAGTTTCTCTCGAAAGGAGTAAGTGGGAGGAAAATAGAACTCGATGAAGTGCTCCCTCTTGAACCGGAAAGTAGTGCAGCTCAGGAAAATGTTCCTATGGTGACTACACCGACTGGAGAGGAAATTAATGATGATGATCAAGGTACTTCGGATCAAGTTTCTACTGAACTTCGTAGGTCCACAAGGACACGTTCGACACCAGAGAGGTATGGCAACCCTGTCCTGGAAATCATGTTGTTAGACAACGGTGAAACTTTGAACTTTGAAGAAGCGATGGAGGGCCTAGATTCCAACAAATGGCTTGAAGCCATGCAATCCGAGATAGGATCCATGTATGAAAACAAAGTATGGACTTTGACAGACTTGCCCGATGATCGGCGAGCGGTAGGAAACAAATGGATCTTTAAGAAGAAGATGGACACGGATGGTAATGTTACCATCTATAAAGCTCGAATTGTCGCTAAAGGTTATCGGCAAGTTCAAGGGGTTGACTATGATGAGACTTTCTCTCCCATAGTGAAGCTGAAGTCCGTCCGAATCATGTTAGCAATTGCCGCATACTATGATTATGAGATATGGCAAATGGACGTCAAAACGGCATTCCTTAACGGCTATCTTAAGGAAGAACTGTATATGATGCAGCCGGAAGGTTTTGTCGACCCTAAGAATGCTAACAAGGTATGCAAGCTCCAGCGATCCATTTATGGGCTGGTGCAAGCATCTCGGAGTTGGAACATTCGCTTTGATGACATGATCAAAGCGTTTGGGTTTATGCAGACTTATGGAGAAGCCTACGTTTACAAGAAAGTGAGTGGGAGCTCTGTAGCATTTCTCATATTATATGTAGATCCATACTTTTGATGGGAAATGATATAGAACTTTTGGACAACATTAAGGCCTACTTGAAAAAGAGTTTTTCCATGAAGGACCTTGGAGAAGCTGCTTATATATTAGCCATCAAGATCTATAGAGATAGATCGAGACGCCTCATAGGTCTTTCACAAAGCACATACCTTGATAAGATATTGAAGAAGTTCAAAATGGATCAGTCCAAGAAAGGGTTCTTGCCTGTATTACAAGGTGTGAAATTGAGCTCGGCTCAATGTCCGACCACGGCAGAAGGTATAGAAGAGATGAGTGTCATCCCCTATGCATCAGCCATAGGGTCTATTATGTATGCCATGCTGTGTACCAGACCTGATGTAAACCTTGCCGTAAGTTTGGTAGGAAGGTACCAAAGTAATCCCGGCAAGGAACACCGGACAGCGGTCAAGAATATCCTGAAGTACCGAAAAGGACTAAGGACATGTTTCTCGTTTATGGAGGTGACAGAGCTCGTCAGAACGGTTACGTCGACGCTTAGCTTCGACACGAGATCTGGATGACTCTAAGTCACAAATCGGATACGTGTATATGTTGAATGGTGGAGCAGATGGCTGGTGCAGCTACAAGCAGAGCGTCGTGGCGGGATCTACATGTGAAGCGGAGTACATGGCAGCCTCGGAGGCAGCGCATGAAGCAATTTGGGTGAAGGAGTTCATCACCGACCTAGGAGTCATACCCAATGCGTCGGGGCCGATCAAACTCTTCCGTGACAACACTGGAGCTATTGCACTTGCCAAGGAGCCTAGGTTTCACAAGAAGACCAGGCACATCAAGCGTCGCTTCAACTCCATTCGTGAAAATGTTCAAGATGGAGACATAGAAATTTGGAAAGTGCATACGGATCTGAATGTCGCAGATCCGTTGACTAAACCTCTTTCGCGAGCAAAACATGATCAACACCAGAACTCTATGGGTGTTCGATTCATCACAATGTAACTAGATTATTGACTCTAGTGCAAGTGGGAGACTGTTGGAAATATGCCCTAGAGGCAATAATAAAAGGATTATTATTATATTTCCTTGTTCGTGATAATTGTCTTTTATTCATGCTATAATTGTATTATCCGGAAATCGTAATACACGTGTGAATACATAGACCACAACATGTCACTAGTGAGCCTCTAGTTGACTAGCTCGTTGATCAATAGATAGTCATGGTTTCCTGACTATGGACATTGGATGTCATTGATAACGGGATCACATCATTAGGAGAATGATGTGATGGACAAGACCCAATCCTAGGCATAGCACAAGATCGTGTTGTTCGTTTGCTAGAGCTTTTCCAATGTCAAGTATCTTTTCCTTAGACCATGAGATCGTGTAACTCCCGTAGGAGTTCTTTGGGTGTACCAAACGTCACAACGTAATCGGGTGACTATAAAGTTGCACTACGGTATCTCCGAAAGTGTCATTGGGTTGACACGGATCGAGATCGGGATTTGTCACTCCGTATTTCGGAGAGGTATCACCGGGCCCACTCGGTAGTGCATCATCATAATGAGCTCAAAGTGACCAAGTGTCTGGTCACGGGATCATGCATTACGGTACGAGTAAAGTGACTTGCCGGTAACGGGATTGAACGAGGTATTGGGATACCGACGATCGAATCTCGGGCAAGTAACATACCAATTGACAAAGGGAATTGTATACGGGGTTGCTTGAATCCTCGACATCGTGGTTCACCCGATGAGGTCATCGAGGAGCATGTGGGAGCCAACATGGGTATCCAGATCCCGCTGTTGGTTATTGACCGGAGAGCCGTCTCGGTCATGTCTGCATGTCTCCCGAACCCGTAGGGTCTACACACTTAAGGTTCGGTGACGCTAGGGTTGTATGAATATGAGTATGCAGCAAACCGAATGTTGTTCGAGTCCGGATGAGATCCCGGACGTCACGGGAGTTCGGAATGGTCTGGAGGTAAAGAATTATATATAGGAAGTGCTGTTTGACCATCGGAAAGTTTGGGGTCACCGGTATTGTCTGGGACCACCGGAAGGGTCCCGGGTCCACCGGTGGGGCCACCTATCCCGGAGGGCCCTGTGGGCTGAAGTGGGAGGGAACCAGCCCCTGGTGGGCTGGTGCGCCCCCCACTTGGGCCCCTCCTGCGCCTAGGGTTGGAAACCCTAGGGTGAAGCGCACCACTTGCCTTGGGGCACTCCACCCCCGCCGCCGCCCCTTGGGAGATTCCCATCTCAGGGCGGCGTCCCCTGGGGCCTATATAAGGAGGGGAGGAAGCCGCACCCTGAGTCTTGGCGCCTCCCTCCCCCTGCTACACCTCTTCCTCCTCCCGCAGTTGCTTGGCGAAGCCTGCAGAATCTGCTGCATCCACCACCACGCCGTCGTGCTGCTGGATCTTCATCAACCTCTCCTTCCCCTTGCTGGATCAAGACGGAGGAGACGTCATGCTGACCGTACGTGTGTTGAACGCGGAGGTGCCGTCCGTTCGGCGCTAGGATCTCCGGTGATTTGGATCACGACGAGAACGACTCCCTCAACCCCGTTCTCTTGAACGCTTCCGCACGCGATCTACAAAGGTATGTAGATGCACTCATATCACTCGTTGCTAGATGAACTCATAGATGGATCTTGGTGAACGTAGGAAATTTTTTATTTTATGCAACGTTCCCCAACACCCTCCTCATCCACACCCCATCCGCCTCCTCTGCCCTCCTTCTTCCTTCTTCTCCAGCAAACTCGATCGAGCCCTCGAGCCACCCCGCCACCATGCAGTACACCGGCCCCACCTACCGCTTCCCCCCAACCGTGCCAGAAAGGCTCTACCCGGACGGAGTGTATGTAGAGAGAACCCTTAGGGTTTGGGCGATCTCGAGGTGGAGGGGCGCAAGGGAGTTAACGGAGTTCTTCCTTGGGGTCGGCTTCCGCCACCTCCCCCGCGGCTCTCCTCGGATGTACCATCTTGAGGAGGTCAACCACAACGGCATTGCCGTTGGGCTCCTCGCCACGTTCACTAACCCTTTCGATGCTTTCCATCTCCTCGGGCGAGCGTATTGGGTTGGTTGTGAGTTCATAGCTTACACAACCTACAATATCTACACCAACTTCAACGGCATCTTCCCCAACAACGGCGTTATGCACACGCTCCCGTACCCCATCAACAAAAGGGGGGAGGAGTGAAGGGCGGCACCCGGAGGAGCGAGGTGGCCCCGGAGGAGGAGGAGAAGAAGAACCCGAAGAACCCGCGTTTGGTGCCCCCCTATCTATCTAGCGAGATCTATCGTATTAGTTTTTTTAATTTGTAATCGTTATGCTTTAAGTTTTATTAGTACTTTAAGTTGTAAGGCTATCATGGAGTTGTAAGGCTATCGTGGAACTATGGGTTGCAATCTTTATGCTTCTATATAATCGTTATGCTACTTTATATATTGTGTGTTTCGTGCTATTATTTGTGGATTGCTATGGGTTGTTTTTGCTTATTATTAGTATATTGCTATGGGTTGCCACGGGCCCGGTTTCTACACCCCAATCACCACACGGCGCCCTCACACACACCATCTTCAAAATATTGGCCAAACCATGGACATGCAACTAGGAGCCCCATGCAAACCCACTATGGACATGGGTGCAATTAGGAAATGCAAACAAATTTACTTCGGGCACTTCATGCAAGCATGCAACTCATTTAGTTCATGGAACCGTAGACATGCATTAGTTTTAGTGCATCAAAAAATGATCCATCACAAAATTTAGTGCAAGAAAAAGGCCAAAGTAAAAACAAGTAACATTTTATTTGCCGAAGTTAGAGGTGGGCTGGTGCCCTTACGCGGGTGGGCTGGTCTCTATTTGGGCATGGTTATTTTCTTAGGGCCCATTTTCTCACGGCCCAACATCTATTCGGCAGGCCAGTTTTGTTTTTTTACTAGAAACTGAATTTGGGTGTGTACTGTTAATCAAGAACAAAAACAGAGGAAACAGAGCATGAACACTGAATAGGGCCCCGAGAATATCATTACAATAATTCAAGCAAGTTTTGCTTCACACAAATTCAAATTCATCTAACAAATGATCCTCAGCTCATCGGGCACCCCTCAAACTAGTGACTAACTAACTGAAACTCTAACAAATTCTAGCGATTGATGAACATCAAGTAAAATAAACCCATAGCAATGACACAACCATAAAATGCTCCAGCCATCATATTTGCTTGTTGCTTCAAATCGACCAGATGCTTTAGTTGCTTGCCGATTTTCTTCAATTCACACTTCAGTTCTGTACTGTGCATCATCGGATCGGCTCTATCCGCAAAATTGGGGGCTTGTTCCACGGCAAGCCGCCCCCCAAAATTGAGCTCTTGGGTTTGGGTTGATCCCTCCAATTTCAACCTTTCAACATAGTCATCGAGCCACTCAAAATGCCCACATTTCTGCAGAACCTGAAAAACAGGGGGCCGGCGGCGCATGAATCCTAGATCCACCGCCCTAATTCGAGGAAAAAAGAAAGAAATCGGGAGAAATTAGACCATAGGATTGGTCAAGAACACGGATCTAACCTGCCCCTGCTGTGGCTTGCTCAAACATTTCACAAACTCGCGCCCACGGTTGCCATTTTCTTTCCTCACACAATTCAAACGCTTCAGAGGCTCCATGCGCGGGCAATCGGGGCATCTTGTCAAGGGTAGTGGACCGTACTGCGTTCATGATTGGCGGGTGGCCGAAGTCGAGCTAGACATCACTCGCCGGCGGCACGCTTCGTTACCGGAGCAGAGGAAGAAGAAGGTGGGAAAGGAAATGGGCAGGGCAAGCAATGGAGGGTGGCGGGCTGGCTCGGGCTCGTGGGTGGCTCGGGTCGGGGCACGCTGATGAGCACGGTCATGCTTGTGTGGATAAGTTGTGGGTCCCACCCGCATGCGAGTAACTGGTGGGTCCCGCGTGTCATAACTCAAATCGCTAACCCCTCGTGTTTTTCATTTCACGGTTAAACAGAGCCATGTCGCATTGGAGCTATTGTTGGCTTCGAAGACGTCGCATCACAGCCATTCATTCGAACTACATCGCACTCCTTCCAATTCGCATGAAAAACGTCGCACAGGAGCTATTGGCCCGCTACAAGGTGTGGTGGACCCATTAACTTGGGTTGGTATTAAGTAATCGTAAACATACTTCTAAACCTTAGTAGTTGATGTGATCCCACCCCGTGTATAATATAGCATGGCTAAGCAATGTAACTGCAATCATTGGTGACAAGGAACGGGGTTGTCTCAGCATATTCTCTGGGGTGCTCCAACCCCCCCCCCCCCCATGCTGAAGTTTCGTGAAAAATACCATAAAACATATGTGTGGCGAAGAAAATATTGTCCGATCTACGATCCATCCAAACCGGGGTTTTTTTTCTGTACATACAATTTTTTTGCCTATTTTTAATGAGAATACGTTTCCTAGTATTTTTTTCACGAAACTTCAAACAGGAGTATTGGGCACCCGGGTTAGATATCCAAAAAATTCAGTTTTTGTTTGCTATTTTTGCTTTGTTTTTTAATTTAATACTCATATAGGGGGTGGGTTGGAGCAAGTGCTCCAAATCCTCTTCCTATACTCACAGCCTATTCCTGGCGTAGCATATTAAAATAAGGGTGGCCTGATCCAAATATACCACTTTCCTGCTAATTGTTGACGTTCTTCACTCTCGGGATCTTGACAACGCTACTCTTTGCTCTCCAATCTATCTATTGTAAGTAAAAGAAACATGATAAATGCCATATAGAAAAATCAAAAGAACAAATAAATAGTTATGGCCAGGTTTTTTTTTGAGAAACTGTTATGGCCAGGTTAAGAAACATCAACATAATTATGGCCAGCTTAAGCAACGCTATGGGGAGTGGTTCAATCCACCCAACTCCTTCTTTCTCTCACATTTATGCCATTGTAGCCACTGCATAGCCTTCTTCGATTAACCGGTCTACGATAATGACTCTTGGTGCAAAAAAGAAGGTTGCCGCCAGCCCGCCACCGCCAGCTTTGTCCTTCCAAGAGATAGGAAGAAAGGTGATTTGCTGCCCCCTCCTTGATGGAGGAGAGCCATTTGGTGAAGTAATCTCATGCAGACTCGATCCCCACGGAGGATTTGAACCAGTTGAGGGCGCACGTCGTGGAAATGGTGCCGACTTTGCATGGGATGAGTGCATACTCCATCGCCCCTTTGTTGATCGAGGCATGTCCTTTCCCCTACACAATTCAAATCAAGGAATCCTCTCTTTCTACGGCATACAACTCTGTCACCTGAGCCCCAAAGGCATGCTGCACATTGTTAGATCATGATGTGCAAATGTGTCCTGAGCACCCATCGTGTTAGGGGATTTGGAAGTGAATCTTCATAGTTAAAATGCAACCGGTGAAGAAAGGTAAGCAAATGTCAATCTATGGAGGTGCCGCCATTCTAGTGGAGTCGGGAGCCAGCTACTTTCATATTTCAAATCACATCGAAGCAGGCCTAATGAGGGTTCTAAACAGATTTCAATCTAGCGCATGATCCCAATGTTAGAGATAATCCTTTAGGGTTAACTAGCAAACATGTCCGTGCATTGCAATGGGAAAAAATATCTTTGTGTTGTCCTACTAGAAAATACAACGTGCTAAACGAAAGAATCGGGACATAATAGAACTTTCAAGAATTCTTCAACACCAACGTTAACCGGTTTGTCCAAATTTGAATTGATTGAAGAATGAAATGATACAAAGTTGATTACCATTCAATAAAATGGCACATTTCTTTTGACTGCAAGTTTATTAATTAACATTATAAAATTGAGATGAATTTAAAATTTTTAGAATTCTCGGGCATGAATGTTCACAAGACCGAGGGTGTTACATTCGAAAAAATAATGAATTTAATTTTTTTATAGAATTATTTTTCATGTTGTTCATTGACTTAGAAATAACAATTACTAAATTATCGAGAAATAGCTCATTGATATTACTTTGTGAAATTTTGAAATAATCTAGAAAAATGGTTTGCATAGGTCATTATGAAAGTTAGAGAAATTTACAAATTCCAAACTTAAAGAAATTATTACAAAATTTTCATTTGTGATATTTTTGTTCTGAGCGTATCTAATGAATTGAGGAAAACATTATCCTAAAGTTGGTCAAAGAAATACACAAACTTTGATGTTTTTATCCTATTTTTTCCCACATTGTAAACATCTACAAGGTTTCACGTCATTCCATGAGAAGTTGATACAATAACTAAGAAAAGCATGTACTCCTACAAACCCTGAGATGTTAAAATTTAGCACAAAAAATTCTAATCATCCATATGGTTACTAAGAACAAAATTTGTTTTTTTCCACATAACTTGACATTCACAATTTTTCTGCTGGTCTATCCTAACACTAATTTATTTATTGTCAAAATTAACCCCGCCTATATATGGTATGTAAGCATCCAAATTAACCCTATCTATTTATATCCACCTCTAAGTAATATTTTTTAAGTGTTTATTTAGAAAAACCGAGTGTGGACATGTTTGTATGCCGTTTTTTACTTTACCTTTAATATTTATATGGTGTGCGACATCTTCTCCTTTATTACTCCCATTTTAATTAGGAGTCAATTAGTAGGCACAACAACCCGGAATTCCATTTAGCGGAGGCATGCATGTCCCACCTTTATTTTCGGCATTTGAATTTTTGTTTCCCTGAATCCTGGTTAACCAAAGGCTCATGATCTCTACTCCTAATGGAGCAGTTGGTAGTCTCTGTTCTGGGTTTTTTTTCGTCCCACCTTCGTTGGTTTTTTTCATCACGGTTTCTTTTCTGTGGTTTTATTTCGTCCCACCTCACATCCCGCTCCTCCTGGTTTTTTTCCTGCATGTACGAGTGTACGTGCTACCCACCGGTTTTCTCCTCTCCCTCCCGAAAACCCCCAGAGCCGCTCCCGTCTCTCCCATCGCGCTAACCACTCCTCTCCCCGATAGCCCTCTCACGCGCTAGGGTTCCTTCACTACTAGGAAAAGGGCTATAGATGATATGGACATTAATGGCGCACCATGTATGTGGTGCGCCATTATTGACATATTACTAATGGCGCACCTGGTGTGTCCAGCAGATATAAATCCCAAGTGACTCAAAGAATAGAGCTATGCTCCTCGGCAACGGAGCTAGAAATTAGTCTTGATAACCCACAAGTGTAGGGGATCGCAACAGCTTTCGAGGGTAGAGTATTCAACCCAAATTTATTGATTCGACAAAAGGGGAGCCAAAGAATATTCTCAAGTATTAGCAACTGAGTTGTCAATTCAGCCACACCTGGATAACTTAATATCTGCAGCAAAGTATTTAGTAGCAAAGTAATATGATAGTAGTGGTAACGGTAACAAAAGAGTAATGAAAGCAAAAGCAATATTTTTGGTGTTTTGTAGTGATTGTAACAATAGCAACGGGAAAGTAAATAAGAGAGAACCAGTATATGGAAAGCTCGTAGGCATTGGATCGCTGATGGATAATTATGCCGGATGCGGTTCATCATGTAACAGTCATAACATAGGGTGACACAGAACTAGCTCCAATTCATCAATGTAATGTAGGCATGTATTCCGAATATAGTCATACGTGCTTATGGAAAATAACTTGCATGACATCTTTTGTCCTACCCTCCCGTGGCAGCGGGGTCCTAATGGAACTAAGGGATATTAAGGCCTCCTTTTAATAGAGAACCGGAACAAAGCATTAGCACATAGTGAATACATGAACTCCTCAAACTATGGTCATCACCGAGAAGTATCCCGATTATTGTCACTTCGGGGTTGTCGGATCATAACACATAATAGGTGACTATATACTTGCAAGATAGGATCAAGAACACACATATATTCATGAAAACATGATAGGTTCAGATCTGAAATCATGGCACTCGGGCCCTAGTGACAAGCATTAAGCATAGCAAAGTCATAGCAACATCAATCTCAGAACATAGTGGATACTAGGGATCAAACCCTAACAAAACTAACTCGATTACATGATATATCTCATCCAACCCATCACCGTCCAGCAAGCCTATGATGGAATTACTCACACACGGCGGTGAGCATCATGAAATTGGCGATGGAGGATGGTTGATGATGACGACGGCGATGAATCCCCCTCTCCGGAGCCCCGAACGGACTCCAGATCAGCCCTCCAGAGAGGTTTTAGGGCTTGGCGGCGGCTCCGTATCGTAAAACGCGATGATTTCTTCTCCCTGATTTTTCTCTCTCCGAAAGCAAATATATAGAGTTGGAATTGGCGTCGGAAGGTCTCCAGGGGGGCCACGAGGTAGGGGGGCGCGCCCTAGGGGGGGCGCCCCCCACCCTCGTGGACAGGGTGTGGGCCCCCTGGTCTTCATCTTTGGCAATGATTTTTTTTATTTTTTCTAAGATGTTCCATGGAGTTTCAGGTCATTCCGAGAACTTTTGTTTTCTGCACATAAAACAACATCATGGTAATTCTGCTGAAAACAGCGTCAGTCCGGGTTAGTTCCATTCAAGTCATACAAGTTAGAGTCCAAAACAAGGGCAAAAGTGTTTGGAAAAATAGATACGACGGAGACGTATCAACTCCCCCAAGCTTAAACCCTTGCTTGTCCTCAAGCAATTCAGTTGACAAACTGAAAGAGAAAAGGAAAAACTTTTACAAACTCTGTTTGCTCTTGTTGTTGTAAATATGTCAAGCCAGCATTCAAGTTTTCAGCAAAGATTATAACTAACCACATTTGCAATAATTCTTAGGTCTCATGTTTACTCATATCAATGGCATAATCAACTAGCGAGTCATAATAATAAATCTCGGATGACAACACTTTCTCAAAACAATCATAATATGATATAACAAGATGGTATCTCGCTAGCCCTTTCTGAGACCGCAAAACATAAATGCAGAGCACCTTTAAAGATCAAGGACTGACTAGACATTGTAATTCATGGTAAAAGAGATCCAATCATAGTCATACCCAATATAAATTAATAGTAATGAATGCAAATGACAGCTGCGCTCTCCAGCTAGTGCTTTTTAATAAGAGGGTGATGACTCAATATAAAAGTAAATAGATAGGCCCTTCGCAGAGGGAAGCAGAGATTTGTAGAGGTGCCAGAGCTCGGTTTTGAAATAGAGATAAATAATATTTTGAGTGGTATACTTTCATTTCAACATAACAATTAAGAGATGGCGATATCTTCCATGCTACACACATTATAGGCGGTTCCCAAACAGAATGGTAAAGTTTATACTCCCCCTCCACCAACAAGCATCAATCCATGGCTTGCTCGAAACAACGAGTTCCTCCAACAAACATCAGGTCCCAGGGGGAGTTTTGTTTGCAATTATTTTGATTTAGTTTGCATAAAGCATGGGACTGGGCATCCCGGTGACCAGCCATTTTCTCGTGAGTGAGGAGCGGAGTCCACTCCTCTTGAGAATAACCCACCTAACATGGAAGATAAGGGCAGCCCTAGTTGATACATGAGCTATTCGAGCATACAAAACAGAATGTTTATTTGAAGGTTTAGAGTTTGGCACATACAAATTTACTTGGAACGGCAGGTAGATACCGCATATAGGAAGGTATAGTGGACTCATATGGAATAACTTTGGGGTTTAAGGGATTGGATGCACAAGCAGTATTCCTGCTTAGTACAAGTGAAGGCTAGCAAAAGACTGGGAAGCGACCAACTAGAGAGCGACAACAGTCATGAACATGCACTAAAATTAATAAACATTGAATGCAAGCATGAATAGGATATAATCCACCATGAACATAAATCTCGTGAAGGTTGTATTGATTTGTTTCAACTACATGTGTGAACATGTGCCAAGTCAAGTCACTTAAATCATTCAAAGGAGGATACATCCCATCATACCACATCACAACCATTTTAATAGCATGTTGTCATGCAAGGTAAACCATTATAACTCATAGCTAATCAAGCATGGCACGAGCAACTATGATCTCTAATTGTCATTGCAAACATGTTTATTCATAATAAGATGAATCAAGAACGATGAACTCATGATATTTACAAAAACAAGAGAGGTCGAGTTCATACCAGCTTTTCCCATCTCAGTCAGTCCATCATATATCATCATAATTTCCTTTCACTTGCACGACCGAACGATGTGAATAATAATAAGAGTGCACGTGCATTGGACTAAGTTGGAATCTGCGAGCATTCAATAAGCAGGAGGAGACAAGGAAATATGGGCTCTTGGTTAAATCAACAATAATGCATATAAGAGCCACTTCAACAATTTAATCATGGTCTTCTCCTATCGACCCCCAAATGAAAGAAAAGAAATAAAAATATTTACACGGGAAAGCTCCCAACAAGGAAAATAAGAACGGGAAATCTTTTTGGGTTTTCTTTTTAATTATTACTACTACAGCAGGAAAAGTAAACTAACTAGAAGCTACACTAATTTTTTGTTGTTGTTTTCTTAAAGTTTAACAAACACACAAGAAGAAAGCAAGAAAAAGAAAATAAACCAGCATGGATATTACAGTGAAAGAGTATGAGCACCGACATTTAGTAATGAGTGTGTGTGAACATAAATGTAATGTCGGTGGGAAATACGTACTCCCCCAAGCTTAGGCTTTTGGCCTAAGTTGGTTCATTGCCAGGGATAGCCTGGCGAATACCCGTAGGTGTAGCTGGGGTCGTACTGTGATGAAGAGGACTCTGACTGCCACTGGCTGGCAACCGCCTCCGGATCCCAAGAATAAACAGACTGGCATGGAGGCTCGTATTGTGGTTCCGGCTCCGTGGCTGGTGCAGGATTCCGATAGGCTTGAACGCCGCCCACGGAATGAGGTAAAGACCTTCAGAAAAGTTAAACAAAGAAGGAGCAGACAAAGTAATAGTCTCAGGGTGATGTTTATCAAAGTACAATTTATATTTAAGCTCCCCTTCCTTGCCCTTAACAATAAAGTCATGCGCTAGCGTGCTCTTATAATCTAAATAAGCACTAGGCAACAATTTTTCTTCTTTCTCATAAAGCCTAATGGGTGTGTTAAAATGTGCAGCTAGGCGTGAAGCATAAATACCTCCAAAGACGGGGCCTTTAGTACGGTTCAAACTTAACCATTTAGCAATAATTCCACCCATACTAATAGAGTTATCGAGGTATAAACCATGGAACAAAATAAAAATATCAGGAACACTAAGGTTTCCACAGTTTCAAATAAGGCAAAGTAGCGTAAAACAGGAAAATGTATGCTAGTGATTCTTGCATCGGAAACCTTCCTGGTTTCCCCCACAGTGATGGTGTTAATAAATTCTTCCACATCCTTACGATGTGGTTCTTCTAAGGTACCCTCAGAGATATTTTGCAAACCTTGGCAAATTCAGCTAATGGCATCTTCTTAACAACGTCATATAAATGAAACTCTACTGAAGGAGGTGATTCCTTAGGAAAATAGTAGAAGTTTTGCACAAAAGTATTAGTGAGTAAGAGATACTGATGATGTTGGTCGCGGACGAAGTCGGTGAGGCCAGCATGCTCAACCAATGAATAAAAATCCTCATAAATTCCGGCTTGTCTCAAGAAGTCATCGGAAGGCCATTCACACGGCCGGGCCTCCGCGGTGCAAGGCAAATTATATTTGGGCCTCTATGCTTCTTCATTTTGTTTTTCCTTCGAGCTTCGGCTCGACGAGCCCCTCAAAAGTCTCTTCATTATTTTTTAAAATAATCTGAAATTTTTAGTAACTTCAAACAAAAGTGAACCAACTTCAATAAAATTGATAGCAACTACTCCTACAAGTGCCTAGAGGATATATCATGCATTAGAACTACTTGGAACCATATAAATTTGACATGCAAGCTCAAGAACATGGTCACCTATGCAGCACAAATTTGCAAAGAATAAAGCACTAGAACAAAAACTAATTGGACCAATGGAGGAGTTACATACCAAGGAACAATCTCCGCAAGAAGTTTGGTGAGAGGTGCTTTGAGCAAGGAGATCAAAAATCACAGCAACGTGTGCTGGAACTCGTGTTTGAGCCAGATATTCGTGTTTGTGAGAGGAAGAAGAAGAGGATGGGTGCAGGAATAAGTGGAGGAGGGCCACCGTGGGCCCACGAGGCAGGGGGCGCCCAGGGGGGTAGGGAGCGCCCTCCACCCTCGTGGCCAGGTGGCAGCTCCCCCCGCGGTGTTTTCAGTACCATAAATCCTCAAATATTCCTGAAAAAATCATATTAAATTGGCATGGAATTTGGAGGACTTTTATTTTTTGGGTATTTTTATATTGTACAGATAAATCAGGAAACAGACAGAAAAATACTATTTTTACTTTATTTCAACTAAATAACAGAAAGTATAAAGAGGGTACAGAAGGTTGTGCCTTCTAGTTTCATCCGTCTCATGATCATCAAAAGTAATCTACTAACAAGGTTGATCAAGTCTTGTTGACAAACTCATTCCGAATAACATGGAACCGGAGAAATTTTGAATAACACTATGTTACCTCAACGGGGATATGCACATCCCCTATAATAAGAATATCATATTTCTACTTTACAGTAGGAAGAGGAAATTCAAAACCTCCAAATATAATTGATGGAATTTTTCCAATAGAGTTGATGCTATAAACTTGAGGTTGTTTCCTCGGAAAGTGTACCGTATACTCGTTACCATTAACATGAAAAGTGACATTGCCTTTGTTGCAATCAATAACAGCACCTGCAGTATTCAGAAAAGGTCTTCCAAGAATAATAGACATACTATCGTCCTCGAGAATATCAAGAATAACAAAGTCCATTAAAATAGTAATGTTTGCAACCACAACAGGAACATCCTCACAAATACCGACAGGTATAGAAGTTGATTTATCAGCCATTTGCAAAGATATTTCAGTAGGTGTCAACTTATTCAAATCAAGTCTACGATATAAAGAGAGAGGCATAACACTAACACCGGCTCCAAGATCACATAAAGCAGTTTTAACATAATTTATTTTAATGGAGCATGGTATAGTGGGTACTCCTGGATCTCCAAGTTTCTTTGGTATTCCACCCTTAAAAGTATAATTAGCAAGCATGGTGGAAATTTCAGCTTCCGGTATCTTTCTCTCATTGGTAATGATATCCTTCATATACTTAGCATAAGTATTTTTTTTAGCACATCTGTTAATCGCATACGCAAAAGGATAGGTCTAATCATTTCAGCAAAGCGCTCAAAATCCTCATCATCCTTTTTCTTGGATGGTTTGGGAGGAAAAGGCATGGGTTTCTGAATCCATGGTTATCTTTCTTTACCATGTTTCCTAGCAACAAAGTCTCTCTTATCATAAGTTGATTCTTTGATTGTGGGTTATCAAGATTAACACCAGGTTCAACTTCTACATCATTATCATTACTAGGTTGAGCATCATCATGAACAACATCATTAACATTTTCACTAGGTTCATGTTCATTACCAGATTGTGTTTCAGCATCAGAAATAGATATATCATTTGGATTCTCAAGTGGTTCAGCAATATATTCACTAGAAGTTTGCAACGTCCTATCATTTTTCTTTTTCTTCCTTTTAGAAGAACTAGGCACATCATTATTATTTCTCTGAGAATCTTGCTCAATTCTCTTAGGGTGGCCTTCAGGATACAAAGGTTCCTGAGTCATTCTACCAGTTCTAGTAGCCACTCTAACAGCATAATCATTTTTCTTACTATTCATTTCATTGATAAAATCACTTTGAGCCTTAAGTACTTGTTCTACTTGAGTGGTAACCATAGAAGCATGTTTCCTAACAAGTTTAAGTTCACATCTAACATCAGCCATATAATCACCCAAGTGTTTAATCATATAGGTATTTTGTTTTAATTGTCTACCAAAATAAGCATTGAAATTTTCTTGTTTGACAATAAAATTATCAAACTCATCCAAGCATTGTCTAGAAGACTTATAGTGAGGAATATCACCTTCATCAAATCTATAGAGAGAATTTACCTTTACTGCCTATGTCGGGTTATCGGGATCAGGAGGTTCTTCAATAGGTAATGGATCAAGATCATATGTTTCTTCAACATGCTGTAAATTAAGACCATGTATTTCTTCAATAGGAGGTAAATTCTTAACATCTTCAGCTTTAATACCTTCTTCTTTCATAGATTTCTTTGCCTCTTGCATATCTTCAGGACTGAGAAATAGAACACCTCTCTTCTTCGGAGTTGGTTTAGGAATAGGCTCAAGAATTGGCTCAGGAGCTGACTCAGGAAGTGTCCAATTATTTTCATTTGTCAACATATTATTCAATAGAATTTCAGCTTCATCCGGTGTTCTTTCCCTGAAAACAGAACCAGCACAACTATCCAGGTAATCTCTGGAAGCATCGGTTAGTCCATTATAAAAGATATCAAGTATTTCATTTTTCTTAAGAGGATGATCAGGTAAAGCATTAAGTAACTTGAGAAGCCTCCCCCAAGCTTGTGGGAGACTTTCTTCTTCAATTTGCACAAAGTTGTATATTTCCTTTAAAGCAGCTTGTTTCTTATGAGTAGGGAAATATTTAGCAGAGAAGTAATAAATCATCTCCTGGGGACTACGCACACAACCAGGATCAAGAGAATTAAACCATATCTTAGCATCACCCTTTAATGAGAACGAAAATATTTTAAGGATATAAAAGTAGCGAGATCTCTCATCATTAGTGAACAAGGTGGCTATATCATTTAATTTAGTGAGATGTGCCACAACAGTTTCAGATTCATAGCCATGAAAAGGATCAGATTCAACCAAGGTAATTATATCAGGATCAACAGAGAATTCGTAATCCTTATCGGGAACACAAATAGGTTAAGTAGCAAAAGCAGGGTCAGGTTTCATTCTACCTATAAGAGATTCTTTACTCCATTTAACTAATACCCTCTTAAGTTCGTTTCTATCTTTGCAGGCAAAAATAACTGCAGAAGATTCCATATCAACAACATAACCCTCAGGAATAACAGGCATATCTTCATCATCAATTTCATCAACATTATCAGTTTCAATAATTTCTTTCTCTCTAGCCCTAGCAATTTGTTCATCAAGAAATTCACTAAGGGGCACAGTAGTATCAAGCATAGAAGTAGTTTCATCATAAGTATCATGCATAGCAGAAGTGGCATCACTAATAACATGCGACATATCAGAACGAATAGCAGAAGCAGGTTTAGGTGTCGCAAGCTTAGTCATAACAGAAGGTGAATCAAGTGCAGAGCTAGATGGCAGTTCCTTACCTCCCCTCGTAGTTGAGGGATAAATTTTTGTCTTAGCGTCTTTCAAATTCTTCATAGTGTCCAGCAGATATAAATCCCAAGTGACTCAAAGAATAGAGCTATGCTCCCCGGCAACGGCGCTAGAAATTAGTCTTGATAACCCACAAGTGTAGGGGATCGCAACAGCTTTCGAGGGTAGAGTATTCAACCCAAATTTATTGATTCGACACAAGGGGAGCCAAAGAATATTCTCAAGTATTAGCAACTGAGTTATCAATTCAGCCACACCTGGATAACTTAATATCTGCAGCAAAGTATTTAGTAGCAAAGTAATATGATAGTAGTGGTAACGGTAACAAAAGAGTAATGAAAGCAAAAGCAATATTTTTGGTGTTTTGTAGTGATTGTAACAATAGCAACGGGAAAGTAAATAAGCGAGAACCAGTATATGGAAAGCTCGTAGGCATTGGATCGCTGATGGATAATTATGCCGGATGCGGTTCATCATGTAACAGTCATAACATAGGGTGACACAGAACTAGCTCCAATTCATCCATGTAATGTAGGCATGTATTCCGAATATAGTCATACGTGCTTATGGAAAAGAACTTGCATGACATCTTTTGTCCTACCCTCCCGTGGTAGCGGGGTCCTAATGGAAACTAAGGGATATTAAGGCCTCCTTTTAATAGAGAACCGGAAAAAAGCATTAGCACATAATGATTACATGAACTCCTCAAACTATGGTCATTACCGAGAAGTATCCCGATTATTGTCACTTCGAGGTTGTCGGATCATAACACATAATAGGTGACTATAGACTTGCAAGATAGGATCAAGAACACACATATATTCATGAAAACATAATAGGTTCAGATATGAAATCATGGCACTCGGGCCCTAGTGACAAGCATTAAGCATAGCAAAGTCATAGCAACATCAATCTCAGAACATAGTTGATACTAGGGATCAAACCCTAACAAAACTAACTCGATTACATGATAGATCTCATCCAACCCATCACCGTCCAGCAAGCCTACGACGGAATTACTCACGCACGGGGGTGAGCATCATGAAATTGGTGATGGAGGATGGTTGATGATGACGACGGCGACGAATCCCCCTCTCCGGAGCCCCGAACGGACTCCAGATCAGCCCTCCCGAGAGGTTTTAGGGCTTGGCGGCGGCTCCGTATCGTAAAACGTGATGATTTCTTCTCCCTGATTTTTTTCTCTCCGAAAGCAAATATATAGAGTTGGAGTTGGCGTCGGAATGTCTCCAGGGGGCCCACGAGGTAGGGGGCGCGCCCCCACCCTTGTGGACAGGGTGTGGGCCCCCTGGTCTTCATCTTTGGCAAGGATTTTTTATTATTTTTTCTAAGATGTTCCGTGAAGTTTCAGGTCATTCCGAGAACTTTTGTTTTCTGCACATAAAACAACATCATGGCAATTCTCTTTGAAAACAAATCGATCCAGGGTTAGTTCCATTCAAATCATACAAGTTAGAGTCCAAAACAAGGGCAAACGTGTTTGGAAAAGTAGATACGACGGAGACGTATCATGCGCCATTACTAACAAATTTTTTATTTTTTTTAAAACTACTAATGGCGAACCACACATCAGGTGCGCCATTAGTAACCCTGGTGCCAAATGCACCCCCCTTGGACCACCTTTTCAGTTTAAAAAAATAAAAGAAAATGATGGAAATGTCAAAAAATAAAAGAAAATAAGTTTCGCATGTGATATGTGGTCTAGTTGTTGGGAAAATTTACAAATATGAATTTCGACTTTCTTTGCAAAATCTCTCTATAATTTAGTAAAATGGGCATAACTTTTGCATACGAACTCGGATTAAAAAGTTTTCTATATGAAAAATCATCTACTCGAGAAGTTACATCCGAATTGAACGGGGAAACCCCGTTCATCATCTTCAAAATCCCCAAAAACCTAACAGAACGAAAGATACGGGGCTTTTAAGATCTAGAGGGGGAAAATAAAAAAAATTCAAACTTACTAGTGGCGCACCATTTGCTAGGTGCGCCACTAGTAACAGAAAAAAAATTGGTTTTAAAAAAAATTGGAATTTTTTTTCAAAATATGATACGTAATATGATCGGGAAGTTTGAAATATTTTTTCAAAATTTAATCACACTCATGAACATGAACAAAGTCCTAGACATCAACAATTTTTAATAGGATTGATATGATAGATATATCAACAAGTGCCTGTGAAGTGAGCTGGTGCTGGGGTTGGATAGAACTGCGAAGTTAAGCGTTCTCGGGCTGGATTAGTGTGAGGATGGGTGACCTTTCGAGAAGTTTGACCACAGAGTGCGATTTGACTTGAGATTAAGCATATTGACCCGAGATTAAGCCATAGTGACCCGAGATTAAAAAAATTGAAAAAAGTTTGTTAGTAATGGCGCACTTCTATGTGGTGAGCCATTACTAAGCCAGATAGTAATGGCGCACCAAAGGTGCGCCATTACTATTTTGTTACTAATGACGTGATAATAGTGGCGCACCTGTAGTGCGCCATTAATGGCCAAAACAGGTGCGCCACTAATTAGCCTTTTCCTAGTAGTGCTTGAGCCGCCGCCGCACCGGAGCTCCTCGATCAGCCCCACCTCCTGCCGCTCCACCCACTGCTTCTCTCTCCGCTCGCTGCACTCGCCCTCTCCGCCGCGCTCGCCTTCCCCGATGGTCGCTCCCTTCCCCGTCGATCCTCCAATCGGCGCCTTGTGGTTGGGGAGCTTAGCAGTGAAGGACGTGGGGAAGCCGGCCCCCTCACTGACGAACGAGGGCCCCTCAAACACCCCTGCACAGCCACCCACTTCCCTCTCTCCCACCCAGAGCCGCCCTCTTCCTCGCCGGTGCCGCCCTCTTCCCTCTCTCCCACCCCGAGCCGCCCTCTTGCCCGCCCGCGTCGCTCTCTTTCCCGCCGGCGCTGCCCTCCACTCACCTTCTATTCTTCAAGCGGGGATGCCCCAGATCGAGTCGAGCAAGTCAGCGGGGCAGCGGCCAGATCTGCCACGGCCACATCTCGTCGAGTTGGGCCGCGCCGGGAGAGGTAGATCGAGGCGGCGGGCACCATGTGCGTCTTGTCTCCTGGGACGCCGCTACGACCCGATCCGGTGAGGAGGCAACCTCCGTGTGCAGCAACGAGGGCGGTGGCCGGCTGTGCGAGAGGTTGATCTAATTGTGCCTCCATGACAGCATGGTCTATGTGTGCCATGAATGTTGTTTTAGTTCACCTTCAGCCACTACAGCGATCACACATGGTGACCTGTGGCGCCCGAGTGGATCTGGACGTTGGGAAGTTGCACTAAGTTGCAGCGGCAGCGACCAGCTGCAGTAGTTGCACTACAGGGCGGCAGGCAGCAACAGTAGGATGAGGCGGCGAGCGGCAGCATCTGCAATTTGGGACGGCGGTAGCGAGTAGCAGCAGTAAGGCAAGGCAGTGGTGAGTACTAGCTGTTGTGCGAATTGCAAGAAGTTTGAAGCAGGGGCAGCACCTTATGGTGATATAATTCATCAGGTATTACTTCTTTCATATGACTTATGTTTGAGCATGATTAGGACCTAGCTTGAGAAGAGAAGTTAGTGGACGTCCTCTAACTCTAATGTACCATGGTAATTGCTTCATGTCTAATGTATCATGGTAATTGCTTCAGTTCACTATTTTTTCGAGTTTACATATCCTTGGTGGAACCTCATGGCATGTAGCTGAAGGAAGATGGGTTGAAGGAAGATGGATGTTCACAAAGGCCAATGTCGAATTTAGAAATTGTAAGCCCCTTGAAGCACGGCAAATTATGAGTGATGCTAGGATTTTTGGTGAGTTAAGCAGTGCAATACTAATGGAGCAAAAATATATGCAATATGTTTCATATATTTGTCATCATTGCTGGAACGAGTGAGGGAGTCCCGGATTAGGGGGTGTCCGGATAGCCGGACTACCATCATCGGCCGGACTATCATTTGCCGGACTATCATCATCGACCGGACTCCAAGACTATGAAGATACAAGATTGAAGACTTCCCCGTGTCCGGATGGGACTTTCCTTGGCGTGGAAGGCAAGCTTGGCGATCTGGATATGTAGATCTCCTACCATTGTAACCGACTCTATGTAACCCTAGCCCTCGCCGGTGTCTATATAAACCGGATGGCTTTAGTCCGTAGGACAACAATCATAACAACCCTTACAATCATACCATAGGCTAGCTTCTAGGGTTTAGCCTCCTTGATCTCGTGGTAGATCCACTCTTGTAAACATCCACAATATCAATATCAATCAAGCAGGGCGTAGGGTTTTACCTCCATCAAGAGGGCCCGACACAGGTAAACATCGTGTCCCTTGTCTCCTGTTACCATCCGCCTCGGCCTTGCGATTCGGGACCCCTACCGAGATCCGCGGTTTGACACCGACATTGGTGCTTTCATTGAGTGTTCCTCTGTGCCGTCACCGATAGGAAGGATGCCTCCTCCTGTCTTCAGGGACGGTATTCTCGCCAAAGGAGCCTTGGCCGCCGGCCAAACTATCCGGCTAGGTGGTTTTCTTATGACCGCCTGTCCGGCCATCGCTTCGACAACGACCTCTCAAGTCGTCAAAAGCAATCTTCCGTCAGCTCGGAATTCGCCGGCGGCTGGATCAATAGAGCTCTCGTCAGTAAGCGAGCTCTTGGATCGCATCGCCGCTACAGGAGTCGCTTCAGACTACGATCAGATTGGGCTTAAAACCGATCTGAGAGAAATTAACTCTCCCTAGGTCACCCACCACGTTGCAGTGGTAGAGGAACAATGCGGCGACGCTTCTCCTGTATTGAAAACTAGTCATGTCCGGATCCCTGAACCCCCCATGCCGGATTCCCGCGGAGGGACGGGCTTCAATCGGACACTAAACTTAAAGTCAGGCATCGGACCAGACTCGTTGGACAACGTCCAGAAATCCAAGCTTCCAAAATTGGAAACTTCTCGGCCTTCGAGCCTTGAGATGGGTAGGGTTCCGCCGAGACAGTACATCACTACTGGGCCAGATTCCTCCTGGTTATGGACAGGATAAAGGACTGCCGAGAGGAAAACGCAATCTCAGTCTTCTGCAATAACTGCACGGACAAGGGAATCCTAAACGCCATAAGTCGCCGCGACATTACACGCTTTGCTGACTTGGAGACCATCGTACAAAAGTACTGTGCGATGGAGAGCGCCTGGAAAACCGAAAGTAAATTTTGGGATAATCCGGTCCTGAATACATCCCTAGTCCGGAACCAAAGGATGCATCATTATCGAGCACCTGGGCTGAATACCAAAAAACCAAAACCCCCTAAAGGGTATGGAACCATACTGGAGGGCTGGCTAAACGGACCCTGCAAAATTCATAGCACAGAGGGCGCCACTCCAACTCATAGCCTTCGAGCATGTTGGATACCACGGCAGGTGGCCAAAAGTGGCGAAGAGCTTCTAGCTTCAGAACCCCAGCCCAGCAACACCAGTACGGTGTTAACAGTCTTCGAGACTTTCGCATCCAATAACATGCGAAAATGACAACTCCGCAACCTTGCCGAAGTCTACCAAGTAGCAACAATAAATCCATGGAGCGACACGGCTATCACCTTCAATGCCAGTGATTTAACCTAAATTCGAACTGCCGGCACCGGCCGCATTGGTCCTCGGCCCGATAGTAGATTTGCTTTCGCCTTACTAAGGTACTCATGGATGGCGGCAGCGACTAGACCTCATCTATGAGGAAACCCTCGAAAGATGGAAATAGATGGAACCGCATTGAGCGAAGCAGCGCAACCTTTAGAGGAATAATCCCCACCGGAAGCATGCTGCACAGGAAAAATCACGCTGGGCGTAGTGTTCGCTCGCCGGACAATTACAGGTCGAGGAGGTCACATTTCAAGTGGCTCCATTCAGCAGCGGATATCATGCTTTATTAGGACGAGAGGCATTCACAATTTTCAAGCTATTCCCCATTATGGGTACATGAAGCTTAAAATGCCCGGTCCCAGCGGAATTATCACTCTCGCTAGTGATCCGAACATAGCACTTCGCGAAAATAAGACAGCCGCACTAGCCCTCGAGGCACTATCGAAGCCCTAGCGGCGAGGAACTCACCGCGATCGCTCCACGGTGAACAGGGGCGATGTGATACTTGATAAAAGATCCAAGTCCACCTCTTTTAAACCAGCGGATGAAATAGTCAAATTCGGGTCCACCAACGGACCCCACGAAGACGGCCTCCATCGGGCACAATTGAACCCTGATGTGGGCGCCAGATCTGCGAAATTCCTTCGGAAAATTGGGACATTTTGCCTGGCACCCCTCGGATATGCCAAGAATCCCACGCAGATTGGCGAACACAGCCTAAACATCCTAAAAGGATTCAAGCCAGTCAAACAGGCTCTTCGATGATTTTCCAAACCCAAAAGACAGGCAATGGGAGAAGAGCTAGCCAAGCTATTGGAAGCCGGATTCATCAGAGACATCAAGCACCCAGATTGGCTAGCAAATTTGGTAATGGTACCAAGAAGGACAAATCCTGGCGCCTATGTGTCGATTTCAAAGACCTAAATAAGGCCTGCCCAAGGACCCCTTCCCCTCCCGCATTGACCAAATCATCGATGCCACCGCAGGCACGATTCATTGTGCTTCCCGGGCGCATACTCCGCTATCATCAAATCAAGATGGCGAAGCGGATCAAGCCGCAGCGGCATTCATTACTCCATATGGACCATTCGCTTCAACACAATGCCCTTCGGACTTAAAAGCGCCGCGCAACATATCGGCGCATGATTCGGACATGTCGGCTACCCAGATCGGCAAAACAGTAGAGGCATCGTGGGCGACGTGGTCGTCAAAACTAAGCTGCGTCGAAACTCTAGTAGGCGACTTGAGGCTCACATTCGACAGCCTCGAGCATATGACATCAAGCTGAATCCGAAAAATGTGTTTTGGCGTACCAGTGGAAAGCTGCTGGGCTTCATCGTATCCGGTAGAGGAATTGAAGCAAACCCAGCCAAGATCCGAGCTCTGTCACAGCTAGATATCCCAAAAGACCTCAAGCAAATACAAATATTGACGGATGTGTAGCGGCTCTAAGCCGCTTTATCTCCGTCTAGGAGAAAAGGCATTACCCTCTATCGCCTCCTCGGCGCACGAACACCGAGTGGGCGGATGCTGCCACCGCCGACTCGAAGAAATAAAGGCCATATTGGCAACAAATCCGGTCTGGCTGCGCCCAACCTGGGCGAACCAATGTTGTTATACATCGCAGCTACGCATCAAGTTGTAAGCGCGGTACTCGTCGTCGAGCGAGAAATGCGAAGGGCATAAATTCCCTCTTCAAAACCAGTGTACTACGTATCCACTGTGTTAACCCCTTGCAAGTCCGTTACCGCACTATCGAAAGATAGCGTCGCGTGTTCATGGCATCCGGAAGCTCCGACACTACTTTCAAGAGTGTTCGATAACAGTGGCCTCTGAAGTACCACTTAACGACATTATAAACAACCGCGACGCGACAGGCAGGATTGCAAAATGGGCCATTGAGCTCTTACCATTTGATATATCTTACAAACCTCGGCGAGCTATAAAGTCACAAGTTTTGGCTGACTTTGTCGCTGAATGGACCGAAGCCGAACTCCCTAAAGAATACGGCGCATACTCCAATTGGATTATGCACTTCGACGGCTCTAAAATGTTAGCGGATGGGGCTGGCGTCGTATTGACGTCCCGACCGGAGACACAGTCCAATCGTGCTTCAGATAATGTACACGGACTCTAACAACGCAGACGAATCGAGGCCCTTCTACACGGTCTCCGGATGGCAATCTCCATGGGCATTCAACGCCTAGAGGTGCGCGGGACTCAAACCTCGCAATATCCCAAATAAGCGGAGACTTTGGCGCCAAAGATCCGAAAATGGCAGCATATCGCAACGCTGTCCTCAAAATGTCAGCCCGGTTGAAGGACTTGAATTCCATCCGTCACCCGGATAATAACCAAGCGGCGACGTCTTGGCACACATTGGCGCCAAACGCGACGCTTTCCTCTAACATCTTCCTGGAACGGCTCTTGAAGCCATCCGTACTATGGGAAGAGGAGTCCGGAACTAACAATCCGGAACAAGCCGCACCAACCGGCGTTCCAGCCGATGACATAACACCTTCCGCCCACGACATAATGGCAGTAATTGCCCCGCGGACAGAACCATTCCTCGCCTACTTGCTTAGGCAGGAGCTTCCAAGACCAAAATGAGGCCCGCTGCATTGTCCGTGATCAAAAGCCTACAAGGTCTATGAGGAGAACTTTATAAGAAAAGCACAACCGAGTCCTTCAAAGGTGTATCTCTCAAGAGGAAGGCGAAACCTCTGGCTGAAATTCATGCGGACTAGGCGGACACCACGCCGCAGCTCGGGCCCTTGTAGGAAAGGCATTCCGTACAGGATTTTATTGGCCGACGGCTCGGCGGATGCCCAGGACTTAGTCCAAAGATCGTCGGTTGTCAGCTCTTTGCTAATCGAGCCATTTGCCACCCACCGCCCTCAAAACTATACCAATTACCTGGCCGTTCGCGGTCCGGGGCTTGACATGGTTGGACCACTTAAAGGGGAACCCACAAGCAAAGGTACCTATTGGTCATGGTGGATAAATTCACCAAATGGATAGAGGCCAAGCCGCTTAAAGCGGCGAGTCCGACCAGTGATAGACTTTATATCCGGGGTAGTACACCGTTATGGTGTCCCCACAGCATCATCACCGATAAGGCACGAACTTCACCATCGATGAGGTTAAATCATGGTGCAAAAATATGGGCATCAAGCTCGATTACGCTTGATCTATCATCCTCAAACCAGCGGTCAAGTGGAACGAGCAAATGGTCTAATAATGAGCGGCATCAAACCCGCACTAGTGCGGTCCCTTACGAAATCGACACGCCTTTGGGTAGAGGAGCTCGACTCCGTACTGGGGCTGCGGACAACGCCTAACCGTACCACCGGATTCACACCATTTTTATGGTATCGGCGCGAAGCAGTTTTGCCTGCGACATCATTCATGACTCACCTCGAGTGCGCATGTACGAAGAAAGAGAAGCCGAGTTGGATCGGCAGGACAGCTTGGACACATTGGAGGAAGAGCGCGACGTCGCCAAGGCTCGTTCCGCATTCTATCAACAGCAGGCTCGAAGATACCAAAGCAGAGAAGTACGGGCCAAGACTTACAACGTTGGCGAACTGGTTCTACGCCTGCCGGACAAGAAAAAGGACAAGCTCAAGCCCAAATGGGAAGGCCCCTTCATCATCGATCAAGTCTTGACCGGCGGAGCGTACCGTCTACGAAATGCATCGGATAACCGACTCAGCCGAACCCATGGAACGCAGCCCGCCTCCGACGATTCTATGCCTAGCGCCGGACTAAGAGTTCGTCCCCTTCCCCCGTCCAAATTTTTTTATTTATTTACTTCAGCTGCCTTTCGTTTATCTTTTTCTTCTCAACCCTATTCATCCAAGCCTTAAAGGGCTTTACCAGCATAACGTTCGCGACAATTGATGTGCTACCCGCACTCATTATACAGGGGCTTCTTTACGAAGCTTAAATTATCTGAGCTTCATGCCCAGCATGTGTCAAGCCTCCACATGTACCTTTTATTCACCATTATATGCATCGATATGACTTAAGTTTTGGCCAAGCTGGGTTGCTGGATCCTGTGCTTACCCCTCGTTCCCGATTGTTCGGCTAGGAGGTAAAGGAGCACCTCTGCGATTATTACTGCCGGGTCAGCCGGATGTGTACCTCGGTAGGGTGAAGCCGAAAGCTAAGCGTTCTTAAGGGAATATTCGATCGGTGACTTAAAAGATGATTTTTATCCACTTATTTATCTGCCCCGGATGTTTTCTGCTTTTTTCGTAGTCGGACATGCACTTTAGGGCATGCCACCCCAATGAAAGGAACCCTTAACGGAACTATTCTCCTGGAAGATGTTTCTTACTAACCATGTAATATAACATAACTAGTTGGGCACTTATGCGATAAAGCACCGATGACCCCTACGCCTGGTCTCCATGCATACCCCGGTTGTTTCATAACCGAGAGGGTATTCGGACACACTCCGGACTCTAGAGTCCCGAGGTCGAAGTGAAAAGGTCGGCAAAGACAAACGATCTATAATCCGGCTAGAAGGCATTGTGTATGTCATTTAATAATACATTGTCAAATCGACTGATTGTATTCTTCCTCAATCCCGTCTAACAGGTTGTCTAATTTACAGTCCTATTGGGAAAATTTTGCGGCCAACTCCACTTGGCCGTATACTAAACTCACAGGGATCTCCTTCCCATCGGGCCCCACAGGTCCGACTTCGGCCATGTGGTTGGGATCCGCCTTCTTGTACCGCGTCTTCACCATGGCCCAGGCCTCCCTGGCACCTTGCCGGCAGGCCGAAATCTTCCATACATGGAAGCGCTGTCGCACTCCCTGCAGCTTCTCCGCAAGCTCCCCAAGACCCTCGGGTATGGAGAAGGCTGGCCATAACGCCTGGATGACGCCACTCATAGCCTGCCGAACTCGTTCGATCAGTTGTAACAATTCGGGAAGTTGATCACCCGTTGTTACGGGCATCTCCTCCGCAGGGCGACCTGTGAGCATACCTACAGATATATTCTGTCAAATTGACTTCCTCGCTGAACTCTTCTTTTCAAAGGAGTTCGCTCAAGCACTTACTATATATGCCGCGACATAGCCGCTGATTCTCCTTAACGGAGCCCGACAGCTCGGCCCGAACGCCTTTCAGCTCTTCTCCAAGCTGGGCATGGGCATCCTGGAGCTTGTTCCTTTCATGTTGCACCTTATGCAGCACCCTCTCACCGGCCTTTAGTTGGCGCAGAAGTTCTTGCCTGTCCGGATCTTGTCCGGCAGCACCTGCAACGTCATTTTTTAGACTTGCGCAAAGGCCAAACGCTACTTATCCTTCTAAAATAATGCGTTACCAGGAGAGGTCCTTGCGTTTCCTCCTGCGCCAGACAATGCGGCCTCAAGTTGGGCCTTGCACTCTTGCAGCTCCTGAGACAGTTGGGTATTCTTCTCGGTAAGATCCTACATTTCATATGATCCTTAAATCAGTTTAAATATAACTACTTTAAGTCTCGGGGGCTACTGGCATATATAACTATTAAATTCTCTTACCCGTATGTATTTTACATACTGCTCCGTGGCTCTGATAAAACTATCTTGAGCAGCACGAAGGTGCGTGTCCCCCGTGTTAAAGGCATTCAACGCCTCTGGGGAGAAGCACGCGTCACGAAATACTGTCCGGCGGCGCCTATGATTCAGGGCACTCTCCACCTCAGACTTGGTGGCGGACAGTCTGTCGGCATCCTCCGTCGGAGGAACGTCCGGCTCGCGCCTTGCGCTCGCCTCCCCCTCCTGACCAGGTGCGGGAGCCCGGCGGGTAGAAGTTGGATTGACAACTTCCACGCCCACAGTCCGGCGGACGCTTTTTTCCCTATAAATAGTCATGAGCACTCAAACGCTTCCTAGGAGCGTTGCTCTAAATACTGAATTGTGAGCTACACCTTTGCGGCAACGTTTCAGTCCGCACCGCGCTCCTCTTCCGCCTACTGGTCCGAACTGGCCCTTGTTGGTCAGCCACCGCTCGGCTTCCCGCCTAGGGCGCCTCCTGCACAAAGGCCGTCATATACGGTGGTCAGAAATAAGCAAGGAAGGAATAACGGTGTCGGGGCTTGGCCGCAATCACAGGGAAGCGGATATAGTCCGGGATAGTCGGCCGTGATGGCGACTAAAGCATTATCCATGCTAAGCTGGTGGAACACCCCATCGATTAACTCCACCTTTATGTCCGGATCCTCTTGGGCGGGATCCCGGGTCTCTCTGGATCCTCGGGCTGCGGGCGGACTCAGCATGCCCTCCACGGTCCAGCGCAGTTCACTGCATCGAAGAAGAACACAATATGAGAAACCTAAGTTTCAAAAGGCACGGGTCGAACACGCTGAGTGTTCGCTTACCCAAGGCCGGGGATTATTCATGGAAAACCCATTTAACGGGTTCGTCCAAAGGAAATCCTCCTTCTCCCCCTTGTACAGGCCGGACAAGATCGTCACTAGATCTTCGGCCGAATCCGGCCCTTTGCAGCCATGACGGGTGGCGTCGTCCTCCCCATTGAAATCCCACATGGGGTGGCCCCTGTTTTTTAGTGGCTGCACCCCCCGCATAATGCATGTTGCCATGACCCCAATCATGGTCAACCCGGCATGGGCCAGTAACCTTATTCGGCCCATCAAATAATGGGCGCTCTTATCTTCCTCCAAGCGGGGCTCATGCAGCGCCAACTAAGGCGTTTCTTGAGGAGCATTGCTGAACTCGGAGGCCGATCCGAACAGGGTCCGCAGCGGGCGTCTTCTATATAAAACCATTCCAAGGCCAGTCTTGGGCGCTTCTTAGGGGTTCGGATGGATATCCGGTCCCGGCAATGCGCCATATTTCGGCACCGCCCACTTGATATATGGACCCCTCGCGAGAGCGGGGTACAAGGCAAAACAACCTCTTCCACAGCGCGAAGTGGGGCTCGATGCCCAGGAAAAGCTCACAAAGAGCTACGTAACCCGCAATATGCAGGATTGAGGCGGGCATGAGGTGATGGAGCTGGAGTCCGTAGAACTCCAGGAGCCCGCGGAGGAATGGATGTACAGGAAATCCGAGCCCCCTTATCAGATAGGGGACGAAGCATACCCGCTCCCCTTTGTTGGGATTTGGGGTAACCTCTGCTTGCTTCCCACCTTTGTAGGTGGCAAGCCCGGCTCGAACCGGAACCATGAAGGCCGGAGGGAGATATCCCCCCATTTGGAGCTTCACCAGCTCGTTGTGCGAGACAGAGCATCTCCTCCAATCTCTTGGCAAAGGGTTGGGAGCGCGAGAAGAGGATCCGCGTTGACGGTCCATGATGGAATGGATTCTTGGTCGAAAGCGCTCCGATGAGTATTTGCGAGAGGAAGATGGTGATTTGGATCTGGATTCTTGCCTCCCTTATAGGCAGATTATTCGCACAACTAGGGGGTAAAACATAAAAGACACCCTGGCTTTTCACATTCGCACGACGCGTGGAAGAAGGCCCTTATTGGGCGTGGAAGCCAAGACGCACAACATTGACGAGGAAGCTGGACACTGTTCGGCAGGTACATGGAACTTAAAGGAGAACCCGCCTTGCAACGCCGAAGACTACACGCATGCTGGACTTATCATCATTGAAGCCTGGTTCGAGGGCTACTGAGGGAGTCCCAGATTAGGGGGTGTCCGGATAGCCGGACTACCATCATCGGCCGGACTATCATCATCGACCGGACTCCAAGACTATGAAGATACAAGATTGAAGACTTCCCCTCGTGTCCGGATGGGACTTTCCTTGGCGTGGAAGGCAAGCTTGGCGATACGGATATGTAGATCTCCTACCATTGTAACCGACTCTATGTAACCCTAGCCCTCTCCGGTGTCTATATAAACCGGATGGCTTTAGTCCGTAGGACAACAATCACAACAACCCTTACAATCATACCATAGGCTAGCTTCTAGGGTTTAGCCTCCTTGATCTCGTGGTAGATCCACTCTTGTAAACATCCACAATATCAATATCAATCAAGCATGACGTAGGGTTTTACCTCCATCAAGAGGGCCCGAACCTGGGTAAACATCGTGTCCCTTGTCTCCTGTTACCATCCGCCTAGACGCACAGTTCGGGACCCCCTACCCGAGATCCGCCGGTTTTGACACCGACAACGAGCTTTTGCTTCCGTTTACTTGTTTATTGGTTGCCTCTCATATTTCCGATGAAGTTCTGTTTTGTGCCTAAAATTGATGTAATGTTACTATGTGTTGTGATGGTGTAGGGCATATTTTGCCATCGGCCTTGTGCACATTCTTACAGAATGTTAGGAAAGAAAGCAAGAGAACATTCAAATCCGTGGATGTCAAATTCATTGATGTTTACTTACAGCCAGGTATGCACTCTGATAGATCAAGCATGCTTAGAACTATAAAATATTGTATTTTAATATGTTCCTCCTAATAATAAAAGACTAATACCTGAGCCACATTGTTTATATAGTTATATGACATATGACATCTCATTATGTTGGCATATTGACAGGTAGATAACACATATGCACGAAATATTGAGAGATTGGTCCACAAAAAGTGAAAGCATAGTCTTCTGCGGGAAACAAGACTACAATGTCTGTCCATAATGGTATGTATGACTTTGTAGCTCTCTTCTTCCTTTTAGTTACCTTCTCTTTCTAAAGTTGGTTCCTATCCTATGTTGCTGGGTTTTAGTAGTGATCAGATACGCTTGAGCAGTTGAAGAAGAATGTGGAGATGTTAGGGACAAGGCTCACAACCTCTGCCTCCTTGTTACCATCTTCGAGTTTTCCGGTGTCGAGCCTCTCATTTATTATGTACTTATTATCAACACGTTTAAGTCGATAATACGAAATTATTGCATGTTCATTGCTGAGGTGTCAATACTCCTACATAATACACCTCTCAGTATATATAGTGTACTGATGGCTTGCATTTTAGTTCAGCCTTACACAAGTACATGCCCTTCGGCAGCCTGGAGAGTCATCTCTTTGGTAATACTTCTTCTCAAAATTATTTAGACTTGCTAATAGAGCAGTCGATGTTTAGCTTCTGCCAATCTGTACATTCTGTTCTTAGATTTATTTTCCTTCAATACCTTGTTTAGTACAAGGAAGGACTAATATTATTTCGCAGCCAGGGTCGTTGATTATTGTTTATTTCATCATAGTTCGGTGTTTTTCATCTGAAAATAGATTCAAATGGGTACAGATAGGCTTGGCTCAACTCCTAAACCGGATAAAGTCCCCATAAGATTTCAATAGAATATTTTTTTGGACTCGGCAGTTATAAGATTTCAATTGAATATTGATATTGTGATGGATCGGACGCCAAAATTTGTTTTCATTTTTGTATTGAAATGGATATGGTATTTTTTTACTAAGATACCTCCACTTGTTTTCAAAATGGATTTTGATTTTTTACTGAAACTGGAATGGATATGATTTTCTACTGATATATGGTATTAAGTTGTGGTACTGAAATTTTGATCCGGTCTATCGAATTTGTGGTAGTGAAACTGGGAATTGGACGTGCGCTCTTCTACTCGGCTACTCGGACGTGCCCTTAGGGTACTCAGCTCATGAGCCTCCCGCTATTCCTTATGAAGCAGCAAATGCAGCATACCTAAAGGTGAATAGAGTATTTATTTGTAATATAAATGTCATAAGAAAAGGTTGACTTTATGCTGGTTATAGTTTACCCATGAATCATCATGTCATCCTTAGGTGCATAAATTAAGGTGTACATAATTTATTTTGTAGAGGAAGAATATGGTAACTTAAACAATATTACATGTGATGCCATGTCACCGCAAGGAAGCATTCGCGCACTCACGTTTGGCATGTTCCATGCAGCAGACCTGTCGTCATTGGTTGAGGTAAGCAATGTTTATTGCTTTCTCATATATTTGTTTTTATTCACTAAGTTCGACTTTGCACTTAAGAAGTCAAATCACTATTTCTGTTCAAGGTTGTCGTGAAAATTTCAAAAATGGACTGGAATGAATTGACAGTGCACTTCTGCGTTTTTGGCTTAGATGTTGCAAGGCTGCGAGGTGAGGGCAGACGATGCACGTCATCACTGCGTCTCTCCCTGTCACTGTTTTTCTCTTTGTTGCAGAAATTTCACACAACCACCAGCAGTGAATAGGGTTACAGTTTGTGAACTGAGATGTTTGTCTAGTTGCTGCACTTTTATAACTACTTCTGATTAGTTGCGGATGCAATGATGTTTAGCTAATGTGGAATATTTTTGACTAGAATCCTTGATTGTGTAGTTGTTGCATTTTTTAACTTGATTTATTCATGCTTCGTACACACTGGAGACAATTTCATCTAAGAAAAATCAAGTTCTATTTTAAAAATAATAATTAAGTTCTTGGCACAATTAACATTGGATGACCTGCCTTGCTATATTATGAACATGCTTGCTTTAAATTATTGGTTAATTGAAATAATTTATAACTTTATCTATATAGTTTCATGCTCCATATTTTGATAAAATTTACAAATGTCAGATTTTGTTCATTAGCATAGGTTCATGAATGCCAAGTGCATCCAATCAACGTCATCAAACTTTGGGCTCTTGCACACCCCTGTGTTTGTGAGGATGGGTCAGTAGTGCGCTCACCAAGTGGATGGCGGTAGAAGCAACACTCAAAAGGAGCGGCACAACAAAGAGGGTGGACGACATTGAGAGGAGGTGTGCCACTAACAATTTATCATGGAAGATAGTTTCTTTTCCTTTTGCCTCATGTGTTACGTCTGATTGTTTGAACTTTGTTGTTATCAAGCTAAAGGTCTTGTAGTTTCCGCGGATGATTTTCTTTCATACTCTAAAATATTTTCCCTAAATATTTTGGTACCTATGGGTGCAGGGCTCCTTGACATTCATGATCGAAGTGATTTATTTCTGATTTGGATGACGGTGACAAGGCTAACTACATGGCATTTCAGCAATGCAGGAAGCATTGGAAAGGCAATAGTAAGATGTTAAGGTTGTGATGTGGTTTGGATGACGGTGACGAGGCTGACATGAAGGATGACGAACTTGAAGTGATTTTGAGTGTGATGGTGCGGTGGTGTGGTTGATCATTAATTCATCACATCCAGATCTTACCCCAATGTTATCAATGATCTTGTTTATTTTGTGCTTATTGATACATAATTTCTTCTCACCGGCTTATTTCTATATTTCCTTATTGACACATAATTTGTTGTGACTTGGCCTCTCCACCCCCCCCCCCCTCCCGATGGCTTGAGCTAGCAGGGATGTCAGGCACCTTGTTGATGGGGTTGATTTGAGGTGTGTGGAGAGAGCATTGAGGAAGGGGTCATGTTGAGGACCCATTTGGCGCTGATCCGGCTCCGGTGGAAAACAAGCCATGCTCACCACACCCCATGGACGACCCTGACCAAGGTGCAGGTCGGTGGTCACCTTGGGTGCATCCGCACGGCCCAGTGGCCCGCACCTAGCAAAAGTTGTGAAGCATGGCAAAGCCCAAAGACCAGATGTTCCCCTCAACCTAAAGATGTGAACTACGCTGCTGCTCTTGGTATGTGTGTTGCTTCCCCTGGATGATGCTCTGTTGCCGTTCTTGCCTTATCCATCCCAACTGTCTTGTTCTTCCCTTCTCTTGTTACTCGACGAAGTTGGTCATGCCATATACGTTGCATGCTATGGAGTCTCTATTTCTACTTATGATAATTCAGTTTTGGTCTATACATGTGTTTGTACCAAGGTCTAAGACCTAGCTGATGATATATTTTGAAATACTGATTATTATGTAGGACATATGCCCTAGAGGAAATAATAAATGATATTATTTATCTCCAAGTTCATAATTATGTTTATGTTCCATGCTATAACTGCTATGGTTCTTGAGTCTGCAATAGCACGAGGCTCGGAGGAAGACTCATATGCACGTGTGGAATAATAAACGGTAAGAAGTATTCTTAGTCTGGCCTCTAAGACTAGCTGAAGTGTTGCATGATGGTTCTATTTTCCTGATCATGGGCATGTCAATGCCAGCAACTTTGAGGGCACAATGTTAAGAGAAAATTTGTGTTGAATCGACCCGGATTGATGTTATGCTATGAGATTCATTCGTCACAAGTTAATGGTACATAACACAGAGATGGTTAACGTTTGCATGATTCCTTGGACCGTGAGAGTATCGAGTTTCTTCGTGCTTGCTTCATGAACTTTGGGGTTTGTTAAACGTCATCCGTAAATGGGTGGCTATTACGGCGGCTTACGGGTTCATGGAAAAGTATGTCAAGTAACTTGATAGCTCAAGATTGGGATTTGATCCTCCGACGATGGAGAGATATTCTCGGGCCCTCTCGGTGTTACGGTATCCATAATCGTCTGGCCAGACACCTTGTGATTTGATCACTGGGATGCCGGAACACGGAAACGAGAAAAGATAACAAAACCGGTAACGAGGTAGCTTGCATGATGGACAAATTGTTCGTCCATGGGGATGCAATAAATCTCACCTCGGGTGTTTGTGACATATCGTGAAGCAACAGGAATAGCTCACTGCAACTAGAGGTTCACTCGAATATTTATTCGTGTGGGTATAGGGGTCAATATGGGTGTCCACGGCTCCGATGTTGATCATTGATCGAAAGGGGTTCCGGGTCATGTCTATACTTCACCGAACCTATAGGGTCACACGCTTAAGGGTCATCTATCTGCTGAATACTAGACAGGGAGTCTAAGAGAAAATCATCGAAAAGTTTCGGAAACCGAAAAGTTTTGGATAGCTGAAAAGTTCCGCAGAGAGAAGTAACCGGATGAGTTTCGGTGAAACCAAAAAAGTTGTTTCGGGATATGCCATTAAGTCAAAATGGTTTCGGTACATGCATGATAATTCTTCGAGGGTACCAGAATCATTCTGGAAACTTTTTGGAATTTTCACAAATAAAAACTGGAAATGTTCCGGAGCTGCAGGAACTCGTTTAGATGCTTTTCGCAGATGAAAATCACTAAAATGGAATTGTTCCAGAACGCGTTGAAAATTATTATGGTGGGTACTGGAAATGTTCTAAGCCCACATAAATATTTTCAGTTCGAACGGACGCTGAAAAATGTCGTCATGAATAGTGAAAGTGCTTTTTGGGATATTTTATGGAAAGCCACCTTTTGGGGCTTTACTCAAAAGATCTAGGGATGACATGGATGGATTGGGAGGCCCTCATGGGGGCCCCCCAAGGGGTGTGGCCGTCCACACTTGGGGCTCCACCTTGGAGCCCCTCTTGTTCCTTGGTTTCTCTCTTATGCCCTTGAGGAAGGACTTCATTCATGTGCATTTTGGGTTTTTGTGTTAAACTACCCTACCCCTTGGGATTTCCTATAAATAGAGGTGGAGGGGAAGCCCTCCACACTCACTCTTTCTCACATACAAGTGCCATGCATGATCTAGATTCTCTCTCCCTCCCAGCGAAATAGTTTCGTAGAGCCTAAAGGCTATTCTAGTTCCGGCAGGAATTAGTTCTGGACGGCGAAGCCCTGCCGGATAGATGACACCGTATGTGTGCAATCCCGTAGAGAGGTCGTAGTTTCGATCCTTTTTCCCAAGGGGCTGTTTTGAGAGTGCCTCCCGAAGGGCTGTCCAAGTGACGGTCTGAGTTCTGTGAATCCTCCCGAAGGGTTGTCCGAGTGACCGTCCGAGTTTCGATGGTCCTCCTGAAGGGATGTCCGCGACATCGTCCGAGGGACTGTCCGATCGCCTCCCGGAGAGCTGTCTGTGGGGCGGATGAGGGTATACATCCTCGCGGTTGGGAGGTTGTAAATCCTAGCTGCGGGGATCTGCACCACCGTTCGTCATTGACTCTACTTCCGCTGTGCTACGAGTCGGTAACGAAAAAGATCAAACCATGTATGCAGTCTCCATAGTGGTCCTGGGCTGGTGTGTAGGTTGGAAAGTTTTTGTTTTCTGTCGCGTTCCCCTATAGTGGCATCATGAGTCGTGTTATGCGTCGATGCAGGTTGCGATCTAGAATACATGGAGATGTATGGGTGTTGCACAATATAATTAGGTAGTAGATGAGTTCGATTACTGAAAATTATTTGTGCGGGTAGCAGATGAAATCTGTTACCCGATGTTCTTGTTGCTTCCCTTAAATTTGCATTGATCTTGATAGCATTGTGGAATCTGACAAAGTTCTGGCAATCCGCGATCCTTTCATGCTGCTCCTGAGCATGCTGATTGACAGATCAACGAAGTGCTAACAGTTCTTTGGGTTCCACTTTAGTCTAAGAAAGATGGATGTTTTGCAGACTAAAGGGCAATGCAGATATGATCTACACGGGGGTCATGCGTATGACGAAGTTCAGTGTGGGGCTCGAGATTTTATTATCTCATGTTTCATACACCCCGATAAGTTAATCTAGCGCTTGAATTATCATACTTCATGATGGACGTTGGTAGCTTCGGTTTGTTTCGAAACCTTAGAAGCCACGAAAAACAAGTTTTTGCATGAACCGATTAGAAACGTCTAACTTGGTTTTGTGATACGTCTCCAATGTATCTATAATTTTTGATTGCTCCATGCTACTTTATCTATTGTTTTGGACTATAATGGGCTTTATTTTCCACTTTTATATTATTTTTGGGACTAACCTATTAACCGGAGGCCCAGCCCAGAATTGTTGTTTTTTGCCTATTTCAGTGTTTCAAAGAAACGGAATATCAAACGGAGTCCAAACGGAATGAAACCTTCGGGAACGTGATTTTCTAACCGAAGTGATCCAGGAGACTTGGACCCTACTCCAAGGAGTGCCAGAGGCGGTCACGAGGGTGGGGGCGCGCCCCTCCCCCCTGGGCGCGCCCCCTGCCTCGTGGGCCCCCTAACGCTTCACCGACGTACTCCTTCCTTCTATATATACCTACGTACCCCCAACAGATCGGGGACGAAGCCAAAAACCTAATTCCACCGCCGTACCTTCATGTATCCACGAGATCCCATCTTGGGGCATGTTCCGGAGCTCCGCCGGAGGGGGCATCCACCACGGAGGGCTTCTACATCAACACCATAGCCCCTCCGATGAAGTGTGAGTAGTTTACTTCAGACCTTCGGGTCCATAGCTAGTAGCTAGATGGCTTCTTCTCTCTTTTGGATCTCAATACAATGTTCTCCCCCTCTCTCATGGAGATCTATTCGATGTAATCTTCTTTTTGCGGTGTGTTTGTTGAGACCGATGAATTGTGGGTTTATGATCCAACTTATCTATGGAAAATATTTGATTCTTCTCTGAATTCTTTTATGTATGATTGAGTTATCTTTGCAAGTCTCTTCGAGTTATCCGTTTGGTTTGGCCAACTAGATTGGTAGTTCTTGCAATGGGAGAAGTGCTTAGCTTTGGGTTCAATCTTGCGTGTCCTTACCTAGTGACGAGAAGGGTTGCAAGGCACGTATTGTATTGTTGCCATCGAGGATAACAAGATGGGGTATTTATCATATTGCATGAATTTATTCCTCTACATCATGTCATCTTGCTTAAGGCATTACTCTGTTTTTAACATAATACACTAGATGCATGCTGGATAGCGGTCGATGAGTGGAGTAATAGTAGTAGATGCAGAATCGTTTCGGTCTACTTGTCACGAACGTGATGCCTATATAGATGATCATTGCCTGGAAGACATCATAATTATGCTCAATTCTGTCAATTGCTCAACAGTAATTTATTCGCCCACCGTAGAATACTTATGCTCTTGAGAGAAGCCACTAGTGAAACCTATGGCCCCCGGGTCTATTCTCATCATATCAATATCCATCACTTTGTTTATTTGCTTTTCTTTTACTTTTTACTTTGCATTTTTATACCAAAAATACCAAAAATATTATCTCTATCAGATCTCACTCTCGTAAGTGACCGTGAAGGGATTGACAACCCCTAAGCGTTGGTTGCGAGTAGCTATCATTTTGTACAGGTACGAGGGACTTGCGCGTAGTCTCCTACTGGATTGATACCTTGGTTCTCAAAAACTGAGGGAAATACTTACGCTACTGTGCTGCATCATCCTCTCCTCTTCGGGGAAATCCAACGCAAGCTCGAGACGTAGCAAGCAGAATTTCTGGCGCCGTTGCCGGGGAGGCTTACACAAAAGTCAACATACCAAGTACCCATCACAATCCCTATCTCTCACATTACATTATTTGCCATTTGCCTCTCGTTTTCCTCTCCCCCACTTCACCCTTGCCGTTTTATTCGCCCTCTCTTTCCCAATCTCCTCCTCTTTTTCCCTTTGCCTTTTTTCCTTTGCCTTTTGTTTGCTCGTGTGTTAGTTTGCTTGTTCGCCGCAATGGCTCAAGATGCCACCAAATTGTGTGACTTCACCAATTCCAATAATAATTATTTCCTTAGCACTCCGATTGCGCCTCTTGCCAATACTGAATCTTGTGAAATCAATACTGCTTTGTTGAATCTTGTTATGAAAGATCAATTCGCCGGCCTTCCTAGCGAAGATGCCGCTACTCATCTGAATGGCTTCGTTGATTTATGTGATATGCAAAAGAAAAAAGATGTCGATAATGATGTCGTTAAATTGAAGCTGTTTTCTTTTTCGCTTAGGGATCGTGCTAAAGCGTGGTTTTCATCTTTGCGTAAAAATAGTATTGATTCTTGGAACAAGTGCAAAGATGCTTTTATCTCTAAGTATTTTCCTCCCGCTAAGATTATCTCTCTCAGGAACGATATTATGAATTTTAAGCAACTTGATCATGAACATGTTGCACAAGCTTGGGAGATAATGAAATTAATGCTACGTAATTGTCCTACTCATGGTTTGAACTTATGGATGATTATACAAAAAAATTATGCTGGATTGAATTTTGCTTCTAGAAATCTTTTAGATTCAGCCGCGGGAGGCACTTTTATGGAAATCACTTTAGGAGATGCTACTAAACTCCTAGATAATATTATGGTTAATTATTCTCAATAGCATACTGAAAGATCTACTAATAAAAAAGTGCATGCTATAGAAGAAATCAATGTTTTGAGTGGAAAGATGGATGAACTTATGAATTTATTTGCTAAGAGTGTTTCTTCTGATCCCAATAATATGCCTTTATCTACCTTGATTGAGAATAATAATGAATCTATGGATGTGAATTTTGTTGGTAGGAATAGTTTTGGAAACAACGCGTATAGAGGGAATTTTAATCCTAGGCCTTATCCTAGTAATCCTTCGAATAATTATGGAAATTCCTACAACAACTCTTATGGAAATTTTAATAAGATGCCCTCTGAATTTGAGAGTAGTGTTAGAGAGTTTATGAATTCACAAAAGAATTTTAATGCTTTGCTTGAAGAGAAATTACTTAAAGTTGATGATTTGGCTAGGAACGTTGATAGAATTTCTCTTGATGTTGATTCTTTAAAGCTTAGATCTATTCCTCCTAAGCATGATATCAATGAGTCTCTCAAAGCTATGAGAATTTCCATTGATGAGTGCAAAGAAACAACCGCTAGGATGCGTGCTTCCAAAGATGCCTTTATTAAAGCGTGTTCTTCTAATTCCTATGAAAATCAAGAAGAAGATCTAAAAGTTATTAATACGTCCCCTATTAAATCTTTGTTTTGCAATATGAATCTTGATGAAACTGATTACGATCTTCCTTTACCTAGAAGGCGTTCTAAGAATTCAGAGTTTTTAGATCTTAATGATGAAATTGATAAAAGTGGGATTGAAAGAAATAGAAATCTAGATGTTGCTAAACCCACTATATTGGATCTCAAGGAATTTAATTATGAAAATTGCTCTTTAATTGATTGTATTTCCTTGTTGCAATCCGTGCTAAATTCTCCTCATGCTTATAGTCAAAATAAGGCTTTTACCGAACGCATTGTTGATGCTTTGATGCAATGTTATGAAGAAAAGCTTGAGTTTAAAATTTCTATCCCTAGGAAGCTCCATGATGAGTCGGAACCTACTATTAAAATTAAAATTAAAAATTATGAGTTTCATGCTTTGTGTGATTTGGGTGCTAGTGTCTCTACTATTCCCAAAACTTTGTGTGATTTGCTAGATTTCCGTGATTTTGATGATTGCTCTCTAAACTTGCATCTTGCGGATTCCACTATTAAAAAGCCTATGGGAAGAATTAATGATGTTCTTATTGTTGCAAATAGGAATTATGTGCCCGTAGATTTTATCGTTCTTGATATAGATTGCAATCCTTCATGTCCTATTATTCTTGGTAGACCTTTCCTTAGAACGATGGGTGCAATTATTGATATGAAGGAAGGGAATATTAGATTCCAATTTCCATTAAAGAAAGGCATGGGATACTTCCCTAGAAAGAAAATAAAATTACCATATGAATCTATCATGAGAGCCACTTATGGATTGCCTACCAAAGATGGCAATACCTAGATCTATCCTTGTTTTTATGCCTAGCTACGGGCGTTAAACGATAGCGCTTGTTGGGAGGCAACCCAATTTTATTTTGTGTTTTTTGTTTTTGGTTCTGTTTAGGAATAAAATAATCCATCTAGACTCTGTTTAGATGTGACTTTATCTTTTAATTAGTGTTTGTGCCAAGTTGGACCTATTGGATCTTCTTGGGTGATAGTTATTTGATCTTGCTGTAATTTCGAGAATCTTTGTGCTCAGTGCCCGAATTGTTAAAAATCACCAGAACGTGATAAAATACTGATTCCAATTGCTGCTGATCAATAAAAAAAATTCCAGGTCGTCTAATTTTGGTAGAAGTTTTTGGGTTCCAGAAGTTTGCGTTAGTTACAGATTACTACAGACTGTTCTGTTTTTGACAGATTCTGTTTTGCGTGTGTTGTTTGCTTATTTTGATGAATCTATGGCTAGTAAAATAGTTTATGGTCCATAGAGAAGTTGGAATACAGTAGGTTTAACACCAATATAAACAAAGAATGAGTTCATTACAGTACCTTAAAGTAGTCTTTTGTTTTCTTTCTCTAACGGAGCTCACGAGATTTCTATTGAGTTTTGTGTTGTGAAGTTTTCAAGTTTTGGGTGAATTCTTTTGATGGATTATGGAACAAGGAGTGGCAAGAGCCTAAGCTTGGGGATGCCCATGGCACCCCCAAGATAATGCAAGGACACCAAAAATTCAAAGCTTGGGGATGCCTCGGAAGGCATCCCCTCTTTCGTCCACTTCCATCGGTAATTTACTTGGAGCTATATTTTTATTTACCAACATGATATGTGTTTTGCTTGGAGCGTCTTGTATTATTTGAGTCTTTGCTTGTTAGTTTACCACAATCATCCTTGCTGTACACACCTTTTGAGAGAGCCATACATGAATTGAAATTTGATAGAATACTCTATGTGCTTCACTTATATCTTTTGAGCGTGATAATTTTTGCTCTAGTGCTTCACTTAGATCTTTTAGAGCAAGGTGGTGGATTTGTTTTAAAGAAACTTGATCTCCCATGCTTCACTTACATTATTTTGAGAGTCGTTAATAGCATGGCAATTTGCTTAATGTTAATATACTTGGTATTCAAGATATGTGAAACTTTCTTTTGAGTGCGTTGAATACTAAGATAAGTTTGATGATTTATAATTGTTTTGAGATATGTAGGTAATAATATCAAAGTCATGCTAGTTGAGTAGTTGTGAATTTGAGAAATACTTGTGTTGAAGTTTGTAAGTCCCATAGCATGCACGTATGGTTAAAGTTGTGTAACAAAGCATGAAGTGTACCTGGCTTGTGCATCCTTATGAGTGGCGGTCGGGAACGAGCGATGGTCTTTTCCTACCAATCTATCCCCCTAGGAGCATGCGCGTAGTATTTGGATTTTTGATGACTTCTAAATTTTTGCAATAAGTATATGAGTTCTTTTGACTAATTTTGAGTCCATGGATTATACGCACTCTTACCTTTCCGCCATTGCTAGCCTCTTCGGTACCGTGCATTGCCCTTTCTCACATTGAGAGTTGGCGCAAACTTCACGGTGCATCCAAACCCGTGATACGATCGCTCTATCACACATAAACCTCCTTATATCTTCCTCAAAACAGCCACCATACCTACCTATTATGGCATTTCCAAAGCCATTCCGAGATATATTTCCATGCAACTTTCCACCGTTCTGTTCATCATTATTATGGCATACATTACTTTTGTCATATTTCCATTGCATGATCACGTAGTTGACATCGTATTTGTGGCAAAGCCACCATGCATTATTTTTCATACATGTCACTTTTGATTCATTGCACCATCCCGGTACACCGCCGGAGGCATTCATATAGAGTCATACCTTGTTCTAGTTTCGAGTTGTAATCCTCATGTTGTAATCAATAGAAGTGTGATGATCATCATTATTAGAGCATTGCCCAAATAAAAAAAAGAGAGAAAGGCCAAAAAAAGGCCCAAAAAAAAGAAAAGAAAAGGGCAATGCTACTATCTCTGTTTCCACACTTGTGCTTCAAAGTAGCACCATGTTCTTCATGTAGTAAGTCTCATATATTGTGCTTCAAAGTAACACCATGTTTTTCATATAGTGAGTCTCATAAGTTGTATTTTTCATATTTGTGGGAATTTTTCATTATAGAACTTGGCTTGTATATTCCTACGATGGGCATCCTCAAATGCCCTAGGTCTTCATGAGCAAGCAAGTTGGATGCACACCCACTAGTTTTCTTTTGTTGAGCATTCATAGCTCTAGTGCATCCATTGCATGGCAATCCCTATTCCTCATGTTGACATCAATTGATGGGGATCTCCATAGCCCATTGATTAGCCTCGTCAATGTGAGACCTTCTCCTTTTTTGTCTTCTCCACACAATCCCCATCATCATATTCTATTCCACCCATAGTGCTATGTCCATGGCTCACGCTCATGTATTGCGTGAAGGTTGAAAAAGTTTGAGATTATTTAAGTATGAAACAATTGCTTGGCTTGTCATTGGAGGTATAGAAGTTGGGAACATCTTTGTGTGACGAAAATGAAGCATAGCCTAACTATATGATTTTGTAGGGATGAACTTTCTTTGGCCATGTTATTTTGAGATGACATAATTATTTTGATTAGTCTGCTTGAAGTATTATTATTTTTATTACAATATTAACTTTTGTCTTGAATCTTTCGGATCTGAATATTCATATCACAATTAAGAAGATTTACATTGAAATTATGCCAAAGTATCACTCCGCATCAAAAATTATTTGTTATCATTTACCTACTCGAGGACGAGCAGGAATTAAGCTTGGGGATGCTTGATACGTCTCCAACGTATCTATAATTTTTGATTGCTCCATGCTACTTTATCTATTGTTTTGGACTATAATGGGCTTTATTTTCCACTTTTATATTATTTTTGGGACTAACCTATTAACCGGAGGCCCAGCCTGAATTGCTGTTTTTGCCTATTTCAGTGTTTGAAGAAACGGAATATCAAACGGAGTCCAAACGGAATGAAACCTTCGGCGTGATTTTCTCACCGAACGTGATCCAGGAGACTTGGACCCTACTCAAGGAGTGCCAGAGGCGGTCACGAGGTGGGGCGCGCCTCCCGGGCGCGCCCCTGCCTCGTGGGCCCCGACGCTCCAGCGACGCATCCTTCCTTCTATATATACCTCGCACTTCAACAGATCGGGACGGAGCCAAAACCTAATTCCACCGCCGCACCTTCATGTATCCACGAGATCCCATCTTGGGGCATGTTCCGAGCTCACGGAGGGGGCATCCACCACGGAGGGCTTCTACATCAACACCATAGCCCCTCCGATGAAGTGTGAGTAGTTTACTTCAGACCTTCGGGTCCATAGCTAGTAGCTAGATGGCTTCTTCTCTCTTTTTGGATCTCAATACAATGTTCTCCCCCTCTCTCATGGAGATCTATTCGATGTAATCTTCTTTTTGCGGTGTGTTTGTTGAGACCGATGAATTGTGGGTTTATGATCCAGCTTATCTATGGAAAATATTTGATTCTTCTCTGAATTCTTTTATGTATGATTGAGTTATCTTTGCAAGTCTCTTCGAGTTATCCGTTTGGTTTGGCCAACTAGATTGGTAGTTCTTGCAATGGGAGAAGTGCTTAGCTTTGGGTTCAATCTTGCGGTGTCCTTACCTAGTGACAGAAGGGGTTGCAAGCCACGTGCTGTATTGTTGCGATCGAGGATAACAAGATGGGGTATTTATCATATTGCATGAATTTATTCCTCTACATCATGTCATCTTGCTTAAGGCGTTACTCTGTTTTTACTTAATACACTAGATGCATGCTGGATAGCGGTCGATGAGTGGAGTAATAGTAGTAGATGCAGAATCATTTCGGTCTACTTGTCACGGACGTGATGCCTATATAGATGATCATTGCCTGGATAACATCATAATTATGCTCAATTCTATCAATTGCTCAACAGTAATTTATTCACCCACCGTAGAATACTTATGCTCTTGAGAGAAGCCACTAGTGAAACCTATGGCCCCCGGGTCTATTCTCATCATATCAATATCCATCACTTTATTTATTTGCTTTTCTTTTACTTTTTACTTTGCATTTTTATACCAAAAATACCAAAAATATTATCTCTATCAGATCTCACTCTCGTAAGTGACCTTGAAGGGATTGACAACCCCTAAGTGTTGGTTGCGAGTAGCTATCGTTTTGTGCAGGTACGAGGGACTTGCGCGTAGTCTCCTACTGGATTGATACCTTGGTTCTCAAAAACTGAGGGAAATACTTACGCTACTGTGCTGCATCATCCTCTCCTCTTCGGGGAAATCCAACGCAAGCTCGAGACGTAGCATTTTGCAGGAGGGTTTGCATGTGCATGTGATGTGGTATAGCAATGCCCATAATAATTTGATTATGTATGAGATGACTATATGATGTAAATTGATTAAACATGACCTGTGTGTCATGATTCGGCATGGTGGCTGGAGCCATATGATTGCACTTTAATGACCTGCGTGTCAACCTTAAGTAATGCACTTATTTTATTAGCTATAGAGATAGCAATATTATCTGGTGCATCGACAAGGTGGTGGCAATCATCGTGAAGGTGAACACCGACGCGTATGCCGAAGACGAAGAAATGAAAGACTTCTCCGTCAGAAAGGGCTATACCATATCTTGCTATTATGAATTGCTTGAGATGTTAATCCCTTATGATGCACCCTTCTTGATCGCGTGGTAGTCGCTTTTTATTAGGGTGATCCCTCACTTAAAATATCAAAGTAGTTAGTGTTCACCCAAGTGTAGCACCGTCTGAAATTCGTATCTTTTAGGGGTGCGCCATGTACACATGAGCACGAACGAATCGAGAGGAATGAGGCGGGTGAGGTCAGACCTCTCAACAAGATCACTTGGTTGTCTTTGACGTTCAGGCAGGAGAGTCCTAAGCTCGGAACACGCCCATCGAAATATGAACAAGAATCACATAGAGATGTGATCGGCAAGTTGGCCTATCGATTGAAATTCGTGTCATCGGTGATGAACCCGTCAATGGAATCACTCTAAATTAATTATGAGAGATATTGATTTGAGTGGGAGCACATTTTTGAATTAACATGTTTAATTCTCAGTGCAATTAATTATGAACACTGTCTAAGTGTTTCTTGCAAAATAGTTGTAGAATAATGGCTCGCGTTTCCACCTTCCCTGTTAAAATTGAATAGCTATTAAATATCTGATTAAAACTTTACAATTGGTAACGTAATGTGAGGATTGTCCTCAAAAGTGCCGAGAAGGACTTTGTCCTATCGCATGCTTTCCGTATCCTCCCGCTAATGCTATGGATCATGTGACTCTCGTCCTTCGATCCAAAAGCTAGAATTCTGTTATGGTCAAGTGGAATATGTTTGCTTCCATGAAACCCAAACTTCAAAAGTTGGGATAGTTATATGATATTCATGGAACTAAAAATTGTTTTCAGACACAAACAAAGCAATGTTTATTTGCAAGTATTAGTAAAAGTGTTTACTATGCATTTGACTGTTGGGAAAGGGATTCAGAAGAACGCCTATCATATAATGAAAGGTGAATAAAACAACAACTTAAAGAGAAAGGAAGTGTCCAAAGGGTGTTAGTATGACTTACACACCTAGGAAGTCCGGGGCTAACGCCACTCTTAAGTTGGGTGCTTCTTTTGCGAGTAGGAGAAATACTAAAATTTAAACTGTTAGAATTATAAAGGCAGAAAGAAGATGACTAGAATATCCAGCTCATGTATGAATGTCATACAAGTTTTTGATGTATAGTAGGTTGGTCAAAGATGTAGTTCTTGGGAATTATGGTTAAACATGTTAATCACTAATTATTGGATATTGTGAGTTAATCACAAAGATACCCGCTCGATTGCATTCAATTGCGAATCATTGTAAGAGCTACTATGGCCTAAAAAGACTAGCCAGAAATGAGGTTAAGGTATACACAGGGAACATAGTAAATGTTACTATACCTTCCATCGGTGTATTGCCGTCTGTATTTATTTTCATAATTCATTTAGATTTTTACAAACTCTAGCCCATTGCATAAGGTATCTTGCAAGAAGGTTGTTCATAAGAGAACTTTTTATGTTTGATGTTATGAATAACACAAGGGCCATACTTTCATTATGAATGAGATGTATGTTATGAATATTGATAATAATACAATACCTCTCGGTTTACTTTCATAATTCATTTTAGAGTTTCATACACTCTAGCCCATTGCACAATGTTTGTTGCAAAAGAGTTGTTCATAAAAACAACAATTGTTGTTAAGTATTATGAATAACGTGAAGGGCCATGCTTCCATCCAAGATGGGATCTATGTTATGAATATTGATGGTAATATGATACATCCATAACACTGATGCTAAATGCCGCAAGACTAAAAGAATACCACACAAGTGTGGCACTACATTTGGTCACATTGGAGAAACCCGCATGGAAAATTCCATTATGATGGATTTTCTTTTTGATTTTCAATCATCTGACACTTGCAACTTTCCTCCAAAAAGTGAAGTGACTAAAATCCCGTTCATAGGCCATAAGGAACAAACAACAAACTTATTAGTGATCATACATTTGATGTGTGTAGTCTGATAAGTGTTGTTAGTGGTGGATTTATTTATCTTCAGAAATGACTCAAGTAGATATATGGATATTTACTTGATGAGACGTAAGTCTGGATCTTTTGAAATCATTTGAAAAGTTTTAAAAATGAAGTAGAAGTTATTGTAACAAGAAGATTATGTTTCTGCAATTTGATTGCACAAAGGAATATTTGATTTACATGTTTAGCGAATGTCTGATGAGTTGTGAAAGGGTTTTCATAACTTGCACCTCCCGGAACACCACTGCAAGTAAAAAGTCCGTGGAGATGTAATCTAACCATTTATGACATGGTAAGGTCAAAGAAGACATAAATAAATTTGCCATTGTCCCATTTAAAGTGATGCTTTAGATACTACGGCTTTTACACTGAAAAGAGCTACATCGGGTCTGTTGAAGTGAAGCCATGGTATGCTACGCCCAACCATGTTATATCTTTTCTTAACATTTGGAATGTGGGGCTTGTGTAAAAGGTTACAAACCTATTCCAAATCAGACAAGTGCTACTTTGTAGGTTATACCAAAATGTTGGGTATTCCTCCCTCACTATACCGAGGCAAATAGTTTTGCCGCGAAACGGTGTGCTTTTAAAGAGAATGGTTCTTTCAAAAAGGTGAGTGGGAGAATAGTGCAACTTGACAAGATAAACAGTATCTTCGTCATCAGATCAAAGGAAAGAGACCTTGGAAGTAATTCCAGAGTTTCCTACTGCGACTGATACAGAAGTCTCTACAATAAAATGTATGAACTTCGGTCGAACTTGCAGCTGAACCACGTAGGCAAGGCTCGTGCAAACCTCTTAGGGGCGCAAACGAGATATTGTTGTTAGACAACATTATACCTACGATACACAAGGAAGCGTTGATGGGCCCTGACTCCGGAATTGGCTAAATGCCAGTAGAACCCGAGTTAATTTCCATATAAGTGATTCAAGATTAAAACCTTGATACACCTTTCGGAAGACTTAGAGTCTAACGAATATTTATGGAACTTAAAACTGATACGGATAAAAATGTTTTATCCATAAAGCTCGACTTGTTGAAATGACAAGTTCAAGAGTTGACTATGATGAGGTTGTTTTCATCGTAGCAATGCTTAAAGTCGGTTCGGGTTGAACTAGCAATTAATACATATTTCAATCATGAGATATGAAACATGGATGACAATAGGATTTCCATCTGATGGAAATGAAACCAAGGACTTACATGTGTTACAGTCCAAGGCATTTTGTCTATCCAGAGGATGCTAGTAAGGGTGCAAACTTCAGAGTTCTAGCGATGGACAGAAGAGAGAAAAATGGAGTTGGAATTTTCATGCTTTGATGAAATGGTCAAAGGGGTTTGACTTCATCAATTGGTAACAAATATGCTTGTAATTCAAGAAAGTAAGTGGGAGCATAATAATATTTCTAAAAACCTTGTGTGATTGACACATTGTTAATTGGAAATAAATTTCTTGACACAAATTAGGACTTCATTTGAAAATAGTTTTTTGATGAAGTTCTTAGGCTAAATAGCCTCAATATTAGGCATAATGATCTATGGAGATAGATTTACCTAATAGGGCTAAGCAATTAATACATATTTACAAGGTGCTAAAAACTTTTAGCATTTAAAACCGCCAAGGAGTGATTCTTGCTGGAGTCACATGGAAGAGTTTTTTGCAAGACTCGGTGTCCCAAAACACTGATGAGAAAAATACATGATGCAAATTCCACACACTTTTGTGTTTGGATTAATCATGTATTCCATGGTATGTAAAACAACCAGATATGTCTGATACTCCCAAGGTGTTGCGAGTATGGATACTAAAGTGATCAAAGTACTGATCGTGGGAAAACAGTGAAAGATGTCATTGAGTACTAGAGTAAGTACTGATGATATGTTTTCTCGCAAGCGGAGATCATGAAGAGTTCGTTGTAAAATGTTACATCGATACAGTCTTCATCTTTTCTCCATGCGATTTTTGATTTAAGTTAAGGGTTTTGTGTAATACACAATATGGTGGCACGGTAGTTGGAAATTGTTCCCAACAGGATACTGTGGTGAATTCTATAACAAATGACTAAGTATGTTGATGCTTTAGAAGCGACAAACAAGATGTTGAATCATATGGTTCATTCATGAACTTAGTATGGTTCCAAGATGGCTTTTGTCAATGGGACACTACTGCAGGTAGCTGCTCCATAACTCAGAATGAGGAATCCAGGTTCGACCTGTGATTCGCATACATACCAAGCCAAGTCCACACAAAATATGAATTTTGTGAAAGCGTAAAAACGCGAGGATATGCAAAGATACACACGGAGCTGAAGTCGTCAGATCCGTTGGATATCAGGCTATACCACAAGCAAAGCATATTTACACCGGTGTGCCACAGGTGTGAAGTGCATTAGCATTAACTAGATTATTGACTCTAGTGCAAGTGGGAGTCTGTAGGAGATATGCCCTAGAGGCAATAATAAATGATATTATTTATCTCCAAGTTTATAATTATGTTTATGTTCGATGCTATAACTGCTATGGTTCTCGAGACTGCAATAACACGAGGCTCGGAGGAAGACTCATATGCACGTGTGGAATAATAAACGGTAAGAAGTATTCTTAGTCTGGCCTCTAAGACTAGCTCAAGTGTTGCATGATGGTTCTGTTTTCCTGATCATGGGCATGTCAATGCCAGCAACTTTGAGGGTACAATGTTAAGAGAACATTTGTGTTGAATCGACCCGGATTGATGTTGTGCTATTAGATTCATTCATCGCAAGTTAATGGTACATAACACAGAGATGGTTAACGTTTGCATGATTCCTTAGACCGTGAGAGTATCGAGTTTCTTCATGCTTGCTTCATGAACTTTGGGGTTTGTTAAACATCATCCGTAAATGGGTGGCTATTACGGCGGCTTACGGGTTCATGGAAAAGTATGTCAAGTAACTTGATAGCTCAAGATTGGGATTTGCTCCTCCGACAATGGGGAGATATTCTCGGGCCCTCTCGGTGTTATGGTATCCATAATCGTCTGGCCAGACACCTTGTGATTTGATCACTGGGATGCCGGAACACAGAAACGAGAAAAGAGAACAAAACCGATAACAAGGTAACTTGCATGATGGACAAATTGTTCGTCCATGGGGATGCAATAAATCTCACCTCGGGTGTTTGTGACATATCGCGAAGCAACAGGAATAGCTGATGACCCACAAGTATAGGGGATCTATCATAGTCCTTTCGATAAGTAAGAGTGTCGAACCCAACGAGGAGCAGAAGAAAATGATAAGCGGTTTTCAGTAAGGTTTTCTCTGCAAGCACTGAAATAGTAGGTGATAGATAGTTTTGTGATAAGATAAATAGTAACGAGAAAAAATTAAATAAAGTAAATAAAGTGCAGCAAGGTGGCCCAATCCTTTATGTAGCAAAGGATAAGCATGGAAGGATAAGCATGGACAAATTCTAATAATGAAGAAGGAGCTCCCGAGGACACATTGGGAATTATCGTCAAGCTAGTTTTCATCATGTTAGTAAGATTCGCGTTAGGTACTTTGATAATTTGATATGTGGGTGGACCGACACTTGGTGCTGTCCTAACTTGGACAAGCATCCACTTATGATTAACCCCTATTGCAAGCATCTGCAACTAAAAAAAGGAGTATTAAGGTAAACCTAACCACAGCATTAAACATATGGATCCATATCAGCCCCTAACGAAGCAACGCATAACTAGGGTTTAAGCTTCTGTCACTCTAGCAACCCATCATCTACTTATTACTTCCCTATGCCTTCCTCTAGGCCCAAATAATGGTGAAGTGTCATGTAGTCGACGTTCACATAACACCACTAGAGGAAAGACAACATACATCTCATCAAAATATCGAACGAATACCAAATTCACATGACTACTAATAGCAAGACTTCACCCATGTCCTCAGGAACAAATGTAACTACTCACAAAGCATATTCATGTTCATAACAGAGGAGTAATAATATGCATAAAGGATCTGAACATATGATCTTCCACCAAGTAAACCAACTAGCATCAACTACAAGGAATAATCAACACTACTAGCAACCCACAGGTACCAATTTGTGGTTTTGATACAAGATTGGATACAAGAGATGAACTAGGATTTTGAGAGGAGATGGTGCTGGTGAAGATGTTGATGGAGATTGAACCCCTCTCGATGAGAGGATCATTGGTGATGACGTTGGTGATGATTTCCCCCTCCCGGAGGGAAGTGTCCCCGGCAAAACAGCTCCGCCAGAGCCCTAGATTGATTCCTCCTAGGTTCCGCCTCGTGGCGGCGGAGTTTCGTCTCGTAAGCTTGCCCATGATTTTTTTCCAGGGTAAAAGTGATGATATAGAAGACGATGGATACCGGAGGCTGTCGGCATTCTGGGAACGGGGTACCAGACTTGCTCGCTGCATGGCGTGGCTCAAGGGTGGCCAAAGACGCCCATCTTCATCAAGACAAGCTCAAGACCTCGCGAGGGCCAAGCCTCACGGGCGGACGACAGAAGCTTCTCGAGCACGGCCTTGTCAGGCTGGCTCGCGAGGAGGCGGAGAGATCAAGGCGGGGTACCTCACGAGGTGCCCATGACGCAAGCCATGACGACCGAGGGCGCCAGGCGGGCGCCAGCCCGCGCAGTGTCCTTGTTTCCTCTTTGGTGCAAAGGAGGCAAGCGCAGGCGATAGCATCAAGCAAAGGCAGCCATTTCGGTGCAACAAGACCAAGACCAACACAACGGCAGGAAGGAGGTCATCGTGGAGCCCAAGCCGGCATCACCGTCAGAGCCTTTGACAGGCGAGGACCAACTTTAGTCAGGATAAGTGTACTAGATGTTCCCCTTCAAAATGGCCAATTGTTGGCGCCCTTCCCGCTCAATATTTGGGAAGAGGCCCAGGGCCTCTGCCTATAAATAGGACTAGCCTCCCACAGGGTAGAGAGATCCGGAATCCAGAACAGAGCTAGAGGTCAAGCAATCCAGAGAGAAAGAGAGAGCGGCCGAACTCCCCCTAGCAGTTCGTCGCACCGGCCAAGAACAGACCCTCGCGAGGCTGTTCTTCCTTGTATTGTTCATCATCAGCCCCTGAGGCAATCCACCACACCACACACTGGAGTAGGGTATTACACCACAATGGTGGCCCGAACCAGTATAAACCTTGTGTCCCTTGTGTTGCTCTTTGTGTAGTTTAGATCCTTGCGAGGCGACGAGGTGCAGGTAGGTAGGGGGTGAGATCTCCGCGTGCACCCCAGAGTTCGAACCTAGAGGGTCTGCCGGAACCCGAAATCCGACATTTGGCGCGCCAGGTAGGGGTGCGCCGGAGCTTTCCCTTCCGCCGACCCGCTCTCCGCCAACATCGCGATTCGCCCTACGATGAGCAGCGCGCCGCCCACTCCGGTCGCCAGCGCTGGCGCAGGGGCCAGGGGGCTCCGAGCCTTGGCCCCAGCCTTGCGACAGGTGCAGTGGCCGAACAAGTTCAAGCCAGAGACGCCACCGCGCTACAACGGCACGACTGATCCACTGGCCTTCCTGCTGGCGTACGAGGAGGTCGTCCTCGAAGCAGGAGGCGACGACAGGGTCATGGCTAACTGGATTCCCATGGCCCTCACCGGCGCCCCGCGCATGTGGCTGTTCCACCTGCCAGCGGCTTTCGTGGCCTCTTGGGAGGAGCTGTGCAACCTCTTCCTCGCCCAGCACGCTGCGCCGGCGCCCCCGGTCGTCGCAGCTCTCCTGGGCAGCTCGCAGGCACCACCTTCAGGCCGCCGCGTCAAGCCATTCGTCCGCCAGATCGGCGCTGCCTCTGCGCAGTAGGGGGATCCTCCGGGTCGATCGGCACCCAAGGCCGATCTGGCCTTCAGCTCGGAGGACCACCCCTCCAACTCAGCCTGCTCGGGCGTGCTCCCAATGTTGTGCGCCACCACCATCTGCCAGGTGGCCGTTACCAGGACTCTCATCTACGGTGGTGCGGGCCTCAGCGTGCTCTCGGTAGAAGCCTTCAGCCTCCTCCACATACCGCCGGAGCGGCTTCAGCCTAGCAGGCCCTTCTTGGGCGTCGGAGGCGGTTCAGCCGGCTCCCTGGGGCAGATCCGTCTCCCGGTGACCTTCGGCACCTACGACAACTTCCGCACGGAGCTAATCGACTTCGACATCGCCCCCATCGGCCTCCCATACAACGCCATCCTTGGCTACCCAGCACTAGCCCGATTCATGGCCGCGACTCACCCAGCGTACAACCTCATGAAGATGCCCGGGAGCGACGGCGTCCTCACCGTGTCCAGAGACGCCGGGGATGCGTTGCAAGTGCTCAAGCTCGTCTTCAAGACTGCGGCGGCGGCACAGCCCGCCGACTCAGACGCCCCTGAGCTCAAGGGGGCTGCGCCGGCCAAGAAGAAGCAGATGTTCACCCAAGACAAGGCAGAAACGAAGCAGATACTGGTCGACGAGGATGGATCCACTAACGCCACCTTCACCATAGGCGCCAACCTCGAGCCCGAGCAGGAGGAGGCCCTGGTCAAGTTCCTGCGAGCGAATAAGAAGGTATTCGCATGGGAACCAGATCAGTTGGTAGGGATCCCGAGCACCACCTCAATGTGTGCCCCAATGTACGCCCCGTGAAGCAGAAAGCAAGACGGCAGTCCACTAAAAAGCAGGCTTTCATCGTCCAAGAGACCCGCAATCTATAAGCGGCAGGGGTCATTCGCGAGGTCCGATACCCAGATTGGTTGGCTAACCCGGTTGCCTTGCCAAAGAAAGGGGGGAAGGAATGCATGTGTGTCGACTTCACCAACCTCAACAAAGCCTGCCCGCAGGATCCATTCCCGCTCCCTCGTATCAATCAGATAGACGATTCCACCGCTGAGTGCGACCTGTTATGTTTCCTGGATGCCTTCTCTGGCTATCACCAGATCAAGATGGCGGTAGAAGACGTGGAAAAAACGGCTTTCCTGACCCCGTGTGGAGTGTACTGCTACACATGCATGCCGTTCGGGCTGCGGAACATAGGAGCGACCTTTCAGCGGCTGATGCACATCACCTTGGGCCCGCAGCTTGGGAGGAATGTTGAGGCTTACGTCGATGACATTGTGGTGAAGTCTCGGGAGGCCAAAACCCTGATACAAGACCTGGAGGAAACCTTCGCGAGTCTCGACGCAGTGAACCTGCGGCTCAACCTGGAGAAGTGTGTGTTTGGGGTCCCCTCGGGCAAGCTCTTGGGCTTCCTCGTGTCCCATCGGGGCATCGAGGCTAACCTAGAAAAGGTCAAGGCAGTCGAGGACATGAGCCCACCGAAGACCCTCAGAGAAATGCAGAAGCTCACTGGGCGCGTGACCGTGCTAGGAAGCTTCATCTCCAAGTTGGGGGAACGAGCGCTACCCTTCTTCAAGCTAATGAAGAAAAAGGGCCCCTTTGAATGGACTGAAGAGGCCGACAAGGCATTCCAAGATCTCAAAAGGTACTTAACCAGCCCACCGGTAATGGTGGCTCCGCGCCCCCAAGAGCCCCTGGTGCTTTACCTTGCAGCCACCCCCTACTCTGCCAGCGCAGCCCTGGTGGCGGTTAGGGAGGAGCCTCGGACCAAAGGCGCGGCAGCTGCCCGGGTCAAGGCGAAGCAGGATCAAGAGGGCCTCACAGAGACCACTACCACAGCCGAGAAGGATCAGCCGCCGCAGGGAAGCGCACTCGGAACAGAAGAGACCCCTCCCCCTGACGACTAGCCACTTGGGGCTCCACTGTCTCAGGAGGCGCCACGGCCTCCGGAGGACGCCAACAGCACCAACACTCCCAACCTCGTCGAACACCTTGTGTACTTCGTCAGCACAGTGTTGCGGGACGCGAGGGCGCGGTACCCCATGCCCCAGAAACTCCTCCTCGCGCTCTTGGTGGCTTCGCGCAAGCTGCGGCACTATTTTCAGGGCCATCCCATCAAGGTTGTCTCGGCGTACCCCTTGGAAAGGGTGCTCAGGAGCCCCAACTCGGCTGGAAGAGTCGCTGAGTGGAACATCGAGTTGCAAGCGTTTCAGCTAGAATTCAGCACCACCAGAGTCATCAAGGGAGCCGCGCTAGCGGACTTCGTGGCGGAATGGACGGAGGCGCCAGGCCTCAAGGCTGATGAGGATCGATCCCTCTCCCCGGGAAGCGAGGCACCGGACGGTTGGATCATGTACTTCGACGGGGCATTCTCCAGACACGACGCGGGAGCTGGCGCAGTGCTTATATCTCCTACTCAAGACAGGCTCTACTACGCCGTGCAGCTCTGTTTCCAGCACGGAGAAAAGGTCTCCAACAACATAGCGAAATATGAGGGCCTGATAGCAGGCCTGAAGGCCGCGGTTGCCCTGGGAGTGAAGTGCCTTACCATCAAGGGTGATTCACAAATCCTCGTCAACTTCTCCAACAAAGTATACGAGCCGAGGGATGAGCACATGGAAGCCTACCTCGCAGAGGTCCGCAGGATGGAGAAGCAGTTCTGGGGACTGGATTTGCAGCATGTGCCTCGTGGCACCAATCAAGAGCCTGACGACATTGCCAAACGGGCATCCAGGCGGCTACCTCAGGAGCCCGGCGTCTTTGAGGAGCGGCTCTTCAAGCCCTCGGCAACGCCATCGCTGTCAAGCACGGTGCAGCCTCGGGAAGAGCTCCCCCAGCCACCTGCCTCGGGAGCCCCGGTCTGAGGCCCGGCCTCGGGAGCGCGTCTGCTCCTAACACTGGAGCCTCAGGAGGGATGCTGGATCACAGAGCTCCGGAGCTACCTGACGCAAGGGACCTTGCCAGAAAAGGAGGAGGAAGCGGAGTGTGTGGCGCGGCAAGCCACGGCGTACTGCATCAGGGACGGAGAGCTCTACCGGAAGCGACCAAATGATGTGTCCCTGCGTTGCATCTCCAGGGAGCAAGGGAAGGAGCTACTGGCAGACATACATGGCGGAGACTGTGGGCATCATTCGTCATCACGGACCCTCGTTGGCAAGGCGTTCCGCAGCGGGTTCTATTGGCCCACTGCGCTCAATGATGCCGTGGAACTGGTGAAGGCTTGCGAGGCCTGCCAATTCCATGCCAAGCAGATCCATCAGCCGGCGGGAGGTCTGCAAACTATACCCCTCTCGTGGCCATTCGCAGTCTGGGGGCTGGATATCCTGGGCCCGTTTCCTCAGGCGCCAGGAGGCTATCGTTACCTCTACGTCGCGGTGGACAAGTTCACCAAGTGGGCTGAAGTGAAAGCCGTCCGCACCATCCCCGCAGGTTCTACGATCAAGTTCATCAAAGGCATCGTGAGCCGGTTCAGGGTGCCGAACCGCATCATCACCGACAACGGTTCGCAGTTCACCAGTAACCTCTTCAAAACATATTGTGCTAACCTTGGGACGCAGGTATGCTACGCTTCGGTAGCGCACCCGCGGAGCAACGGTCAGGCCGAGCGGGCCAACGCAGAGGTCCTGAGGGGCCTCAAAACCAGGACATTCAAGAAGAAGCTGGAGGCCTGTGGCAGAGGCTGGTACGACGAGCTTCAGTCCGTGTTGTGGTCCATCCGCACGACCGCGACCAAGCCGACTGGTGAGACCCCGTTCTTCCTGGTCTATGGAGCTAAAGCAGTCCTCCCTCACGAGGTCAGACGTCGTTCCGCACGGGTCCTGGCGTTCGACGAGGCGCAGCAGGACGCCATGCGGGGGACGGACCTCGTGCTGGGGGAGGAGCATCATCGAGAAGCCGCGCTACGAGTGGCGAGGTACCAACAAGCACTGCGGTGATATCACTGCCGCAACATGCGCCCCAGAACTCTTGAGGTAGGGGACCTCGTGCTCAGATGGGTTCTCTCCAGGGAGGGACTGCATAAGCTTTCTCCCATGTGGGAGGGCCCGTTCAAGGTTGTTCATGTTTCCAGGCCCGGATCCGCGCGCTTGGAGACTCAGGAGGGGGTGCCCGTCCAGAACGCGTGGAACATCCAGCACCTCCGGAGGTTTTACCCCTAAAAAGGCCCGGTGCCTGTGAAGAAGGCAAACGCCTGTGAAGCTTATCTTTCTGAGAAAGGCCCGGTGCCTGTGAAGAAGGCAAACGCCTGTGAAGCTTATCTTTCTAAGAAAGGCCCGGTGCCTGTGAAGAAGGCAAACGCCTGTGAAGCTTATCTTTTTGAGAAAGGCCAAGTGCCTGTGAAGAAGGCAAACGCCTGTGAAGCTCGCCGCCCGTGACACTCTCACGTAATAATGAGTTGGGGTTGTACACGCCCCAGAGTCTCAGGAGCGCCGGCCTCAGGCCCTTGGGCTCCCTCCCACGCCCAGTGGCAGCACTTAGCTCCGCGCTGGTGAGAAGACATCGAAGACTAGATTAGGTGCCGGACGCGGCTTTTTTCATTTTCTTTCTGCAGTTGGCTTGTTCATTCCCATTTGAAGTTTTATTGAAGGTGTTGCCGTCTTTGGCTTGCGACTCTTTGCCTTATTCGCTCTCCTACCTTGATTTCTCTCACATGAGTCTCATGAGGGAGCAATCTGAGCACCCTCATGAGTGTTTTCTGCCCCTACTGTTTGAGGCTTCCCTAACCGGGTTCCTACGGGAGCACCCCTCCAGTCCGTGCCCCACGGGGACCGCGACACGAACACATGACCTGGGTCGGTCGCCTCCACGACTGAGGCCAGAAACTACCTCTCCCAGCTAATCTTTGCAGGGCATGAAGCGTTCGACGAGACCTCGGCCTCGGGAGGCGAAGACCGCGACAGGTCGCCCCCAATCTAAGTAATTTCTACGCGCAGGTGTGTGGCACAGAAGCCTAATACGAAAGTAGCAGAAATAGTACGATAATTAAACAGCAACAGTCCAAGCACGCCCCCGCGGGGCCCTACACTACTGTCTCTTTGCGCAGGAAAAGGAAAATAACAAGACAGGCACGGCTCGCTTGACACCAACTCGCGGCGGAGGCTCGAACTGCCTCCGGAGCTCAAGCGGACTCCCTCTCGCGCTTCGCCGAGGTGCGATGGCGGGCGGACCCGCTACCTCCCTCCAGGAGGGCACGGCGGCACGGAGGCTGGTCACGGCCACCGCTGGAGGAGCCGCTGTCCAAAGAAGAGTCGCTGAAGCTTGACGAACCCCGAGCGCCGCCAACCACGCGCGCGCCTTCATCTTCGTCTCAATCGCCGCCGGGATTAGGCCCATGGCCGCGGTCGTCGTCCTCGGGGCAGCACCCAGCGCGGCGACCGTCTTCCCCGAACACCCTCACGTTGAGGGTGGCGTCGCCATCGAACTTGAAGTGCAGGGTGCACCGCCGGCTCAGACCTCGCGTGCGGGCAAACGTTTGCCAGCCGCAGGTCAGGGCCACGCTCCCGGCGGCGGAGACCTCCAGCGAAGCCCAGGAGGCCCGGCTGTAGCAACCGTCCGCCTGGAGCCAGAGGCCGCCCGGGGCGCCGGCCGGAAGTTCACCTAAAAGGAAGCGGGGGAGCTGGAGCCAGGTGCTGGTCGGTTCCGCCGACCACACGACAAACTCCGGCAGCACCTCTGCCGAATGGAAGCGCGGCCTAGGGGGTCGCGCAGCCGTAGCGCGCCCCCCATCAATGGACTGACGCCCGTCGCCGCGCGGGAGATCGCCTCCACTGCCGCGAGGAGCCGCTGCGGGAGCCACAGGGTGCTTGCGAGGACGGCCTCGACCGCGCTTGGCTGGGGGAGAGTCAGGCCCCACCTGGCGGGCCTTTCCCTTCTCCGCGGCCGAGAACCTCTTCGGCAGAGCCATGGAAAAGAAGGAGAAGCAAGAAGAGATGGACCGAAAGGGCACGCGTCGTTCCGTACTTATAGCCGAGGAAGGCCAACCGTCGACCTCCACGATCACAGGTAATCCTGACCCGCTTTGCATACAGGACTTGTCAATTCTTGCAGTCGCCGAGGCGTCGTGGGGAAGCAGAGACGCCCACGCCCAATCAACCGCCACGCGGTGCCCAAGGCTGCAGGTTGTTAGGGCCCGCGGCGCATCGCACTTGCCCCTTCGCTTCTCAGCTCAGCCAAGTCCAGGCACGCCTTGGGCCCGGGGGCTACTGTCGGCGTTCTGGGAACGGGGGTACCCAGACTTGCCTGCCTACGGCCTGCGGCGTGGCTCAAGGGGTGGCCCAGCACGGCCCATCTTCATCAGCACAAACTCAAGACCCTCGCGAGGGGCAAGCCTCATGGGCGGACGACAGAAGCTTCTCGTGCACGGCCTCGTCAGCTGGCTCGTGAGGAGGCGGAGAGATCAAGGCGGGTACCTCACGAGGTGCCCATGACGCAAGCCATGACGACCGAGGGCCCAGTGGGCGCCAGCCCGCCAAGTGTCCTCGTTCCTCTTTGGTGCAAAGGAGGCAAGCGCAGGCGAGAGCATCAAGCAAAGGCAGCCATTTCGGTGCAACAAGACCAAGACCAACACAACGGCAGGAAGGAGGTCATCGTGGAGCCCAAATCGGCGTCACCGTCAGAGCCTTTGACAGGCGAGGACCAACTTTAGTCAGGATAAGTGTACTGGATGTTCCCCTTCAAAATGGCCAATTGTTGGCGCCCTTCCCGCTCAATATTTGGGAAGAGGCCCAGGGCCTCTGCCTATAAATAGGACTAGCCTCCCACAGGGTAGAGAGATCCGGAATCCAGAACAGAGCTAGAGGTCAAGCAATCCAGAGAGAAAGAGAGAGAGCGACCGAACTCCCCCTAGCAGTTCGTCGCACCGGCCAAGAACAGACCCTCGCGAGGTTGTTCTTCCTTGTATTGTTCATCATCAGCCCCTGAGGCAATCCACCACACCACACATTGGAGTAGGGTATTACACCACAATGGTGGCCCGAACCAGTATAAACCTTGTGTCCCTTGTGTTGCTCTTTGTGTAGTTTAGATCCTTGCGAGGCAACGAGATGCAGGTAGGTAGGGGGTGAGATCTCCGCGTGCACCCCAGAGTTCGAACCTAGAGGATCTGTCGGAACCCGAAATCCGACAGGGGCCCACAAGGGGGCCCAGGAGATAGGGGGCGCGCCCCTGTCTCCTGGACAGGGTGTGGGCCCCCTGGCCTATTTCTTTCGCTCAGAAATTCTTATAAATTCCAAAAAGTTGTTTCGTGGAGTTTCAGGACTTTTGGAGTTGTGCAGAATAGGTTTCCAACGTTTGCTCCTTTTTCCAGCCAGAATTCCAGCTGCCGGCATTTCCCCTCTTCATGGTAAACCTTGTAAAATAAGAGAGAATAGCCATAAGTATTGATATAAAATGTGTAATAACAGCCCATAATGCAATAAATATTGATATAAAAGCATGATGCAAAATGGACGTATCAACTCCCCCAAGCTTAGACCTCGCTTGTCCTCAGGCGAAAGCCGAAATCGAAAAATATGTCCACATGTTTAGAGATAGAGGTGTCAATAAAAATAAAATACGGACATGAGGGAATCATGATCATTCTAATAACAGCAACATATATGGATTTTGTCATATGATTTCCTATGCTCAAGTAATAAGCAATTCACAATGTCAAGTATGGTACAAAAACTTCATTGGGAACTAACAAACTATATAATCTCAGTCATTGAAGCAATTGCAATTTATCCTAACATCGGAAAGAGTCAATAATAGAGCTTTTCAGCAAGCTCACATACTCAAATATCTCGTAGTCACCTATAATTATTAACACTCACGCAATACTTGTGGTTATAGAGTTTCAGCCAGACACTGAGAAAGATAGGGGCTTACTGTGTTGCCTCCCAACATATTCACCCTTAGGTGATGTCAACAATAATAGCATATGCCAACTTACATCCAATTGGATATATGTATCATGATCTTTCAAACACGAGGAGCTTGCCAAAGGATAAAAATAAAAAGGGAAAGGTGAGCATCACCTTGACTCAAGCAGAAAGTAAAACATAAAGTAAAAGATAGGCCCTTCGCAGAGGGAAGCAGAGGTTGTCATGCGCGTTTAGGGTTGATGCATAAAGTCTTAGTGCAAAAGAACGTCACTTTATATTGCCCCTTGTATGTGGACATTTATTATGCAGTCAGTCGCTTTTATTACTTCCACAACAAGTTCGTACAAAGTTTATTTTCTCTGCACTAACAAGTCATACATATTTAGAGAGCAATTTGTATTGCTTGCACCGATGACAACTTACTTGAAGGATCTTATTCAATCCATAGGTAGGTATGGTGGACTCTCATGGAAAAACTGGGTTTAAGGATATTTGGAAGCACAAGTAGTATTTCTACTTGGTGCAAGGAATTGGCTAGCATGAGGGGGAAAGGCAAGCTCAACATGTTTGGAAGGTCAATGACAATATACTTTAACTGAGATGTCGGAAAACATAAACCATTACGTTGTCTTCCTTGTCCAACATCAACTCTTTTAGCATGTCATACTTAATGAGTGCTTCACAATCATAAAAGATGTCCAAGATAATATATTTATATGCGAACCCCTCTTTCCTTATCACTTCCTATTAATTGCAACAATGACCAAGGCTACGTTCATCAACTCTCAACAATTTTTATGCCTCATACTTTCTATATGTGAAGTTATCACTATCCATAAGATCAATATGAACTCTTTTGTTCTTTCTACCTTCTCAAGATCATAGCAACATAGCAAAGCCCTTGACTCAACACTAATATTTATTATAGATAGCACACGGACTCGCTTACATAAAGAGATCACAAAGCAAAACTCAAAACTACTTGATATCAAAACTTCAATCTACTAGATTAAGATACTACTAAAAGGACCGAACTAAATAAAGCGGTAAAGATAAGAGTGTGATGGTGATACGATATCGGGGCACCTCCCCCAAGCTTGGCAGTTGCCAAGGGGAGTGCCCATACCCATGTGATTATTTCTCCTTCTTCATGGTTGGTGTTATGATCTTATTGGCGATTATGCCCTTCAAGATATGGTTCTCCTCCTCGAGCTTATTGACTTGTTGTTTGAGGTCCATATTTTCTTTACGAAGCTTGCCCGCAAGTACAAGGCTCCTTTTACCCAAGGATGCTGCATAGCTTCTGGAGAACAAGTGAAACTCTTTTTCATATTTTCATAAGAAAGAAATCTAGAGTTGGAAGGAGTGACCGAAGTAGGGACAGCCAGGCTAGGTAGTTCCCCCATAGTGAATTCTGCTCGAAGATGAGAGGTAACTTCTTGATCCTCCTCCATGGCATCTACCCTTTTCAAATCAGCTTCCATCTCATCCTCCGTTGATGGTCCAAAGTGATAGGCGTCGCTATTTGCTCCTGGACCTGGCGTTGGGTGAGACACCCGGCTCTCCCCAACTGACTCCTGATAAGACATCTTGCTTTATTCTGCAACAGGAACAGCTCCAAACGAAAACAGAGGATATTTGCGTGATACGGTGTCAAAACCTTCGGGAGTATATACAATGAATTTTTACCGACCAAAATACGTAACATACAAGAAAACGGAGTCCGGGAGGCACACGAGGTGCCCACGAGACAGGGGCGCGCCCTATAGGGGGGCACCCTCCTCTCTCGTGGGAGCCTCGTGTCCCTTTCGGACTACTTCTTTCTTCCTAAAATTCTTAAATAATCCAAAACTGATAAAAATTGCCATTAGAGTTGTTTTGGAGTCGGTTTACTTACCGTACCACGTACCTATGCCTTTTCAGAGTCTGGAACGTTCTCGAAAGTGTCTCTTTTGTATTCCTCAGGGGTTATGGTTTCAGTAATATTAGTTTCAACATTGATAGGATTACCTGAAATATAATGTTTAATTCTTTGACCGTTTACCACCCTCGGATTTGTGCCTTCGAAGTTGTTGATTTTTATAGCACCAGAACGATAGACCTCCTCGATAACGTAGGGACCTTCCCATTTTGAGAGAAGTTTTCCTGCAAAAAATCTTAAACGAGAGTTGAACAATAACACATAATCTCCTATGTTAAACTCGCGCTTTTGTATCCTCTTATCATGCCAGCATTTGCCTTTTTCTTTGAAAAGCTTGGCATTCTCATATGCTTGGGTTCTCCATTCATCAAGTGAGCTAATATCAATCAACCTCTTCTCATCGGCAAGTTTGAAGTCATAATTGAGCTCTTTAATAGCCCAATATGCCTTATGTTCAAGTTAAAGAGGTAGATGACATGCTTTTCCATAAACCATCTTATATGGAGACATACCCATATGATTTTTGTATGCAGTTCTATAGGCCCATAATGCATCATCAAGTTTTTTGGACAAATTCTTCCTAGATCTATTCACAGTCTTTTGCAAAATTAATTTGAGCTCTCTATTGCTCAGCTCTACTTGACCACTAGACTGCGGGTGATAAGGAGATGCGATTTTATGATTGACATCATACTTAGCAAGCATCTTACGGAAAGCACCATGAATAAAGTGTGAACCACCATCAGTCATAAGATGTCTAGGGACTCCAAACCTCAGAAAAATAACTTCTTTAAGCATTTTAATAGAAGTGTTATGATCAGCACTACTAGTTGGAATAGCTTCTACCCACTTCGTAACGTAATCAGCAGCAACTAAAATATGTGTATAACCATTGGAGGCAGGAAAAGGTCCCATATAATAAAAGCCCCAAACATCAAATGGTTCAATTACAAGAGAATAATTCATAGGCATTTCTTGACATCTACTAATGTTACCTATTCTTTGACATTCATCACAAGATAAGACAAACTTACGAGCATCTTTGAAAAGAGTAGGCCAATAAAAACCAGATAGTAGTACCTTGTGTGCAGTTCTATCTCCAGCGTGGTGTCCCCCATAGGATTCAGAGTGACACTTGCGTAGGATTTGTTCCTGTTCATGCTTAGGCACACAACATCTAATAATACCATCTACTCCTTCTTTATAAAGGTGTGGATCATCCCAGATGAAAGAACATGCGGTGCCCCCATGTTTGGTTTTGGTAATTGATGACAATCTCTATGGACTAATGGTTTCCCTGAGTTATATTTGAAGGTTTTGTCCATAGGCTTTTCTTGGAGTACATGTGTTGGTTTCAAGGAGAGTTTGTGTTGACCAAGGTGCTATTAAGGAATTATCCAAAGATTGGTCATGTGAGAGTTGAGCTTATTGCAAGCATGTCTTGAAGAAGAAGATTGTGTGATCATTCATATTTACCTTCAAGACATCATCCAAATGAAGAGAGTTGGAAAGATTCAAGGTTGATCAAGACTAAGTCAAGAGTGAATCAAGTTGATCAACTCACAAAGCGTAGAAGATGTACCGAGAGGGATCAAGTGATCCCATGGCATGGTAAGCATTGTCCATTGTGCTTTGTGTACTAACCCATGGTCTATGTGAGAGTTCTATGTGGGGTTAGGTACGTGTTCATGGGCTTGCGTCAAGAGGAAGATATCACTCAACCCATGGAGAGGATGACATCAAGTGGTGATCGTCATCAAGATTGCTGTGTGCAAGTTCAAGTGGAGCATCACGAAGAGATCAACTTCTTGAAGCTTGCCATCCATTGTGGTGTCAATGGACTTGTGAAGATGTGCCGAAGAGTGGCTCACCCATAGTGGAGTATGGGGGAGCAATCATCTAGTCTCCATCGACCCAACGCAATCAAGAAAGGTGGTCCATCTTGAGGAGGACAAGATCATCATCATCTAGCTCAAGTGGATCATGTGCAAGGCAAAGGTTTGACCTTGACAGATTTTCTATTTTACCGGTCTCATGGTGGTAGTTGGGAGACCGGGTTATAGGATCGATAGCCGTACTATCAAGGGGGGCTCTCAAGTGTGTAGCTTGATCGTATCGTTCGTCGAGAGCTCAAACCATTGCATCCTTGCATCATGTTTCTTGGTTGTTGTTTGGTTATCTTTCTGAGTCTTAGATCTTATGGTCATCTAGATGACAAGCTTGAGTTCATCGAAAACGGAGTTTGCATGCGTCTTCTATGATGTTTTCGGTGTTGGGGGTTTTACCAGTCTTATCCGAGGAAGGGTTCTCACCATTTTATTTTGGGACTTTTCTCATTTGCTTCTTATTGATATTTCAATCAAGATTGTGTTAGGCCTTGTCGCTAGCTTTCCAACAAACTTTGCTTCCTCGAATTCGAGTCCGTTTGCAGAAGTTGTGTCAGTTTTGGTGTTCTGAAAAGGCTGCAGCGGTACTACCACGGACAGGAGCGGAAGTAATTTTTTACTACCGCTCTTGGGAGCGGTACTACCGCTTGGAGAAGTACTACCGCGGCTACTTCTGTGGCTACTTCCGCTCGGGACCAAAAACTCGTCATAAGTCCAACGGTGGTAGGCACAGATGTAATTTTTTAGTACCGCTCGCAAGCAGTAGTACCGGTACCCTTAGCAGTAGTAACGCTGCCCCTAGCGGTAGTACCGTCAGGTCAAGCGGTACTACCGCTCCGACAGTTCTTCTGGCCTTTTTTGCCTCCTCGCTGCTGTATTTCAAAGGGCTACTACCGCCCTAGCGGTAGTACCACTGCTTGGAGCGGTAGTACCGCTCGGTGCGGGCTGTGAGCATAACGGTTGGATTTTTCCCCACCTATAAAAGGGGGTCTTCTTCCCCAATGAACCTTATCCTTTTAGCTCGTGTTCTTCCCCCATTGTTGACCTTCTTCTAGCTTGCTAACTCTCAATCCCTCCAATGATTCTTGCTAGTTCTTGAGGGAAAAGAGAGAGGAGATCCAGATCCATGTTTCCACCAATCACTTTCTCCTCTAAGTGAGGGGAACCCCTTGGATCTAGATCTTGGAGTTATTCGTGTTCTTCTTTCGTTCTTCCTCTCATTTTCTTCCCTAGCATTAGTTGCTTTGGTGGGATTGGGAGAGAAGGACTTGGGCACTCCGTGTGCCCTTGCCATTGCATTTGGTGCATCGGTTTGAGTTCTCCACGGTGATACGTGGAAGTGAAGTTTGAGAAGCTTATTACTCTTGGGTATTTGGGCACCCTAGAGCTTGTTCCTCTTGGGTGCCTTGGCTCCCTAGACGGTTGGTGGTGTTCGGAGCTCAATCATTGTGGTGTAAAGCTCCGGCAAGCGTCGGGTCTCCAATTAGGTTCGGAGATCGCCCGAGCAATTTGATCTGTACGGTGACCGCCCCAAGGGTTGCCAAAGTGTAAGGGTTCGTGACCGCCCCAAGGGTTGCCATTTGTACGGGTTCGGTGACCGCCCTCAAGGGTCCCTTAGTGGAATCACGGCATCTTGCATTGTGCGAGGGGGTGAGGAGATTACGGTGGCCCTAGTGGCTTCTTGGGGAGCATTGTGCCTCCACACCGCTCCAAACGGAGATTAGCATCCGCAAGGGTGTGAACTTTGGGATACATCGTCGTCTCCGCGTGCCTCGGTTATCTCTTTCCCGAGCCCTTTACTTATGAACTTTACTTAGTGATAGCCATATTGTTTCTTGTCATATATCTTGCTATCACATAGTTGTTTATCTTGCTTAGTATAAGTTGTTGGTGCACATAGGTGAGCCTAGTTGTTGTAGGTTTTGTGTTTGACAAATTAACCGCTAGGTTTATTCCGCATTTGTTCAAGCCTAAACCGTAATTATTTTAAAGCGCCTATTCACCCCCCCTCTACGCGACATCCATGATCTTTCAATTGGTATCAGAGCCTTGTCTCTCTTTATAGGGCTTAATTGCCTAGAGAGTAAGGATGTCAACTAGGGGTTTAGGATTCTCTGACACTCTTAGTTTCAATGGCACAAATTTTGATGTTTGGGTAATTCGCATGCTTAATCTCTTTAGGGTCATGGACCCAAATTTAGAGCGAATTGTAGATATGGGTTTTTCTCCTCCAAACGATCCCCAAAGATTATCTTTAGAGGATGAGATAAACACTTATCTCAATGCTCAAGCTTCTAATGTGCTTTTCGATGCTTTGAGCAATGTAGTTATATTTCAACTCATGTCGTTCCGGGATGCTCATGAGTTGTGGACAAAGCTTCAAGACAAATATGGCGTGTCCAAGGTTTGTGGAGATGATCGTCCTCCTTCCACCTCCGGTCGTATAGTATTCTCAACTTCTTCTACTTCACCTACATGTGGTTTTCCACAAGGTAATGATTTGGTGAGTAGAGGTGTTCATTGCAATGATTATAGTGAGCTTATTATTGATGATCCTTCATCACTTTATTATTGCAATGCTTCATCTTTGGACTTTAACACTTAAAGCACTCTAAATGTTTCACATGCTTGTGTTAAAAGTTCTTGCATATCTTGTAGAAATTGCTTGCTCAAATCTCATGATGATATGCTTGCTATGTCTTGTTGCCATGATAAAAATGTATCTATTTCCTCGAGTTGTTGTGCTAACAATGTAGAGGAAACCCAACACTCCATGGAACAAGATGTGGTCTTTAACGGTGCTTCAAGGAATCCTACATCATCATCGATTGCTTTTTGCCTTATGGCCAAGGCTTCAAAGGTATCTCCCACTTTCAATCCCAATATATGTTGTGATAATATTGATGATGGCAAGAGTGATGATGATGTCGATCATGATGAAGAGAATGATGATGTTGCCTCCTTAAAGGTTAAGGGGGAAATAATTTTTAAAACTCTTCTTAAGAATAAAATTGCTCGTTCCAACTTCATGGAAATCATGTCTATTGCTATTGAGGGCAAGAAATATATTGATGAGTTGGAATCTCGTCTTGAGGAGCATGAGGTCACCATTGATAAAATTGAAGGTCATGAGCGTGATTACGCTAATGAGATTGCGGACCTCTCTCAAGCTCTTGAACTTGAACAAACCACCAAGGTATCTCTTGAGGAGACTTTTGCTCTAGAGTTATCTAGAGTGAAGGAATCTCATGATAGAGCTCTTGAGGTGGCCAATGTTTTTGAAACTAAAAATGCTAAGCTTGAAGTTTCTCATGCTAGACTCCTTGAGGATTTTGAGCACCTCGAAAATGGCTCAAGGGTCATCAAGGGTGAGCTCATCAAACTCACCGAGTCTCATGCTCAACTTGAAGCTTATTATTTAAAAGAGCTTGCCAAGTTGCCTTCTCCTCTTGTTGTTAATGATGATGCTTGTGCTACTAACTCTATTTCTTGTGAAGCAGCCATTTTAAAGGAGAATGTTGAGCTAAGGTCTCAACTTGAGTTGCTATCTAGCAATTATGGGAAATTGGAAGAAAGTCATGAAAAGCTTTCTAGCTCTCATGATGATCTTCTTGTATCCCATAATGTGCTAAAAATAGCTCATGAGGCTATCATTGCTAAGGTAACATCTAGTGAGCCTCATGTGGACATTAGCACTACTTTTAGTCAAAATGCTATATTGCCTTGTGCTAGTCCTCGTAATTCGTCTATGCATAACATTGGTACATCTTGTGATGAATTGCTTTCCTTGCCTTGTTGCTCCAATGATGAAGCTTATACTTCCTCTAGTCTTGTGTTGAGACTAACCATGTAGAGGAAATCAAAGAGCTCAAGGCCCAAGTCACTTCTTTGAAGAAAGACTTGGAAAAGTGTCATGAAGGGAAATCCACACTCAACAATATCTTGAGTGTGCAAAAATCCCCGAATGACAAAGGTGGACTTGGATTCAACTCCAACAAGAAGAATAAGTCCAAGATGAACAATAAGAAGGGCCAAGAACACGTCAAGAATTTGGCCAAGATTATTTGCTTCAAGTGCAAAATTGAAGGGCACCATGTTAGATCTTGCCCATTAAAGAAGAAGGCCATTAGTCACAAGCAACAAGGGAAGCGGCTACTAGTGCATTCTCATGCTCAACCTCAAGTTGAAGAAAGGCCTCTTCCCAAGAAGACTCAAGCTAATGCTTCTCAAGTTGAGAAATCAAGTGAGAAGAAAGTGAAGAGCAGACGTTGCTACCTATGTCGTGAGAAAGGTCACCTCGCTTCTTCATGCACAAGTGGTAACTTATCCAACCCAATTATTATTGATGATGTCTATTCTCTTGGGAAGGATAAGGTTGGCAATGTGGTTGCCAAGTTTGTTGGTACTCAAAGTGGTTTGAAGCAAAGAACCATTTGGGTAGCCAAGCCTATTGTGACTAACCTCTTAGGACCCAACATGGTTGGGGACCAAATAGCTCAAACTTGATCAATAGGTGTTGTTTGAGGTCATTGGAGACTTGGCTACATTATGGAGATTTAAGGGGTCCTCATCATTCATATTGTCTCAAGCCAAGTCATTCGGATCATCTTTCTATCGTATATCCAATGTTCCTCCTTGCGGTAACTCGTGCTTAAATTGCTTACATTGAAAGTTACTTGCCCCTTAGCATGTTGTGGTTTTGTACCTTGCATGTGCTTGTATATGTTGTGCTTCCAATTTTCTTATCTTGAGAAATAAAGTATGTGTGTGTTGGTTTGCACATCATGTACGTGTGTGTCATGCGTTGAACCTTTTTCATCTTGTTCATTTCTTAGTTGGCTCTTGTGAGAGATTAATGGAATATCCCATTATGGGGGAGTGATGTGCTTTGTGCACCTCACAATCCTATATATGTGTGTACATGAGTAATACCATCTAGTATTGATATTTCAAGATTATCTAGTCGCTATGTGATATGTCTTCTCATGAGAAATTCAAATTCTAAATTGTCCATTAATTATCTCTTGTTGGATCGTTATTTTGCCTCTTGTTAAGTTTTTATTGGTATCACATTATGGGGGAGTAATATGCTATGTGCATATTAAAAGCCTAGAAAATGTGTACATTTGAGATATTGTCACCTAGAATTGATATTGTAAATTATCTTGTTCTTAGGTGGCATGTTAGCTCTACAAGTTGCACTTTGCTTGTGTTCGGTATGAAGATGATGTCGGATATCCTTGCTATCTACCAACGGTAATCATTTCCAAATACTTCTTGTCTTTTGACAATTGGTACTCACTTATGTGTGGTAGAAATTATTGATCATCTCTACATTGGCCTTTGCTTTTATTTGCCTTATCTCTTGCCTAGGATTGTATCAACTCCCTCTGTCTTCCGTACCACTTGTGGATCTTGTTTATTTCTTGATCTTGTCTAGTGTTTTCTAGATATAGTGAAAGTGGTGATCCCACCTCATGCATTTTGTATTCAAATGCAATTTCTCTTTAATGCACTAGTCTTGGGGGAGCTGTCCTATTCTCTATAAAACACTCATCTTGTGATCCTTATCAAGTGTGTGTTTGTGGAAGGCAAGCCATTTCTTTTTGGTACTTTGTGCCATCATGAAACTTTGTAGAGGGCTTGGTTTGTTTGGAACCATTCTCTCTTTTGGGAGTTTGACATCTTTCTTTTTGAGTGTATCAATGGATATCTCATTCCTTGATGTATCTTTTATGGATATCCTCCAAGTGATGATTTATTCATTTGGTATCTTTTCTTCGTTTGGTATTTCTTTGTCTTTTGGTCTCGGTTCTTGAAAGTCTTGAGCATGCATATTTACTTCTTGTAGTTTCTTTGGCATGCTTTCTTTCTTTGACCCAATATATAGGGGAAACTCCACCAAGTCTCAAATTGGATGAGATGTGCATGATATCTATGTTCAAATCTATATGCACATATTTATGTGGAGTTTGTCCTATGTATTGTTGGTGTTTCTAACTCTTTGGTCCAAATGAGTTTGGGTACCATTTTGTTTGTGTTGTTGTTCTAGGAACAATTGGAGATGCATTGGATGCTCAGCTCACTCACAAGGAAGGTGGTGTCACCATGTGCTTATTGGAGTCAAGCTAGGATGCTCAATGAACTACTATCTTGTACCTTCAATTGGTATCTACTACATCCTTCCAATGTTATCTCAGTAACAAGTATCTTCATATACTTCATGCACACATTTCTTGCATCAACCTTGTGTAGGTTGTACCATGGCATGTTATCCATTCTTTCTTGTGATACTTGTTTCCTTTCTCACAGCATCCCAACAATGATGTCTTGTTGCTAGTTTTGATGTCTTTGATGTTCGTGTGGTTGGAATTCATTTATATACAATAAGACCATATCTGGCCATGTGCTATGCTCTCAAGTAAATATCTTATTGGTATATGTATGACTTCCTTTTGGATATCTTGTTCCTTCATGTTGTAACTATTTCGGGTGTACATCCTTCTTTGTAGATATATATCATCATTATTTCGTCTACCTAGAACCTTATACACTTGAGAGAAATTACATCTCTAGATGATATCCTTTCTTTCACGTCCACCTTGTCTCTCTTTTGTTATTTCTTTGGTGGCTCCGTGAAAGCTTTTGCCTTGAGTGCGTGTCGTATCTCGTTCCATCTTGATGCACTCTTGTGTGGTGAAGATTATTTTCCTCATGCTTATCTCTACGAGGCTTTTGCCATCTTAATTGGTATCCCTCGTCTTGATGAGGCCTTCATCTTCTTTCTTCGCCATGGGTGGTCGCAAGCTTTGTTGCTAATTCTCTTTTTAGTGAGCTTGTGAACCCATTTGCTAGTTGGGTGTGTGTGGGGAGGACATGTCATGCACCATGTATCTCATTTATCCAAGACTATGTTGATGCTTATGCTCATCCTTACATTAGTCTTCTCAAGTGCATTTCCTTGACTCACACACATCATTTTGGTTGAGCACTTTCTTAAGTTGCCTCTTTTACTTGTTGCTCAACCATGTGTTTGTTCCAAGTACTAGGCTTTGTTTCCTACATGCTCACTTGCACTTGTGGTGAGTTTGTATTGATTTTCGGGGAGTGATGATCCTATTTTGTGCACTTGGTATCCTAATGCAAATGTTGTAAGGAGTGCACAAATCATGGAGAGCTTCACTAGTGTCTTTAGAACACTCTATTACTCTCCTGCACTTGTCGTGAGGTTCTATTGATCTTGGGGGAGTGACAATCCTATTTTGTGCTCGTTGTATTCAATTACTAAACTAAATTGTGCACAAATCATGGGGATCTTCTCTAGTTTCTCTAGAACACTCCTTTGCTCATATCATAATTTATTTCATTCATGTGGCACGTAGGATCATTGGTCTAGTTGGCCCAATTGATATCCGTTGATTGCTTGCTTCAATTGGTATCTTTTGATTGCTTGATTGCTTGTTTCTCTCTTTCTTATGTCTTTGTGGCATATCATTCTTTTGTAAACTTTGGGCCTAAATATAGTTTGCTTTCCTACTAGTATTTACCGTCAAACTTGTGTATTGCATTCCACTCTCTTGTTGAGAAATACACAAATTATGGAGGAACACAATTTATATTGGCCTTCTAAGCTTTTCTCCCATTTTGGCAATCGATGCCAATGGGGGAGAAGTTTCAGAGAGTTTTGTGGAGAAGTTTAGAGAATTCTCTCCTCTTGCTTTGGTTTTGTTCCTAAGCATTTGCATCTCTTACTCATGCATCATTGGTTGTTGCATTGCATGGTGCTGCATAATTCATTATATAAACTCTCTTGAAAGTGATTGTCATCAATTACCAAAATGGGGGAGATTGAAAGAACATGCGATGCCCCCATGTTTGGTTTTGGTAATTGATGAAAATCTCTATGTACTAATGGTTGCCCTGAGTTATATTTGAAGGTTTTGTCCATAGGGTTTTCTTGGAGTACATGTGTTGGTTTCAAGGAGAGTTTGTGTTGACCAAGGTGCTATTAAGGAATTATCCAAAGATTGGTCATGTGAGAGTTGAGCTTATTGCAAGCATGTCTTGAAGAAGAAGATTGTGTGATCATTCATGTTTACCTTCAAGACATCATCCAAATGAAGAGAGTTGGAAAGATTCAAGGTTGATCAAGACTAAGTCAAGAGTGAATCAAGTTGATCAACTCACAAAGCGTAGAAGATGTACCGAGAGGGATCAAGTGATCCCATGGCATGGTAAGCATTGTCCATTGTGCTTTCTGTACTAACCCATGTTCTATGTGAGAGTTCTATGTGGGGTTAGGTACGTGTTCATGGGCTTGCGTCAAGAGGAAGATATCACTCAACCCATGGAGAGGATGACATCAAGTGGTGATCGTCATCAAGATTGTTGTGTGCAAGTTCAAGTGGAGCATCACGAAGAGATCAAGTGCTTGAAGCTTGCCATCCATTGTGGTGTCAATGGACTTGTGAAGATGTGCCGAAGAGTGGCTCACCATAGTGGAGTATGGGGGAGCAATCATCTAGTCTCCATCGACCCAACGCAATCAAGAAAGGTGGTCCATCTTGAGGAGGACAAGATCATCATCATCTAGCTCAAGTGGATCATGTGCAAGGAAAAGGTTTGCCCTTTATAGGTTTTCTATTTTACCGGTCTCATGGTGGTAGTTGGGAGACCGGGTTATAGGATCGATAGCCGTACTATCAAGGGGGGCTCTCAAGTGAGTAGCTTGATCGTATCGTTCGTCGAGAGCTCAAACCATTGCATCCTTGCATCATGTTTCTTGGTTGTTGTTTGGTTATCTTTGTGAGTCTTAGATCTTATGGTCCTCTAGATGACAAGCTTGAGTTCATCGAAAATGGAGTTTGCATGCGTCTTCTATGATGTTTTCGGTGTTGGAGGTTTTACCGATCTTATCCGAGGAAGGGTTCTCACCATTTTATTTTGGGCCTTTTCTCATTTGCTTCTTATTGATATTTCTATCAAGATTGTGTTAGCCCTTTTTGCTAGCTTTCCAACAAACTTGGTTTCGTCGGATTCGGAGTTCGTTTGCAGAAGTTGTGTCAGTTTTGGTGTTCTGAAAAGGCTGCAGCGGTACTACCGCGGACAGGAGCGGAAGTAATTTTTTTACTACCGCTCTTGGGAGCGGTACTACCGCTTGGAGTAGTACTACCGCGGCTACTTCCGTGGCTACTTCTGCTCGGGACCAAAAACTCGTCACAAGTCCAACGGTGGTAGGCACAGATGTAATTTTTTAGTACCGCTCGCAAGCCGTAGTACCGCTACCCTTAACAGTAGTACCGCTACCCCTAGCGGTAGTACCGTGAGGTCAAGTGGTACTACCGCTCCGACGGTTCTTTTGGCCTTTTTTGCCTCCTCGCTGTTGTGTTTCAAAGGGCTACAACCGCCCTAGCGGTAGTACCGCTCCTTGGAGCGATAGTACCGCTCGGTGCGGGCTGTGAGCATAACGGTTGGATTTTTTCCCACCTATAAAAGGGGGTCTTCTTCCCCAATGAACCTTATCCTTTTAGCTCGTGTTCTTCCCCCATTGTTGACCTTCTTCGAGCTTGCTAACTCTCAATCCCTCCAATGATTCTTGCTAGTTCTTGAGGGAAAAGAGAGAGGAGATCGAGATCCACGTTTCCACCAATCACTTTCTCCTCTAAGTAAGGGGAACCCCTTGGATCTAGATCTTGGAGTTCTTCGTGTTCTTCTTTCGTTCTTCCTCTCATTTTGTTCCCTAGCATTAGTTGCTTTGGTGGGATTGGGAGAGAAGGACTTGGGCACTCCGTGTGCCCTTGCAATTGCATTTGGTGCATCGGTTTGAGTTCTCCACGGTGATACGTGGAAGTGAAGTTTGAGAAGCTTATTACTCTTGGGTGTTTGGGCACCCTAGAGCTTGTTCCTCTTAGGTGCCTTGGCGCCCTAGACGGTTGGTGGTGTTCGAGCTCAATCATTGTGGTGTAAAGCTCCGGCAAGCGTCGAGTCTCCAATTAGGTTGTGGAGATCGCCTTGAGCAATTTGACGAGTACCAGTGACCGCCCAAGGGTTGCCAAAGTGTACGGGTTCGGTGACCGCCCCAAGGGTTGCCATTTATGCGGGTTCGGTGACCGCCTCAAGGCTCCCTTAGTGGAATCACGGCATCTTGCATTGTGCGAGGGCGTGAGGAGATTACGGTGGCCCTAGTGGCTTCTTGGGGAGCATTGTGCCTCCACACCGCTCCAAACGGAGATTAGCATCCGCAAGAGTGTGAACTTCGGGATACATCATCGTCTCCGCGTGCCTCGGTTATCTCTTTCCCGAGCCCTTTACTTATGCACTTTACTTTGTGATAGCCATATTGTTCCTTGTCATATATCTTGCTATCACATAGTTGTTTATCTTGCTTAGTATAAGTTGTTGGTGCACATAGGTGAGCCTAGTTGTTGTAGGTTTTGTGTTTGACAAATTAACCGCTAGGTTTATTCCGCATTTGTTCAAGCCTAAACCATAATTATTTTAAAGCGCCTATTCACCCCCCCCCCTCTAGGCGACATCCATGATCTTTCAATTGGTATCAGATCCTCGTCTCTCTTTATAGGGCTTAACCGCCTAGAGAGTAAGGATGTCAACTAGGGGTTTAGGATTCTCTGACACTCTTAGTTTTGATGGCACAAATTTTGATGTTTGGGTAATTCGCATGCTTAATCTCTTTAGTGTCATGGACCCAAATTTAGAGCAAATTGTAGATATGGGTTTTTCTCCTCCAAAGGATCCCCAAAGATTATCTTTAGAGGATGAGAGAAACACTTATCTCAATGCTCAAGCTTCTAATGTGCTTTTCGATGCTTTGAGCATCTTTGAAGAGTGTAGGCCAATAAAAACCAGATTGTACTACCTTGTGTGCAGTTCTATCTCCAGCGTGGTGTCCTCCATAGGATTCAGAGTGACACTTGCGTAGGATTTGTTCCTGTTCATGCTCAGGCACACAATGTCTAATAATACCATCTACTCCTTTATAAAGGTGTGGATCATCCCAGAAGTAATGTCTTAAATCATAAAAGAACTTTTTCTTTTGCTAGTATGTGAAACTAGGCAGTATATATTTAGCAACAATGTAATTAGCATAATCAGCATACCAAGGAGCAGTACGAGAAGCATTGACGACCGCTAATTGTTCATTAGGAAAGCTATCATTAATAGGCAGTGGGTCATCAAGAACATTCTCTAACCTAGACAAGTTGTCTGCAACGGGGTTCTCAGCTCCCTTTCTATAAATAATATGCAAGTCAAATTCTTGGAGAAAGAGAACCCATCTAATGAGTCTAGGCTTAGCATCTTTCTTTTCCATAAGATATTTAAAAGCAGCATGATCAGTGTGGATGGTAACTTTGGAATCAACAATATAAGGTCTAAACTTATGACATGCAAACACAACTGCTAAGAACTCTTTTTCAGTAGTAGCATAATTTCTCTAGGCAGTATCAAGAGTCTTACTAGCATACTGGATAACATTCAATTTCTTATCGACTCTTTGCCCTAAAACAGCACCTACAGCATAATCACTAGCATCACACATAATTTCAAAAGGTAAATTCCAATCAGGTGGCTGAACAATAGGTGCAGTGATCAAAGCTTTCTTAAGTGTTTCAAATGCTTCTACACAATCATCATCAAAGACAAAAGTAATATCTTTTTGCAATAAATTAGTCAGAGGCTTAGAGATTTTAGAAAAGTCCTTAATGAACCTCCTATAAAAGCCGGCATGACCAAGGAAACTTCTTATACCTTTTATGTCCTTGGGACATGGCATCTTTTCAATAGCATAAACTTTGGCTTTATCAACTTCAATACCTCTCTTGGAGATCTTGTGCCCCAAGACAATGCCTTCATTAACCATAAAGTGACACTTTTCCCAATTCAGGACGAGACTAGTGTCTTCGCATCTCTGCAAAACTCGATCAAGGTTGCTCAAACAATCATCAAAAGAGGATCCATAGACGGAGAAGTCATCCATGAATACCTCACAAATCTTTTCACAAAAATCAGAGAATATAGCCAGCATGCATCTTTGAAAGGTAGCAGGTGCATTACATAAACCAAAAGGCATACGTCTATAAGCAAAAGTACCAAAAGGGCAAGTAAAAGTAGTTTTAGATTGATCCTTTGCTGACACAGGTATTTGGGAGAAGCCGGAATAACCATCTAGAAAGCAAAAATGTGTGTGTTTGGATAGCCTTTCTAGCATTTGATCAATAAAAGGTAAAGGGTAATGATCTTTCTTAGTAGCTTTATTAACTTACGAAAATCAATTACCATCCTATAACATGTAAATTCTTTGCGGGGTCAATTCATCTTTATCATTAGGAACAACGGTAATACCTCCCTTTTTAGGGACACAATGGACAGGGCTTACCCATTTACTATCAGCAACGGGATAAATAATACCTGCCTCAAGGAGCTGTAGTATCTCCTTTCTTACCACTTCCTTCATTTTGGGATTTAATCGTCTTTGAGGGTCTCTAACTGGTTTGGCATCTTTCTCCACTGAAATTTTGTGTTGACATAATATGGGACTAATGCCCTTAAGATCATCCAGAGTATATCCAATAGCAGCTCGGTGCTTCTTCAGAGTTTTCAATAATCTTTGTTCTTCTTTCTCTGAAAGGTTAGCACTAATAATAATAGGATATATTTCTTTTTCATCAAGATAAGCATACTTGAGATTATCAGGTAAAGGTTTGAGTTCAAACACGGGATCACCCTTGGGTGGAGGGGGGCCCCCAAGAATTTCAACGGGAAGGTTATGTTTCAGCATAGGTTCCTGTTTAAGGAACACTTCATCTATTTCTTCCCTTTCCTTCATAAACATATTGTTTTCATGGTCTAGCAAATATTGTTCTAATGGATCAGTCGGAGGAACAACAATGGAAGCAAGACCAACAATTTCATCCTTACTAGGTAATTCCTCTTCACGGTGTTGTCTACGAAATTTAGAAAAGTTGAACTCATGAGACATATCACCTAGACCAATAGTAACAACATCCTTTTCGCAATCTATCTTAGCATTAACGGTGTTCAATAAGGGTCTACCAAATATAATGGGACAAAAGCTATCTTGTGGGGAGCCAAGAACAAGGAAATCAGTAGGATATTTAGTTTTCCAACACAAGACTTCAACATCTCTAACAATTCCCATTGGTGAAATAGTATCTCTATTGGCAAGCTTAATAGTAACATCAATGTCTTCTAATTCAACAGGTGCAATATCATGCATAATTTCTTTGTATAAGTCAATAGGTATTGCACTAGCACTAGCACCCATATCACATAAGCCATGATAACAATGATCTCCTATTTTAACAGAAATAATAGGCATGCCTACCACAGGTCTATGTTTATCTTTAGCACAAGGTTTGGCAATTCTAGCAGTTTCATCACAGAAATAAATAACATGCCCATCAATATTATCAGACAAGAGATCTTTAACAATAGCAACATTAGGTTCAACTTTGATTTGCTCAGAGGTGTATAAGTTCTAGTATTACTCTTACGAACAACAGCGAAGCTTTAGCATGATCTTTTATCCTAACAGAAAAGGAGGTTTTTCAACATAAGCGGTAGGAACAATAGGATCACTATAAGTAATAGTCTTTTCTTCGATCGTAATAGGTGCAACTACTTTCACTTCAACAGGAGGATTATATTTAAACCACTTCTCTTTAGGGAGATCAACGTGAGTAGCAAAAGATTCACAAAAAGTAGCTACTATCTCAGAGTCAAGTCCATAGCGCTAAATCCACGAAAAGCATCGGTATCCATAAAAGATTTAACACAATCGAACTTAGGTGTCATACCTGACTCCTTACCATCGTCGTAACCCCAATCTTCAGAGTTGCGTTTAATTCTTTCCAATAAGTCCCATTTGAAATCAATAGTCTTCAGATATAAGAACCAGCACAGAAGTATCGAGCGAGTTGCGATTATTAAGAGAAAGCCGAGCATAAAATTCTGAATAATCATTTCGAGAGAGCTCATGATTGGGGCATGAATATAACATTGACTTAAGCCTCCCCCAATCTTGAGCTATGCTTTCTCCTTCGCGAGGCCAGAAATTATATATGTAATTACGATCACGATGAACAAGATGCATAGGATAGAACTTCTGGTGAAATTCCAACTTCAATCGCTTATAATTCCAAGATCCCGTATCATCACATAGCCTATACCATGTCAATGCATCTCCCTTCAAAGATAAAGGGAAGACCTTCCTTTTGACAACATCATCGGGGATACCTGCAAGCTTAAATAATCCACAAACTTCATCCACAAAGATAAGGTGTAAGTCGGGATGCAATGTTCCGTCTCCTGCAAAAGGATTAGCTACAGTTTTTCTATCATACCCGAAGGAATCTCAAAGTGAATATTTTCATAAAGTTCAGTAGGTTGAGGAGCATCTCTTTGCTCTTCTGGTTGGGGTGAAGATACCCCAAACAAGCCCCTCAAAGGATTAGTTTCCATAGTGACAAGTAACAGAAAATTTCAGCACACTATATAAATGTTTCCTTACCAAGTTCCACTCACCAAAAGCGCCACACTCCCCGGCAACGGCGCCAGAAAAGAGTCTTGATGACCCACAAGTATAGGGGATCTATAGTAGTCCTTTCGATAAGTAAGAGTGTCAAACCCAACGAGGAGCAGAAGGAAATGATAAGCGGTTTTCAGTAAGGTTTTCTCTGCAAGCACTGAAATAGTAGGTGATAGATAGTTTTGTGATAAGATAAATAGTAACGAGCAAAAAGTAAATAAAGTAAATAAAGTGCAGAAAGGTGGCCCAATCCTTTATGTAGCAAAGGATAAGCCTAGACAAATTCTAATAATGAAGAAGGAGCTCCCGAGGACACATTGGGAATTATCGTCAAGCTAGTTTTCATCACGTTCGTAAGATTCGCGTTCGGTACTTTGATAATTTGATATGTTGGTGGACCGACACTTGGGTGCTGTCCTAACTTGGACAAGCATCCCACTTATGATTAACCCCTATTGCAAGCATCCGCAACTACAAAAGGAGTATTAAGGTAAACCTAACCACATCATTAAACATATGGATCCATATCAGCCCCTAACGAAGCAACGCATAAACTAGGGTTTAAGCTTCTGTCACTCTAGCAACCCATCATCTACTTATTACTTCCCTATGCCTTCCTCTAGGCCCAAATAATGGTGAAGTGTCATGTAGTCGACGTTCACATAAAACCACTAGAGGAAAGACAACATACATCTCATCAAAATATCGAACGAATACCAAATTCACGTGACTACTAATAGCAAGACTTCACCCATGTCCTCAGGAGCATATTCATGTTCATAATCAGAGGAGTAATAATATGCATAAAGGATCTGAACATATGATCTTCCACCAAGTAAACCAACTAGCATCAACTACAAGGATTAATCAACACTACTAGCAACCCACAGGTACCAATTCGTGGTTTTGATACAAGATTGGATACAAGAGATGAACTAGGGTTTTGAGAGGAGATGGTGCTAGTGAAGATGTTTATGGAGATTGACCCCCTCTCAATGAGAGGATCGTTGGTGATGACGTTGGTGATGATTTCCCCCTCCCGGAGGGAAGTGTCCCCGGCAGAACAGCTCTGCCAAAGCCCTAGATTGATTCCGCCAAGGTTCCGCCTCGTGGCGGCGGAGTTTCATCCCGTAAGCTTGCCCACAATTTTTTCCAAGGTAAAAGTGATGATATAGCAGAAGATGGACGCCGGATGCCCACCAGGGGGCCCAGGAGATAGGGGGTGCGCCCTATAGGGGGGGCGCCCCCTGTCTCCTGGATAGGGTGTGGGCCCCCTGGCCTATTTCTTTCCCTCAAAAATTCTTATAAATTCCAAAAGTTTGTTTCGTGGAGTTTCAGGACTTTTGGAGTTGTGCAGAATAGGTTTCCAATATTTGCTCCTTTTCCAACCAGAATTCCAGCTGCTGGCATTCCCCCTCTTCATGGTAAACCTTGTAAAATAAGAGAGAATAGCCATAAGTATTGATATAAAATGTGTAATAACAGCCCATAATGCAATAAATATTGATATAAAAGCATGATGCAAAATGGACGTATCAATAGCTCACTGCAACTGGAGGTTCACTCGAATATTTATTCGTGTGGGTATAGGGGTCAATATGGGTGTCCACGGCTCCGATGTTGATCATTGATCGGAAGGGGTTCCGGGTCATGTCTATACTTCACCGAACCTATAGGGTCACACACTTAAGGGTCATCTATCTGCTTAATACTAGACAGGGAGTGTGAGAGAAAATCACCAAAATGTTTCAGACACCGAAAAGTTTCGGACAACGGAAAAGTTCCGCAGAGAGAGGTCACCGGATGAGTTACGGTGAAACCGAAAAAGTTGTTTTGGGGTATGCCATTAAGTCAAAATGGTTTCGGCACATGCCTGATAATTCTTGGAGGGTGCCAGAATCATTCTGGAAACTTTTTGGAATTTTCACAAATAAAAACCAGAAATGTTCCCAAGCTGCAGGAACCGGTTCAGATGCTTTTCGCAGATGAAAATCACTAAACTGAAATTGTTCCAGAACGCGTTAAAAATCATTATGGTGGGTACTGGAAATGTTCTAAGCCCACATAAATATTTTCAGTTTGAATGGACGCTGAAAAATGTCGTCGTGAATAGTGAAAGTGCTTTTTGGGATATTTTATGGAAGCCACCTTTTGTGGCTTTTCTCAAAAGATCTAGGGATGACATGGATGGATTGGGAGGCCCTCATGGGGGCCCCCAAGAGGTGTGGCCGACCACATTTGGGGCTCCACCTTGGAGCCCCTCTTCTTCCTTGGTTTCGCTCTTATGCCCTTGAGGAAGGACTTCATTCATGTGCATTTTGGGTTTTTGTGTTAAACTACCCTACCCCTTGGGATATCCTATAAATAGAGGTGGAGGGGCAGCCCTCCACACTCACTCTTTCTCACATACAAGTGCCATGCATGATCTGGCTTCTCTCTCCCTCCCAGCAAAATAGTTTAGTAGAGCCGAAAGGCTGTCTGGGTTCCGGCAGGAACTAGTTCTGGACGGCGAAGCCCTGCCGGATAGATATCATAGTATGTGTGCAACCCCGTAGAGAGGTCGTAGTTTCGATCCTTTTGCCCGAGGGGCTGTTTTGAGATTGCCTCCCGAAGGGCTGTCCAAGTGACGGTCCGAGTTCTGTCAATCCTCCCGAAGGGCTGTCCGAGTGACCGTCCGAGTTTTGATGGTCCTCCCGAAGGGCTGTCCGCGACACCGTCCGAGGGACAGTCCAACCGCCTCCCGGAGGGCTGTCCGTGGGGCGGATGAGGGTATACATCCTCGCGGTTGGGAGGTTGTAAATCCTAGCTGCGGGGATCTGCACGGCCGTTCGTCATCGACTCTACTTCTGCTGCGCTATGAGTCGGTAACGAAAAAGTTCAAACCATGTATGCAGTCTCCATAGTGGTCCTGGGCTGGTGTGTAGGTCGGAATTTTTTTGTTTTTTGTCACGTTCCCCTACATATTATCTATACTTTTTTGGTATATATGTATGTCCGTATACATTATTAAGTATCTGCCAAAAGGGGGGATGTATTATATCTCGGTGTGGAACATCGTATTTTAACTGAATCTATATGTTTATTCAATCTGAATTTAGATGTTTTACTTAGCTTGTACTCCCTCCGTTCCTTGATATAAGGTGTATAGATTTTTGAGAAAAAGTCCAAAATATAAGGTGTATTGCGTTTCACCACTCGTTTGAATAATTTTTTAAGGGATTTGATTACATTTCCTTATAAAGGGCAAGCTCCTCTATTTTCTCATGTCAATTAGTCATGTGCAATCTCGCCCAAAACTTGTGAAATTATCCATCCACGTGCGTTCTTTAATTTCCGTGCCAAAAACTATACACCCTATATTTAGGAATGGAGGGAGTACTAGCTAGCTTGTGATTCCATATTCTCAAACTGTAATGAATTTTCTTTTAACATAGTTTTCTACTTCCGAGGCAACACATGAGTGGCGTTGTCGTGGTAGAGCCCAAAATGAATGGTGTTTCCAGTATAAAAGTAGGAGGTACTAGCACTAAGATGGGAAGGCAGTTGCCACTCTTGTCCCTTGTTGCTGGCCTGCCATGACGACATCGATCAATGGCTCATTTAGAACACGAGTTACTGGATTTAGTGAGAAGCCTGAGGGTTGTGAGTTAGCAGGATGGGAGTTGGGGTTGGTCTGTTCAACTACGGATGTCTAAGTGGAATAATTTCCCTACATTAGAAAATGTGGCAAATTGCATGAGCGAGTGGTTCATTGCCTTTTTTCCAGGGGATGTTGCCTTATTTCTACAGTAAGCAAATAAACAGTGTGATGAACTTAATAACTCTCTATCCTTATTTGCTATTTCTCTTATTCATACCAAGTTTTCCCCATTTATACATGTAATGATGGTGAGCTTAGACTTTTTGTAAGGTGAGCCATTCTGTTCTTTGAACTTAACATCTCTCTATTCTTATTTCTCTAGAAAACTTTCAGACGATACTCACACCATCTGATTCCTTGCAACATGAAGTGTTTTTCACATCTGTTACAATACAGTGTTTGTTTATTAATCATATTATTTATGTTCATAAGTAGTATAAAGTTGCCTCAAAATTGTTTATATGATTTTGGATGATATATTATGATGCTGACAAGGAGGTTATTGGTGCTCATTAAAATAGCAGTATGAAATAAGTCTGCATATATTTGTTGGTTTTCAAATTAAGCCTTTCAACTCCACTGGAATTATCATTTGTACATTATTTATTGACATTTACCTCCTGTTTTGCAGGCTATCTAGAATGACTGCAGGTTTTAATCAAGAAGACCTCAATAGGTGGACTGGCTCAAAATGGAGAAGCATGCTGGTAGCTTTTCTGTTGATTGTATTAAGCATTTAAGGTCGTAGCAATTCATAACGTCAATATCTTTGGGATGCCTTGTAATATTTTAGAAAACCGTCTTTCTTTGGCCTGATCTGGCGTGTTGCCCATACACGTCCTTACCCCATTTCCTTCTCACATATTGTATGGGTTTTCGGACAGCCTAGATATACGGAGACAATTTGGGGGTGTCGATTCTCTCTCTCTCTCTCTCTCTCTCTCTCTCTCTCTCTCTCTCTCTCTCTCTCTCTCTCTCTCTCTCTCTCTCTCTCTCTCTCTCTCTCTCTCTCTCTCTCTCTCTCTCTCTCTTGCACGCACGCACGCACACATATTATGGACCTTCTCCTCGGTCCTACCGTGCATTATTTGACTTTTGTGCTAATAGATGAAAAAATATGTTGTAAACTTGTGAGTTGTGAGCTACTCCCTCCGTTCCTAAATATATGCCATTCACACTTTCACCGTTATATTTGATGTTAATGTATGAGTGTATGTCTAATTAGGGTTTCTCTCCAGTTGGTTGGTGTTTCTGTTGGGGAACGTAGCAGAAATTCAAAATTTTCCTACGAGTCACCAAGATCTATCTATGGAGAAACTAGCAACGAGGGGAAGGAGAGTGCATCTACATACCCTTGTAGATCGCTAAGCGGAAGCGTTCAAGAGAACGGGGTTGAAGGAGTCGTACTCGTCGTGATCCAAATCACCGGAGATCCTAGTGCCGAACGGACGGCACCTCCGCGTTCAACACACGTACAGCCCGGTGACGTCTCCCATGCCTTGATCCAGCAAGGAGAGAGGGAGAGGTTGAGGAAGACTCCATCCAGCAGCAGCACAACGGCGTGGTGGTGGTGGAGGAGCGTGGCAATCCTGCAGGGCTTCGCCAAGCACCTGCGGGAGAGGAGGAGGTGTCACGGGAGGGAGGGAGGCGCCAGGGCTTCAGGTGCGGCCACCCCTCCCTCCCCTCCCTTTATATAGGTGCAAGAGAGGGGGGAGGGCGCAGCCTTTCCCCTTCCTCCAAGGAAGGGGTGCGGCCAAGAGGGGGGAGGAGTCCATCCTCCCCAAGGCACCTCGGAGGTGCCTTCCCCCTTTAGGGCTCTACCCTTTTTCTAATATCTTGGCGCATGGGCCTCTTGGGGTTGGTGCCCTTGGCCCATATAGGCCAAGGAGCACCCCCACAGCCCATGTGCCCCCGGGCAGGTGGACCCCGTGGACCCCGGACCCTTTCAAGACTCCGGTACAATACCGATAACGCTAAACTTTTTCGCGACCAAAATAAGACTTCCTATATATAAATCTTTACCTCCGGACCATTCCGGAACTCCTCGTGACATCCGGGATCTCATCCGGGACTCCGGACAACATTCGGTAACCACATACAAACTTCCTTTATAACCCTAGCGTCATCGAACCTTAAGTGTGTAGACCCTACGGGTTCGGGAATCATGCAGACATGACCGAGACGTTCTCCGGTCAATAACCAACAGCGGGATCTGGATACCCATGTTGGCTCCCACATGTTCCACGATGATCTCATCGGATGAACCACGATGTCAAGGACTCAATCAATCCCGTATACAATTCCCTTTGTCTAGCGGTATTATACTTGCCCGAGATTCGATCGTCGGTATACCGATACCTTGTTCAATCTCGTTACCGGCAAGTCTCATTACTCGTTCCGTAACACATCATCCCGTGATCAACCCCTTGGTCATATTGTGCACATTATGATGATGTCCTACCGAGTGGGCCCAGAGATACCTCTCCGTTTACGGAGTGACAAATCCCATCTCGATTCGTGCCAACCCAATGACACTTTCGGAGATATCCGTAGTGCACCTTTATAGCCACCCGATTCGTTGTGACGTTTGGTACACCCAAAGCATTCCTACGGTATCCGGGAGTTGCACAATCTCATGGTCTAAGGAAATGATACTTGACACTAGAAAAGCTTTAGCATACGAACTACGATCTTTGTGCTAGGCTTAGGATTGGGTCTTGTCCATCACATCATTCTCCTAATGATGTGATCTCGTTATCAACGACATCCAATGTCCATGGTCAGGAAACCGTAACCATGTATTGATCAACGAGCTAGTCAAGTAGAGATTACTAGGGACATGGTGTTGTTTATGTACCCACACATGTATCTGAGTTTCCTATCAATACAATTATAGCATGGGTAATAAACGGTTATCATGAACAAGGAAATATAATAATAACTAATTTATTATTGCCTCTAGGGCATATTTCCAACAGTCTCCCACTTGCACTAGAGTCAATAATCTAGTTCACATCGTCATGTGATTAACACTGATAGGTCACATCGCCATGTGACCAACATCCAAAGAGTTTACTAGTGTCTCAGAAACTAGTTCACATCGTCATGTGATTAAGACTCAATGAGTTCGAGGTTTGATCATGTTTTGCTTGTGAGAGAGGTTTTAGTCAACGGGTCTGAACCTTTCAGATCCGTGTGTGCTTTGCAAATTTCTAGGTCACATTGTAAACGTTGCTTCCACGCTCCACTTGGACCTATTCCAAATGGTTGCTCCACTATACGTATCCGGTTTGCTACTCAGAGTCACTCGGATAGGTGTTAAAGCTTGCACCGACGTAACCCTTTACGCCGAACTCTTTATCACCTCCATAATCGAGAAACATGTCCTTATTTACTCCAAGGACAATTTTGACCGCTATCCAATGATCCATTCCTGGATCATTCTTGTACCCCTTGACTGACTCATGGCAAGGCACACTTCCGGTGTGGTACACAGCATAGCATACTGTAGAGCCTACGTCTAAGACATAGGGGACGACCTTCGTCCTTTCTCTCTGTTCTGCCGTGGTCGAGCTTTAAGTCTTAACTTCATACCTTACATCTCAGGCAAGAACTCCTTCTTTGACTGATCCATCTTGAACACCTTCAAGATCATGTCAAGGTATATGCTCATTTGAAAGTACCATTAAGCGGTTTTGATCTATCCTTATAGATCTTGATGCTCAATGTTTAAGTAGCTTAATACAGGTTTTCACTTGAAAAACACTTTTCAAATATCCCTATATGCTTTCCAGAAATTCTACATCATTTCTGATCAACAATATGTCAACAACATATACTCATCAAAAACTCTATAGTGCTCCCACTCACTTCTTTGGAAATACAAGTTTCTCATAAACTTTGTATAAACCCAAAATCTTTGATCATCTTATCAAAGAGTATATTCCAACTCCGAGATGCTTACTCCAGTCCATGGAAGGATCACTGGAGCTAGCATACCTTTCAGCATCCTTAGGATCGACAAAACCTTTCTGATTGTATCTCATACAACCTTTCCTTACGGAAACTGGTAAGGAAACTCGTTTTGACATCCATCTGCTAGATTTCATAAATGCAGCTAATGCTAACATGATTCCGATGGACTTAAGCATCGCTACGGATGAGAAAATCTCATCGTAGTCAACTTGTGAAAAACTCTTTGCCACAAGTCGAGCTTCATAGATGGTGACATTACCGTCCACGTCCGTCTTCTTCTTAAAAAACCATTTATCTCAATAGCTTGCCGATCATCGGGCAAGTCCACCAAAGTCCATGCTTTGTTCTGATACATGGATCCTATCTCGGATTTCATGGCCTCTAACCATTTGTCGGGATATGGGCCCGCCATCGCTTCTCCATAGCTCGTAGGTTCATTGTTGTCTAGCAACATGACCTTCAAGACAGGATTACTGTACCACTCTGAAGCAATACGCATCCTTGTCACCCTACGAGGTACGGTAGTGACTTGATCCAAAGTTTCATGATCACTATCATAAGCTTCTACTTCAATTGGTGTAGGTGCCACAGGAACAACTTCCTGTGCCCTGCTACACACTAGTTGTAGTGACGGTTCAATAACCATATCAAGTCTCCACCATCCTCCCACTCAACTTTTCGAGACAAACTTTTCCTCGAGAAAGGACCTGATTCAAGAAACAATCCCTATTGCTTTCGGATCTGAATTAGGAGGTATACCCAACTGTTTTGGGTGTCCTATGAAGATGCATTTTATCCGCTTTGGGTTCGAGCTTATCAACCTGAAACTTTTTCACATAAGCGTCGCACCCCAAACTTTTAAGAAACGACAACTTAGGTTTCTCCAAACCATAGTTCAAACAGGGTCGTCTCAACGGAATTACGTGGTGCCCTATTAAAGTGAGTGTGGTTGTCTCTAATGCCTAACCCATGAACGATAGTGGTAATTCGATAAGAGACATCATGGTACACACCATATCTAATAGGGTGCAACTATGATGTTCGGACACATCATCACACTATGGTGTTCCAGGCGGTATTAATTGTGAAACAATTTCCACTATGTCTTAATAGCGTGCCAAAGCTCGTAACTCAGATACTCATCTCTATGATCATATCATAGACATTTTATCCTCTTGTCACGATGATCTTCAACTTCACTCTGAAATTACTTGAACCATTCAATAATTCAGACTTGTGTTTCATCAAGTAAATACACTCAGTATCTACTCAAATCATTCGTGAAGTAAGAACATAACGATATCCATCACGTGCCTCAAAGACTCATTGGACTGCACACATCAAAATGTATTACTTCCAACAAGTTGCTTTATTGTTCCATTTTACTGAAAACGAGGCTTTCAGTCATCTTGCCCATGTGGTATGATTTGCATGTCTCAAGTGATTCAAAATCAAGTGAGTCCAAACGGTCCATCTGCATGGAGTTTCATCATGCGTATACACCAATAGACATGGTTCGCATGTCTCAAACTTTTCAAAAACGAGTGAGTCCAAAGATCCATCAACATGGAGCTTCTTCATGCTTTTATACCAATATGACTTACATGAAAGTGCCACAAGTAAGTGGTACTATCATTACTATCTTATATCTTTTGGCATGAAAATGTGTATCACTACGATCGAGATTCAATAAACCATTCCTTTAGGTGCAAGACCATTGAAGGTATTATTCAAATAAATAGAGTAACCATTATTCTCCTTAAATGAATAACCGTATTGCGATAGACATGATCCAATCATGTCTATGCTCAACGCAAACACCAAATGACAATTATTCTGGTTTAATACTAATCTTGATGGTAGAGGGAGCGTGCGATGTTTGATCACATCAAACTTGGAAACACTTCCAACACATATCGTCAGCTCACCTTTAGCTAGTCTCCATTTATTCCGTAGCCTTTTATTTTGAGTTACTAACACTTAGCAACCGAGCCGGTATCTAATACCCTGGTGCTACTAGGAGTACTAGTAAAGTACACAATAACTTAATGTATATCTAATATACTTCTATTGACCTTGCCAGCCTTCTCATTTACCAAGTATCTAGGGTAATTCTGCTCTTAGTGGTTGTTCCCCTTATTACAGAAGCACTTAGTCTCGGGTTTGGGTTCAACCTAGGGTTTCTTCACTAGAGCAGCAGCTGATTTGTCGTTTCATGAAGTATCCCTTCTTGCCCTTGCCCTTCTTGAAACTAGTGGTTTCACCAACCATCAACAATTGATGCTCCTTGTTGATTCCTACTTTCGCGGTGTCAAACATCGCGAATATATCAAGGATCATCATATCTATTCCTGATTTGTTATAGTTCATCACGAAGCTCTAGCAGCTTGGTGGCAATGGCTTTGGAGAAACATCACTATCTCTGAAAGATCAACTCCCACTCGATTCAAGTGATTGTTGCACTCAGACAATCTGAGCACAAGCTCAACGATTGAGCTTTTCTCCCTTAGTTTGCAGGCTAAGAAAATCGTCGGAGGTCTTATACCTCTTGACGTGGGCACGAGCCTGAAATCCCAATTTCAGCCCTCGAAACATCTCATATGTTCCGCGACGTTTCGAAAACGTCTTTGGTGCCTCAACTCTAAACCGTTTAACTGAACTATCACGTAGTTATCAAAACGTGTATGTCCGATGTTCGCAACATCCACAGACGACGTTTGGGGTTCAGCACACTGAGCGGTGCATTAAGGACATAAGCTTTCTTCTGTCTGCATAATCGCTACTGTCAACTTTCAACTATATTTTCTCTAGGAACATATCTAAAACAGTAGAACTATAGCGCGAGCTATGACATAATTTGCAAAGGGCTTTTGACTATGTTCAGGATAATTAAGTTCATCTCATGAACTCCCACTCAGATAGACATCCCTCTAGTCATCTAAGTGATTACATGATCCGAGTCAACTAGGCCGTGTCCGATCATCACGTGAGACGGACTAGTCATCATCGGTAAACATCTTCATGTTGATCGTATCTACTATACGACTCATGCTCGACCTTTCGGTCTCTTGTGTTCCGAGGCCATGTCTGTACATGCTAGGCTGGTCAAGTCAACCTAAGTGTTTCGTGTGTGTAAATCTGGCTTACACCCGTTGTATGTGAACGTAAGGATCTATCACACCCGATCATCACGTGGTGCTTCGAAACGACGAACTTTAGCAACGGTGCACAGTTAGGGGGAACACTTTCTTGAAATTTTAATGAGGGATCATCTTATTTACTACCGTCGTTCTAAGCAAATAAGATGCATAAACATGATAAACATCACATGCAATCAAATAGTGACATGATATGGCCAATATCATTTTGCTCCTTTTGATCTCCATCTTCGGGGCTTCATGATCATCATCGTCACCGGCATGACACCATGATCTCCATCATCATGATCTCCATCATCGTGTCTCCATGAAGTTGTCTCGCCAACTTATTACTTCTACTACTATGGCTACCGGTTAGCAATAAAGTAAAGTAATTACATGGCGTTTGTTCAATGACACGCAGGTCATACAATAAATTAAGACAACTCCTATGGCTCCTGCCGGTTGTCATACTCATCGACATGCAAGTCGTGATTCCTATTACAAGAACATGATCAATCTCATACATCACATATCATTCATCACATTATTCTTGGCCATATCACATCACATAGCATACCCTGCAAAAACAAGTTAGACGTCCTCTAATTGTTGTTTGCATGTTTTACGTGGCTGCTATGGGTTTCTAGCAAGAACGTTTCTTACCTACGCAAAACAACAACTTGATATGCCAATTGCTATTTACCCATCATAAGGACCCTTTTCATCGAATCTGTTCCGACTAAAGTGGGAGAGACTGGCACCCGCTAGCCACCTTATGCACCAAGTGCATGTCAGTCGGTGGAACCTGTCTCACGTAAGTGTACGTGTAAGGTCGGTCCGGGCCGCTTCATCCCACAATACCGTCGAAACAAGATTGGACTAGTAACGGTAAGCATATTGAACATCATCAACGCCCACAACTACTTTGTGTTCTACTCGTGCAAAGAATCTACGCAATAGACCTAGCTCATGATGCCACTGTTTGGGGAACGTGCAGAAATTCAAAATTTTCCTACGAGTCACCAAGATCTATCTATGGAGAAACTAGCAACGAGGGGAAGGAGAGTGCATCTACATACCCTTGTAGATCGCTAAGCGAAAGCGTTCAAGAGAACGGGGTTGAAGGAGTCGTACTCGTCGTGATCCAAATCACCGGAGATCCTAGTGTCGAACGGACGGCACCTGCGCGTTCAACACACGTACAGCCCGGTGACGTCTCCCATGCCTTGATCCAGCAAGGAGAGAGGAAGAGGTTGAGGAAGACTCCATCCAGCAGCAGCACAACGGCGTGGTGGTGGTGGAGGAGCGTGGCAATCCTGCAGGGCTTCGCCAAGCACCTGCGGGAGAGGAGGAGGTGTCACGGGAGGGAGGGAGGCGCCAGGGCTTCAGGTGCGGCCACCCCTCCCTCCCCTCCCTTTATATAGGTGCAAGAGAGGGGGGAGGGCGCAGCCTTGCCCCTTCCTCCAAGGAAGGGTGCGCCAAGAGGGGAGGAGTCCATCCCCCCCAAGGCACCTCGAAGGTGCCTTCCCCCTTTAGGACTCTCCCCTTTTTCTTATATCTTGGCGCATGGGCCTCTTGGGGCTGGTGCCCTTGGCCCATATAGGCCAAGGCGCACCCCCTACAGCCCATGTGCCCCCGGGCAGGTGGACCCCCCCGGTGGACCCCCGGACCCCTTTCGGCACTCCCGGTACAATACCGATAACGCGTGAAACTTTTCCGGCGACCAAAATAAGACTTCTTATATATAAATCTTTACCTCCGAACCATTCCGGAATTCCTCGTGACGTCCCGGATCTCATCCGGGACTCCGAACAACATTCGGTAACCACATACAAACTTCCTTTATAACCCTAGCGTCATCGAACCTTAAGTGTGTAGACCCTACGGGTTCGGGAATCATGCAGACATGACCGAGACGTTCTCCGGTCAATAACCAACGGCGGGATCTGGATACCCATGTTGGCTCCCACATGTTCCACGATGATCTCATCGGATGAACCACGATGTCAAGGACTCAATCAATCCCGTATACAATTCCCTTTGTCTAGCGGTATTATACTTGCCCGAGATTCGATCATCGGTATACCGATACCTTGTTCAATCTCGTTACCGGCAAGTCTCGTTACTCGTTCCGTAACACATCATCCCGTGATCAACCCCTTGGTCACATTGTGCACATTATGATGATGTCCTACCGAGTGGGCCCAGAGATACCTCTCCGTTTACCGGAGTGACAAATCCCAGTCTCGATTCGTGCCAACCCAACAGACACTTTCGGAGATACCTGTAGTGCACCTTTATAGCCACCCGATTACGTTGTGACGTTTGGTACACCCAAAGCATTCCTACGGTATCCGGGAGTTGCACAATCTCATGGTCTAGGGAAATGATACTTGACATTAGAAAAGCTTTAGCATACGAACTACGATCTTTGTGCTAGGCTTAGGATTGGGTCTTGTCCATCACATCATTCTCCTAATGATGTGATCTCGTTATCAACGACATCCAATGTCCATGGTCAGGAAACCGTAACCATCTATTGATCAACGAGCTAGTCAACTAGAGGATTACTAGGGACATGGTGTTGTCTATGTACCCACACATGTATCTGAGTTTCCTATCAAAACAATTATAGCATGGGTAATAAACGATTATCATGAACAAGGAAATATAATAATAACTAATTTATTATTGCCTCTAGGGCATATTTCCAACAGTTTCAATAGGGGTTGCTTGCTTCCCTTTTATGACGTAGCTCCTATTACAACACACACATTTCCTTTTGAGTTTTATGTGAAAATCCTTTTGAGCCGATACACAAAATATGAAGTTACATAACGCAAACAAAATTGAAAAATTGTTATAAAAATACAAATAAATGCCAATAAAAGTTTAAACAATGAATGTTATCAAAGAGAGGTAGGAGTAGCATGTTCTAGAACATGTGTTTTTCTTTATTACTTTCTAAATGGTAAATTGTATGGTTTGAAGCGCCTAAATCCATATTATGTAATAGTTTGCCAGCCAATTGCATATTGCAATGAAGTTTCTGGTTGGAACATCTTGGAACATTTGTTTAAAGGAAAAAATCCTTCATGTGTTGTTTTTAGTTAATGGATAATAATAATGCACATGCTTTCATGAGGAAAACGATTTTAAGAATTAAAAAAAGGCATTCAAGTGTTATTATCATTTGTAATGCATTGCAGAATAAAGAGTTCAGTGTTTGTGTACCACCTTCTTTATTTTGTGCATCAGGTATAGGGTTGAATTACATTTTTTTAATCGAAGTACATTGAAAGCGAATTAGATTCCAATTATTTTTTATTTTTTATTGCCTATCTTTCTATGTATGTAAAATTTTACATGCAACCGATACAAATTTTCAAAAGCCCGTGGCAACGCACGGGCAGTCTACTAGTAATTATTAGGGAATCAATTAGCGCCATGACAGCCCACAATTCCATTGAATGGAGGCTCCTTTATTTTCGGCAATTGAAATCCAGTTTTTTTTTAAATTAGAGCCAGCCTTCTTTTATGGCGCTCATGTCCTCAATTATCGGGTCTTTCTCTTTTTGTTGACATGTGCAGTCAAGGGCACAAACCGTAGAACATGGCAGGCCTAGTGGCCCATGCAAGGGATAAACAAAAAAATTAGAAACAATGCGCAACCCACGCACCAGGAAATTTGTATTGCCGGTTGATTTTTAAAATAGTGAGGTAATTTTTTGCAAAATGTCACGACGGACCAAGAATACCTATTTGCTTTATTATTAGGTAATAAAGAGGTAAAGACATAAAAGGATCATAGATCTCATACTTAGAACTCCTGAGCGAAATATTAGTGATAAGTTGTGATTGGCATGGACTAATAGAGGACAAACCATGCTCCTTCCGTGAGCCTCCAGCGATGTGGAGCTTGTTAGAGAAGATGAGTAGCAAGACGGATGCTTCGCGGGCACAACCCTCTCCATTGCCGGCGACAGAGATGGTCTTCACATACCACATCACAGCTTTAGGATTGACGCTAGGTCGTTTAGATCATCTTGCAGTCATCACTTCAAAACAAAAGAATTATCTCTTATATGTGTGGGGGCGGGGGGGGGGGGGGGTGGCGGGTACAAGCGACCAAAACCAAAAATGTTGTGGTGCACGGATGAGACGTGGTGCTCATTGATGTTAGCATGTAAACTTTGGAACCACTTCTTTTGCTCATCATCCATGACGGCAGTGTCAAAGAACATGACCCTCGACTTCTTGGTGAACCATGCGAGCCCAAATTAGTCAGCCTTGGTTGTTGCTCTTTTTCCCTCAATGCCCATCTTCTCCCTCTTGATGTTATCCCCTCCCTCTTAAGTTCCACTTTGTGGCTACTATTTCCATGAACCCCTTGAACCTTTCTTCTTTCTTTTTTTCCTTCTTGTCACCTCTCTCGTCACTTGAAACCTCTTTGTTAGAGCACATCTCTACCAACGAGGTCAATAATGATGAGCTCGTCGATCAGATATGTTCTGCCCTATTTTGCTCCCCCTAGTCTTGCCACACATTTAGTCAGTGCAACATCATTTCCACTTGGCTTGCCATCTTCATCCACATGAGTAAATTGCGGGCTTGAGTCACCATTGGTCTTTTGCTTCTTGGATTCAAGATTGGAGTTCTTGAGTGATCCAATGTGGCCATTTCGTTTATTTTCCTTGTTCAAATAGATCCAAGATGCAATCTAAACTACTGGAAAACTGAAAAATCTTATCGAGCAACCTAAAAATATGATACAACGTGATAGGTATAAGGGTGTCCCATTCTTCCAATGAGAGGTACTCATTTGATTTGGGTGGAGTCGAGTTTGACGATCCGACTAAAATGTGTGACAACGTTGAATTTTTATTGACCACGTTGGGGCACCATCAACCTGACCACGAATGTCTAATCCCTACAGGCAATCGAAGAACTATGATTTGCAATATGAATATTGCAAATATGTACGAAGAATAGATGAAAGCTGGAGTTTTGTAAGCAGACATGGAATGATCGTTGAACACAAACAAAGTAGACGGAGTTGCTGATATGGAAAGCTTTTAACTAAACAAAGCAGAGTCTAATGATGCCCTAGGGGTGATATTTATGTAGGTACACGAAAATCCAGCCAGCCCTATAGGGGGGTCCCACCTTAAGTCGGTTTTCTCCACTATTGTGGCTCTAAAACCTACCTATGGTCATACATTTCAAAATTACATGGGCTTGGCCCAAAAGTAATATGGCACAACACCTATAGAAGGCCATGGATGAAATATGAATTGTGATCTTTGATATTTCATCTATGTGTTCTTGCATCATTATGGTGGCTCCAAAGTTACAAAATAACCACTTGAAACTCCACCTTCCTTCCATGTATTCTTGCCGCCATCTCCATGCTTGCTCATGCCCCAGTGCTTGTCCCTCTCGTCCATGCAAGTTCCTTTCTTCCTTAACAATAAAAATATATATGATTTATTCTCATGATCATTAATGAAAGTTCTCAGAGGCGCAAGTACCTGATATTTAATTCGACGTCTTTCTTTCCCCTCTCGGAAGACGACTAGGGCAAAGTCTTCCTCCACTCGATCTCCAAAGGCGAGCCTGTGGATTCACCTTCCCTCTACCTGCCGCTCTGGCGGCCGGTGGCGGGTAGATGAATCATGGTGCCTCGGCTCCTGCTAGCAGATAGCTTATGGTTCTATTCCTCGCAAGGGTGGCGCTCGGACAAATGGCGACGCTTCTTCTCTGAGACAGTCTTCGGGGCTCGGATCCTCCTCAAGTTTGTCTGTCGGGGCGGATTAGATAGAGCTCTATCGTAGATTCCTTCCTACTCCTCAACGCTTGAGGTTGGGGTTTCTTGTTGTGTGTACACAACGGCAAGATTTGGTGTTAGGTTCTTCGATTCAAGGGTTCAATGGCGGCAACCGCGTCTCAGGGGCGCTGGTCCTTAGGGGCACGTGCACGAAAACTTCCCGACTATTATCGATAAGGTCAGGCCAAGTCTGGTATGAGAGCGACGCATCGGTGGCTCGTTCTAGCGGCGGCAGTGGTCGTTTGGTGAGGGGTGCTTTGTACTTCTAATGAACTATGATAATAGATGCGAGTCCTTTTCACCAGTACCTGATATTTAAGTTGACGTGTCAGAGCACCGCTGATTGGTCCTTATCTTTCTGTGACTTGAACAGGGTGTGACAATATCAGCGGTGACCGAAATGGAAATGTGCTCATCACATGGTCATATACGTGTCTCATGGATAGATATATTTGTGTGGTGATAAGGTCCGCTTGGATATATATATATATATGAACGGGCCGAGCTAAGTTGCGATGGATTGCACCACGATCGCAGCGGCGTGATTGACTTTCTCATATGTGTCGATGCTCCACCTCTTGAAATTTCGTGCTGGCAAATTGGCACATATGGAAGCGGGGCGGGGTGATGCACCTCCTTGTACGAGACATATGTCTCGAACCTCCGCTTTCTAGTACGAGACATATATCTTGGGAGCTCCCCTTCTTGAAATTCTGTGCTGGAAAAATTGGCACATATACAGAAGGCAATGTAAGCAGAATTGTACGCTAGGCCCCGAGGCGGTGTGCCATGACATTCATGCTCTGCTAGATCTTCACATACGCGGGTATAGTACTCCCTCGGTTCCTAAATAGTTTTTTTTTTAAGATTCCACTATAGACTACATATAAAGCAAAATAGTAAAATAAGTGAACATATACTCTAAAAGACGTCTATATTTATTCGAATGTTGTTTTTATAGTGAAATATTTAAAAAGACTTATATTTAGGAACTGAGGGAGTACAACGGATGTATACATGCAGGTGGTCGCTGCATTTAATACCTACCTATTTTTCTTGACCAAGCTGATATTCCTTCCTTCATGCCGTGTATGAATACCAGTATCTCAATATATATACTTGTAGTAACTGCTCAATCATCAATTCGACTGGCATATATATACTTCGAGGAGCCAGCAGGGAGAGAGTCGTGAGTACCCATTTTCCGTAGTTGAAGAAGACGGAGGAGAAGGTCGGGATGGCCAAGCTTTGGGCGCCTTTTCTTGTGGTTTTGGTCCTCGCCGGGAGCGCGCAGGCGGCGGCCGACCGGAACATGAGCCGTGGTGGTATGAGGCGGCTTGCCGGGGCGCCGGGCGTACCAGTGCCTATCACCGTCCTCACGTCCGCCGTCGCCGTGGGAGCCGGTATGTATATGTACATACCTTATAGCAATTTTGAGTTAACCTTTAGTACTTTTTCGATCATGTTAAAATTGTCCATCCACCACCGGTTTGGAGGGGTTTTAGGCTTCGGTGCAAATTCCATATCATCATGATTGTCCTTAGATGCCATATGTGTTGGCCCAGGGACCGGTGAGAGCTGTTCTTTCATATGAAAAAAATTCCCAGGCCAATTATGTACAAAAGGGGAAATGAGGTGAAAACCAGTACCACAGACCCAACCTTCTCTGTTTTCATATACCTTAGATAAAAAATTCACTTTCAACCTTTTGATCTTTTGATCTGCAAAAGTTGCACCAAGTTAAAATTCAAGCGTTGCAGGCAGTTTCTGCACTCTGTCTATATCTATATACCATATATAAAGGCCCAAAGGGATAGACACAACAGATCTCAAGCATATATCCTACCAATTAATATGCTACCAAATATGAACGTGAAATCAATATTCTACCATATAATCAACGTGCAATAATATCTCCACATGTAATGATATATAAGTAGTGTTCTATTGCACGATTAATACAGTTAAATTTGTTGGATCCTTAAAAATTCCCTCTTAATTGCACATTAACTACCACAATATTCTCCCTGAAAAACTACTACTCCTACTACTATCAAATCATTTATTAGGCATTTATTATGTTGCTCTTGCAATCTTCCAAACGTATTCTTCGACTCTTGAATGGTACATATCCGAAACCAAGGCTTGTGTCATGTCTTCTGTGACCTGCACGATTTTTATAAATAAATGACATATGTAATTAAGTTGTCAGTGTTTTCGTAACTTGATCTATTTCCCGTTAGGCTATATTTCTCTGAAAGTGGCCGACGATCTGTTGAATTGACACATGCATGATATATAAAATGAAAACACTTGTACATATGTGGCTGCAGCTGTATTATCCGCTCCTAAAAAAACTAGTATTATCCATACGTAACGGCTCTATACATGTAAATGATGTGCAGTGTGCATGGATGGGACGCCGCCGGCTTACCACATGGATGCGGGCTACGGTGCAGGGAAGAACCGTTGGATCGTCCACCTAGAGGTACATAATCTACATATGCATATATAAAGGCATGCATGTTGTTTTCCCAAAAGAAAAAAGACATGCATGTTGTCTGAGCATTGTGATGCATTTCACTCAATCAACCGACCAACATGCTGCACGCAGGGAGGCTCATGGTGCGAGAGCGTGGGGTCGTGCCTGTACCGCAAGGCGAGCCGCCTCGGCTCGTCGAATCTCATGAACAGGCAGATGTACTTCGGCGGCATCTTGAGCTCCAGCCCGCCGAGAACCCTGGTTCGTGCATGCTCCCTCCGTTTCAAAATACTTGAAATTCTATGTTTATTCTAAGTCAAACGTTAACCTCTTGTATGTGGGTGCGCCCATTATTAGATTTCTTCAGCTGGAACCGGGTGATGATCCGCTACTGCGACGGCGCGTCTTTCGCCGGCGAAGGCTACGACGCGCGCTCGGGGCTCTTTTTCCGGGGCCAGCGCATATTTAACGCCGTCATCCAGCACCTCCTCTCCATGGGGATGTCTTCCGCGGATCAGGTGCTGCTGTCGGGAAGCTCCGCCGGGGCCCTGGCGGTGGTGCTGCATTGCGACCAGTTCGGCGGCTTCTTCGCCGGCCGGGGCACCACTGTCAAGTGTCTCGCCGACGCGGGATTCTTCCTGGACGCGTAAGTACACATACATGCATAGCTTATACCCGTCCAATAAAATCAGTACTCCCTTCCATCCATATTAGTTGTCGCTCAAATGAAGCGACAACTAATTTGGAGAGAAGAGAGTATTAAAGTCGATCTATCATTGTTCACCGGGCATATATAATACATGCAGCGTCAACGTCGCCGGGTGGCATACCTTGAGAACCTACTTCGGAGGCGTCGTGGCCACGCATGGGGTGGCTCAGAACCTGCCCAGGAGTTGCACCAGTCATCTCGACGCCACCTCGGTGCGTAACGTGAACTCTCTACGATTAACTCATCAAGAACTCGACTGACCGCTAGCTACCGATCATCTCATGTGCACATGCATGCATGCAGTGCTTCTTCCCGCAGAATGTAATCGGCGGCATAAATACCCCGATCTTCCTGCTGAATGCAGCCTACGATACCTGGCAGGTATATATAGGAAGCTATGTATTAATTGACCTGATATCGTCCAAGCTTAGGTTATTTTGTTATCTGTTAAACAGTATCCTCCACAGACCCGTACTGACAATAAAGAGCAAATGTGTAATTCAGATCCGGGAGAGCCTGGCCCCGGACGTAGCCGACCCCGGCGGCGCCTGGCGAGCCTGCAAGTCCAGTCGTTTTGCCTGCAACGCGTTCCAGATGAACATCTTGCAAGGTATACATCCATGGATTTACTAATTTAGCAACGCACCAAACGATGATCCGAGTTCGAGTTCTGAATGTCACATGTATATATCAATGATCAATATGTACCTATATATGAGTGCAGCTTTCAGGAACCAAATGGTGGGCACTGTGCTAAGCGTCTCCCGTTCCAGGAGCAACGGGTTCTTCATAAACTCGTGCTTCACTCACGGCCAGTCCGAGTATGCAACTTGGAAGAATGCGTATGGCTCTCCTAATCTTCAGAACAAGGTACCTACTAGCTATCACTTGAATTTTGAAGTGGACTGTATATATATATAGTTCATCATCATATATAGGTTCACTTCATGTTTTGTGTTCTTGCGTGCGTGCACAGGCGATCTGGAAATCTGTGGGTGACTGGTACTTTGGCCGGGCCGAAGTGAGGGCCATCGACTGCGCCTACCCCTGCGACAACTCATGCCATCACGACATGTGAGAACGACTGATTTGATGAAAAAAAAAGTGGAAAATATACATTACAGCTAGCAGAGTGATTACTTAATAGTGAGCTCGTGTCTTGTAATATTACTTTGTTGTGTGTACTTTCTTATGTCAACTCGTTTCAGACGAGACAAATATGTACAACAGTTAAAGCAGGTGAAATAATCCGTGTACCAGCATATGAGTTGAAGCACATCCTGCAAAAAACTTTTCAAGATTAAGCAATTACAACCGATGAGCTAGCGCTAATTACATTAGATATACAGAGTGCCACCGCAGCGCCTGTACTTTTAGTTATGTTTGAGTATGACTACAGAAACACACTTCTGCATGGCGTTCACCTTGACGACCAGGTTGAGGATGACATTGTTTGGAAACATGCTGTAGATGGGATATGCTCGGCGGCCACTGCTTATAAGGCGCAATTTCTTGGCCTAACGCATTTGCCCATTCACTACATGGTTTGGAAAGCTTGGGCTCCCCCTAAGGTCAAATTCTTCGCTTGGCTGGCCTTGCAAGACCGGATTTGGACTGCGGACCGGTTGGAGCGGCGTGGTTGGGAAAATTGTGGGCTTTGCCCACTTTGCAAGAGGGGGCAAGAATCAGGCATCCACCTTTTCGTCAAGTGTCGCTTCTCCATTCGGCTCTGGTGATCAGTCATTGACAAGTTTGGTCTTGCACACATTGACACCTCCGATTGGCACCTTGAGGACTCTCTAATGCGTTGGTGCATAGAAGAACCGACATGCGAAATCCAGACAGATGAGCGATGGCCTCCCTCACCATGCTCGTCTCTTGGACTCTTTGGAATGAGAGAAACGCCCAGGTGTTTCGCCACAAGAGTGCGCCACCGCCTATTCTTCTTCAAAATATTTTGCTTGAGGCCAACCTATGGGTTACAGCGGGTGCTAAGAAACTAGGGCGTATTGTTGTACGAGAGTAATTGACATGCGGTTTTTTATAGGGTCACTTGCAATCTGTCAAACTCTATTCTCTTTTATTTAATGAATGAGGCAAATCTTTTGCCTCCGTTTAAAAAAAAGTATGACTACAGAAACATTTCTCCACGGTGTGATCGTTGCCTGAATTGTGTGTTCTTACGGGCAAAGAAATGTCACATGAGAATCGCATGTCCATGGAAGCAACGATTTCACCGTCAACTGCATTTGACTGGACGGTATTGATGCCGAGTGGCATTTTCTAGCACTTAATGAAAGAACGACATTTTTGAGCAACTGAAACATCTAGTGGTAAAATTGAGTAGTGTGACACAACAAAAAATGAAAAAAGAAACTTGATATTTTCTTATAAATTTGATCAATGTTAAAGAAGTTTGCTTTAAAAAATTAATACGCCTTATAACTATTAAGGGCCTCTTTGATTCGAAGGATTTGTAAAATGTAGGAACAGGAAAACATAGGAATGGACTGGCATGACATCAATGCGACAGGACTAGTGCGCATGAGAATCGTAGGATTCTTCACATGAGGTTGGAGTGGATGAAAATTATCGTATGAAAACTAGTACAAATTAATTAATCTTACGGATGTAATCCTACGAATCAAACAAGCTACATAGGTAAAAATCCTAAGGATTGGAACCCTCCAGGATTTCTTTACGAATCCTTTGAATCAAAGATGCCCTAAGCCAGCATCACCTCACCAAAACGTACCCATCGACATATCACCACGCCCACATACATGCTAGAACCAAATTAAACGGTAGCTTTGTAAAATCAACTGCAAAATGAACTATAAACTGGCTACTGCTTTTAAGATTTTTACCACATCTTTTCATATTTTTTTAGTAAGGATTACTCTTTTTAATACATTTTCTTCCGTTTTACCTTGTTTAACTAGAATTGTATCACATTTTACCTTTTTATTTTTTACGCGGGTTCTTTCATACTTGTCGCACCTGTTAATGCACATGTAGCATGCAGGTTTGCTTCCGAGAGTTTTTTCTCCGTTCAGCAGATTAGTTGAATATTGTTTTGCCATATTCATTTTGGAGTACATAATGATTGGTGATCTGTTTCTTAAGCATGAAATAAACATATGCTCTGTTTTTATTTACTCTGCATGTTAACTTTGTCCTAATTAAAATTTGTAAAGTTCGACCAACTTATAGAAACTAATATGAATACAAGTATATATGATGTGAAAATATATTCAATGAAGAATCTAATAGCACTAATTTGGCATTGTAGATGTTAATTATTTTCTTGAAAAGCTATCATGCAACCGTTCGCTAGGGGGGCAATCCCGACGAATGCGCTCTCTCCTGTCGGATTAGTTTGCACAAATCTTGGTGCAGGATCAGAGCCACGTCTATCTGTTAAACTAGCCACACACCACACAAGATTTGTTTTCTCTTTTATTCACCAGATGACAGTTTTCCTAGATAATATTAACATGGGAATTTATAATTTTTCAAACTATGCCAAATGAAAAAATTTCTTATTTTGTTTCACAAGTAAAGTTTGTTTTGTGCATGGCATTTTTATTATTTAAGAGATGGCATTTTTTTACTAAGAGATGGTATTTTAATTATTAAAAGCTGAATTTTTTAAGAGATGGCATTTTTTATTAAGAGATGGTAATTTTGTTTATTAAGAAATATCAATTTTTATTATTAAGATATGGTATTATTTTGTTTATTAAGATAAGGCATTTTTTAGTTATTAAGGGATGGGTTTTTTGTTTATTAAGGGATGGAATTTTTGTTTATTGGGAGATATAATTTATTATTATTAAAAGATGACATTTTTTGTTTTAAAGAGATGGCATTTTTATTATTAAGAGATGTTATTTTTTGTTTATTAATAGATGGAATTTTTATTTATTAATAGATGGCATTTTTATGTTATTACGAGATGTCATTTGATTATCTAAGAGATGGCATTTTTTATCATGGCATTTTACCGTCTTTGTTGACATGGCACCTCAAATTATAGGACCACGACAATTTTTAAATCTATGTTGTTATCATTAATGGTTAATTTTGATATTGGAGGGCGACATTTTTCATAAATTCTAAGCATGGCATTTCAAAACTTGAGTTTTCTCTGTTTACAAGAATTTTTTATGCCATTTTATTTTCGAATAGGAAGTTAAATGTGCCTTTTGGGTCAACCGGGGTCGCCCTTGGTCCATCTCCCGACAAACGAATTGCTTGATCGGTCCTCCTCGCTGGAGGTCGAACGCCAGCTATTGGGATCCTAATTTTTTTTATAAATTTGGTCAAAGTTTATAAAGTTTGGCTTAAGACAAAGTTAATATACACACTTAATGTCTGGACGTGTCCACCGACATTTGGGGCCAGAAACGTGTTGGAGATGCCCTTACCCTACGAGTTGTCCAAGCAGCAGTGTGTTTCGGTTTTCAAGTCATGCGTGGGTTGTACGGGTAGTGTCTCTTTCTCATCAGATTATCCATTTTCACACACACTAAGGCTCCAATAATATATGTTGTGAATTGAATTACAATATTGATCGTACACATTTTTTTATAAAAAACTTTTTTATTAACTTAAAATGTAGCATCAAACGAATACAAAGCATGATGAGTAACACCTGGCCTCTCATAATTAAGATGCACACGGCCAATTTTGATTGTATACTACCTATTACTCATATCCATATGCAAGCAAATCCGCTACGTGTGCAATGGCAAGTGGACTAGCGTGACAGAACATGCACAGAAAATAAAGACACGATAAAATGTGGCACAAGTTTAGTAAAATTGTGTAACAAAATAGGGGATAGAAGGTGAAATTAACTCTAAACATTAGCGCAAACTTGTTTGAACTTGAAATCCATCAATTCAAGCGGCGTCAACCGGGGGCTGGAAGAGAGGCACGTACTGCCCATTGACATCGCACGAGTGTGAGCGGTGCCAAACCCCGACGATCTCGACGGCGACGACGCTGGTGAAGCCACCATCGTAGAGGATCCGGAGCTCGTGGGGAACCTCACGAGGGTGCTCGTTCTGCAGGACGACGCGGACGGCGGAGAGGTCGGGCGCCGCGAAGCAGGCCGGGTCGATCTCGCGCACGAACCCGAACCCGCTGCAGTTGTCCCTGATCATCTCCTCCGTGCGCTGCTCGACGGGGTAGTCGCGCAGCGCGGCGTGGACGAGGTAGTCGTGCGTGACCCGCCGGACGTTGGGCGTCTCCCCCTCGCGCACGAGCCTCACGGTGGCCCCGTCCAGCACGAACGGCTGCCGGCGCATGGCCGCCTCCCGGTGGTCGGGCGTGCGGAAGCGCACCGCCATGTCGCCGTGGCAGGTGTCCGGGAGGAGCTCGAAGTTCTGCGGCAGGTCGAGCGCCAGGGTGCGGAAGGCGCGGCGGATGAAGGGCCCCGGGTCGGCGCGGCAGGGGGCCTCCGGCGGCGTGATGTACGCGTACGCGGAGCGCCGCGCGTGGTACACCGCCTCGGGGTCGCGCTCGCGGGTGGAGTTCATGTACACCTTGATCGAGTCCGGGCGCTCCGTGCGCGGCGGAAGGACCAGGCGGACGGCGGTGGCGGACGGAGGGCCGTCGAAGTACACGCGGGTGAGAAAGGCCGGGCGGTCTGCGGGGATCTCCAGCGCCGACGCCCCGTCCGGCATGGCGCGGTGAGCGCCGGCCGGCAGCATCTTGGTCGGCGGGCTGGAACGGAAGCGCTGATGAAACGGGGCTCCGTGGGTGATGCGTGGGATGGGACGCAGGAGATGAGAGGGAGCGGGGATTGTTATTACGGTCACGGCGTTGGTGACGGGAGGCAGGAGATCGGAGGCAGTTGGTGTGCGCGGTTAATGGCAGGCGGCGTGCGTTGCGGGATTTTGCATTTCGGCGGCAGACTGCGGCGGCGCGGATTCTCGGGGCTGGGTTGCTGTGGTCACGGCACGCATGCAGCCTCTCCGCCCTTCCATTGGAGGACTTTGCATGTTTGACTCCCCATTGATCTAGTCCTGTATTTCTTTCCAAATTTTCTAGTCGATCATAAGTTATTTTTTAAAGCGGTTTTCCTAAATATTGCACATGTAAGTCCCATGTAGTTGATTTTACATTAAGATTCATCAAATATTTTTTTCTTTTGTCTTTTTCTTTTTTTAGTTTGATTGAATCAATTAGATATGCAATAACTAAGGCACACCTAGATGTGGTATAAGGCACACCTAGATGTGCCCAGACGGACCCATTTTAAAACAGCACAAATGCATATGCCACATACACACACAAACACTCACCCCTATCCATTGTTAAGGAAATCGGTAAGTTAATAGGCTAATCGGTAAGTTAATCACCTGTTTAATTAATTAATCAAGCGATTTATCAGTTCATCAGCTACTCAGTGACCCTACGAGTAGGGATTAATCGGCAAGTTAACTGATTAATTGGATGAATTCTTGAACATGGCACCTATCAACGTGACTTCAACCCAAACTCAGTTCGCGTCGATTGAGAGTTCTCATGGTACAAGAGAGATAATTAAATTGGGACTGCCTAGTCATCAGGTACGTGAGAAAAATGGCATCGATTGCATTTATTTGCGGCTGTTGGCTCTCGGATTGCGCTTCCATTCCTTAAGGCACATGCTTTGTTAGCATGACATGTGAGTCCAATAAATGACTGGCCCACATGTTATCGACCCAAAGGCAGGTGCCATTACGGCATAGAAGCTGCATCCTCCCCTCTCATATATGGCTCAGCCTCACCATGGCCGACACTCCTCACGCCATTCCCGTCGTGGCCTCACGATTCACAGAAAAGTGATTGACGCCACCCAAAAAATTCAGGTACCTGATTATTAGTAAACGTGAGTAATTTTTCTGATTATTAGTAAACGTGAGTAATTTTTCTGAGTAGTTGGCACGGCATACATGTTTCTCGTGGTGCTCCTTGCAATAGCAAATTTCAAATGCCATTTCGAACCATCAAATACAACACTAGCACCGTTTGATCTCCCGAACGTCAGATGAGGGGAGGTCCCAGCAAACACTATCACAGCCGTTTGATCGCGGAAAAATGCCTTCAAAACTAAAAACGTCTTATGTTAAGTTACAGAGGGATATATTTTACTCATCGTACAATTCCGTGCAGGAACTTGTACACCAAGCCGCCAACGCGCCCTAGCAACTTCAGAAAGATGCAGGTGTGCTTCATACACAATTCAGGTCACCTCAGACAAATGTGAGATGAAATACAGAGCATGTGCATCATACGATCAGACCGTACAAAGGGAGGAGAAGCAACGGAGCATGATTTTCTTGACAGTGAATACATTCTGCAATATCAGGTACCAATAAAAGGGGATGAAACAACACATGCATACCGACTGCAACAAGATACCTTTCACCAATAACCTTTATCAAGAAAATCGATGGACAGTGCACATAGGTATCATGTTCAAGGACTCGAGGGTAAGATGAACCCCAGTTCTGGTTTTGGTAAGATGGATTCGGTTAACCACGCAAGAAAATAGAGCCCAAAAATGTATGCACCGTCCAGTGCATGTTTACACCCTTTCTGTGTCAGATCTTCTAAAATGATGGGCCCGCAAGCCCCCTCGTCATCTAAATAAAGAGGGTGTGACCAAGGAGGGTCGAACCCCTGTGTACTGCATCTAGCGTTGCTTGAGTCCGTCCTGTCGCCTTTTTAGACCTCCACAGAAGCTATCACCCATGGTGCAAGCATTTACAAGGATCATGTCAAACTGTGTACCCAATTTGAAAATTACTGTGCTCAGTTAATCTTAGGCTTCGGCCTCCTTGGGCGCAAAAGAAACCAAAGCAACCCAAAAACAACTATAAAAGCAGGGATGGTTGTCATGTCTAGCTGTACGTCAATTTTCCTTTGACGAGCACATTTTGCAGGGTGTAGATTTGAGATGGTTGAGTTCACAGCATGAGAAAATCTGACAGGGAAAAAACAGAAAAGCATCAGAATACCAGGTATGTACCAGATCATTCCAGTTAGGGACACAACTCCATTTGATAAAACAAAAAAATCTTAATGTAATTCGCTAACATGCACCTTAATGAGTTCCAGAATATTTTTAAAAAGCTTAAGCTTGAGCTTAATAGCTTTTGTAAGCAACTAATTGCATTTTATTCCAACAAGAAATAAAATATTCACAAATGCACATTATCAAATTCTACTTCACATAACAAAACAAATCAGACAAGACGTAAATAAAGTGCGAAAGCTCAAGGACTACTGACCCATTAGAAGCCTCCTCGAGCGATGACATGAGCTTTACCGCATCACCATACCGCAACCCTCTAGACATAAAGGCAACCTACAAACAAAACATTAGCCCCCTATACCAAAAATAAAATAGGTAAAAGAGGCATATCCGACAACAACTTACCCTTCTCCACATGTTAACAACGGAATTGTACTTTTCAACCATCACGCTCTCCTTGGTCTTGAAAATTTTAAAGCCTTGTTCAGCTGCAGATTGTTAAGGTTACAACAATAACAAAGCCTTTTGTCCCAAGCGAGTTGGGGGTAGGCGTTGTTAAGGTTAATGGAAAAGCAAAACTGAATAAAATGCAAACATCCCTGATACACAGCTTTTGGCTAGGTTTGAAGCCACAACGTCCACTATAGTACAAGTTGGACTATCAGTTGGCTAGCATGGATGTAAATTGTGCAAAAAAAAGTGTGTAGTGGCAAAATTGGATAACATATGGATGTTGGTAAGTTGTACAACAAAGATATTTTGCGCAAATTTTTGATAGTACACATAATTTTCAGCAGCGTGCATCAATGATATTTTTCCCACAAATTTTCAAATGTGCATGTGTTTTTTTTCAACTGAGAGCATGTGCCCCAACTATGAATCACTGTGTGAAGTTCATAGTACTTGCTCCAACTAGTTAAGTTCAAAGCAGGCATAAAAAGTATTACTCGCAGCTAATTTTCAAGAAATTGAATGACAAGACGATTCTTAGGATACATGTCCGCTCTGTTGCCAATCGTTGAATTGCTGAATTGACTACTCGTATGGATTCCTCCACTCCAGTAATAATATAGTTCCGTGCGATCACATCTTGCTGAAATTCTGAAAGTTGCCAACCTTTAGAACTAATAGATAAGGGATTACAGCCCACAGACCATGTCCAGTCCTAGAAACACCAGAAAAATAAGAAGGTATGAGAAAAGGAAGGGGCTCAAAAATACACACGCAAGCAGGTAAAAAAAAGGCTAAATAAAATAATGAAGAAATGCTAACAACAATGTGAATTAGGTAACAGACAAGATATAAAGCTGCAATGGAGGAGAATATAAAAGTTGCCAACAAACAACGATGGACAATTCAACACAACTAAGTAATAAAAGATGGAAAATGTATTCTAAAATACATATATCGGGCAAAGTAAATATTTATCAACCTAGAAAGGTGGTAAATGCCACAAAATTTTCCTTACCTATGACATTTAGCAGTAATTTTCAAGTTTTATCTTGGCAAATATAAGTAAGTTGATCATATCAAAAGTATTTCAGCAATATCTGGCATAGATGAAAACTGTTAATAAAATTGTATGTAACATATCTATTCCCTTTTTCATGCATGTGGTTTGGTGGGTGTAAAACCTACAAGTAGCACCAATGGAATTAAACACTACATCTAATGAAAATTGATAGCAAGTGTCACATGTACTAGAGGAAGGTAATCCATTCTGGATCAAACATCAAGTTAAGCCAACATGCACAATGGTATGTTTGCGTGGAATACTGGAATTGCATATCATAGCAAGAGAATCATGGGATTGTGAAGACAGCATGTTGCTATGATATTGGTATTAAGAGTTGTACATACTTCTCATGCATAAGTTGTGTAATAACCCTATCATGTAAGAGGTTTCTGCATATTTCCTACACCTGTACGTGTATGAGGATCATAGCAAGAGAATCATGAGACTATATGACATCAAGTTACTAGGATATTGTTATTACAGTTGTACATACTTAACATCTATCATCTAAAAAATAACCCAATTGCACAAGGGGTTTCTGCATAGTTTCCACACTCAGTCTATGGCCTCATGGAATAGAAGTTGCATGGTATCAGAGCCTAGGTTTAGGTTAGACATTAGTCAACAAATAATTAAACTGATAGACATGAAAGGCAAAACAAACCTCTGATGCAGTTTCATGAGCTGAGCTATAAGCCAGATGCGAAGGAAGTAAACCAGATACATATTCAGCAGATGCAGCAATAGCCGCCTTAACTGGTTTCCTGTTTACAGTGAGTTATTAGTATTTAGTACCATTGATGCAATTGTCTATGATGGCGGACATGTACGTGAACCAAACTCAAAATGAGAAAGAAGACATATTTAATTGTTTTTGGGTAGCATGGGTACAATGTGTGCCAAGTTATGTGCTTGTTCTTATGACTGATGATATAAGGGAGTTCACTGTGTTAGAAAGTTGACTTGAGATCACAAACAAAACGGCTGTTTGTATGCCAAAGAAAAGTTAGCTCCTCAATTTAGCTGCCACATAGTTTTTTGTCCAACTCGTATGGCAGGTCAAACAAATTCTGTGTAAAACAATCAATTAAAAATGATGGTACAGTCCCATGTGTGGTCTTAAATCAAGCACACCCTAAAGTAGCAACAGTTTGGCTTCATGAGAAAAATAGGTCCAATTATGTGTATTCAAATGACTGAAGTCAATGAATCAGAATTCAAATTTAAATAGTGAGTTAACATATGCTTACCGCCACCTTTTAGAAAAATGGAATTTTAAGCTTTGGTAAATGAAAATAAGGCTAGGATATTATATATTGCAAATGGAACCAGCCAGCAACCCCGTAACTGTGAGCTATAGAATGGTAACTCGCCAGGTTAATGCCAATGTTCCCATAAAACTAATGCATAATACTACCAATCATACCTCAGATCCCATAAGATTGACCTCCCATTGCATTGTATGTGGCTTTCCCAAGAATCGACATCTGACTGAACCACGACTACCATGTTTGAAAGAGCCTTAGCTTGATAATGTTTATCCAGTAATAGGGGTTCACTATGTATGAACCAGAATACTGGAACCTCCAATGTTGACCTGTGATTTGTATGTTCTCCTGTGTATAGAAGCAAAGCATAGTTTATAATAATCCATCAAACTGTAGCATGTGATGGTGGCCTACCAAGTCATGACTAATACAAATGCAATTCAACATAGTAAAGACTTGCTCCATTTCTCTACTAACAAACCCCAGATATGATAGTACATCAGTTCCTGAATACACGTTGACCTAAACACCATGCAGTTATGGTATCAGTATGGCCACAATATAATCCAGAAAGTTACAAGCAAGACAATACATGGAACGTTCTTGTGGTACATTAGGACTTCTGTGTTTATCTTAGCATACAAGAACATCCATAGAAAGATTCTATGCTTTCGACTTCCCTATTTCTGGATCTTTTGAGCCCTTTTCCGTGCAAATGTTGTGTTGCCACAAAAATTGGCATCCAAACATATTTTTTTCAATTGAAAAAACTAAGTCGCATCACCATATGTTTAACAATTTTTCAAATATATATAATTAGAACGGAATAAACAAAGGTGTGTGTGGGATATCAGGTTGTCCAAAACAACAGATAAAGAGAATGGTGTTAGCATTGCAAAAACAGATTCATGAACTTCTCACTTTTATTTCATCTAACAAAATCCCAACATTAACTTTAGCCTCATAAGATCAATAGCAGTATAGCACACAATCCTCGCATGAATCCATGCATGATGTTCTTTACTCATGTTCATCATCATATGCAAGACCAGACTTCAATCTGACAACTAAAACACATGCATGCATGTGAATGGTCAAAAGAACAGCATGAACTATGCAACCGAAGGGCATTCTTCAGGCTAAACCGCATTAAGTGCCCAGGATTATGAGAAGCAAAAATATAACAAATATATACCTTTAAGTGCAGTTTGCTCACTTAATTTCTGTAACTGGTGCTGCAGAATAGCAGAATCGAGGTATGTACGGACTGTGGACCTATAGGTACCATTGACCAATAGAAGTGGAACCGCGGCTGCACGGCGAGCCATAGAAAATGCCATCATCAATGCTGGTTCCTCTGACAATGACAGCCTGAACATCAACATGCAGAATTCAAACTCGTAAGAGTGGGGAAACAATATCAGTATAGGTAATGTCCACGTAGGTAGCTTATAGTCTCAAGATAGTTTGCGAGGATGTCAAGATAACTGTAAGAAGCACACAAGGCACACAACACTTTTTGGATTTTCCTGAATTTATATTCCTTAAAGGCAAAAACTCAATTTGGCTCTCAGGCGCCAGTGATCTTGCTATCCGGGCCACCTAGTTTGACCCAGCATCCATCTGTGTCTCGCATCCAGCCCATGCTGGCTCAGTTATAAAGATTGAACACGAGTCAGTCTATAGATAACTAGGACCATATTCCTTGCGGTGCCAGGCGCATTGATGTGCTGGTCTACTACTACTTATCTCATGTCTGACTTCCACTCAAAACGACCTAGGTGGCTAGGTTTAGCCGTCGGTATTGTTAATCCATCCACACATAAACCAGTTCAATTAGGTAATCCCAATGTACTGTGTGAAAGAAGGTACTCCTGATCTACTTGCTATTGTATTGCTGCCAACAGAACTTCTGTTCATGGATTACAACACCATCATGTTAACAAGCAACGACAGATAATGCGTGAACACTAATCATGACTAACAGTCAGTTCTTAAGTAACAGAATGCCACATCAGATATTTGTATCAATCCACAGGAATCCTTGCAAGGTTAGAGGTACCAAAAAATAATTAGCAGACATTCAAGACAAATTTGTACTGCTATGAAGGATTGACAGAACGGACTACACCAACAATTTTGTACAGCACACAAAAAAAGCCCCACCCATGTTCTTGCCCACATGAAAAACTAAAATGAAAATTTTAACCACTATTAGAAGTTTATTACAATGATTTTTAGGGGGGAAAGACTAAATTTTCACACAAGTTGCAGATTCATCCTCCGCAGTTGAAAGTTTCATGCATAGCATAAGAGAAAGAAGTGCATGGATTTCACATGCAGTGTCATATCAAAAGTACATGCACATAAATTTCACATAAAAGTTCTATCTTGATTAGTTTTAAACCCTGTGGTAAGTTTATCACTCCATATTAGTAGCTAACGAAACACTTCTTTTGCTCTTGCTCATGGACAAAGGGCAAGTAATAACACTATAAATCAAGATTGAGAAAATGAAGTACACGTACATGTGTTGGGTAAACATTGACTTCTGAGACGGTAATAACAAAGAACTAAGGCCATCTCTGATGGATTTTACATTAATGGGCAACTGCTTTATGGTCCTGACTTTCTGGATAAGAAAAAGGACAATGCAGGGGGTGAGTAACTTTATTGATATAGGAAAAATAAGCAAAAGAAATACATTAGCTACCTCTTGTGTGACGAAGTACAACTGAAATGATAGCTTCTCATAGTAATGGTATGCTCTGTGAGAAACAGATGGAGCAACTACATGCCTCATAGAGCCCCATAATGTTGACCCCAGGTGTGCAAGAAATGAATCACGAGCCACTGTGTAACTATGATGTTCCTGGAATTACAAGATGGAATTCTGCTATTAGAATACCTGTAAAGACATTGTTATTAAAAGAATGATTAACAGTAGGAGAGTGTTGATATTAGTAGAAAAATGAGTTCATATTAAAACACAATTTTAGTGTGATTCTTCATCGTGCTTTTTGTTATTGTGCATGTGATGCATGGCCAAATCTCATCATACTTCTTACAAAACCATCAGTCTAATTTCTGTTATTCGTTCTGACATGCAAGGTGCAAGAATGAACATGTGATGTTGTACATAATTAGTTTAAAGATTGTATCAAACTAATATAACATCTTACTTGCATTTTATTTGTATTATCGTGTTATATACGACGGGGCAACGAAAAAATGGAACAAAACAAGATCCATCTGATTATTTCTCAGCTACCAGTTATATGCAGTTGGGATGTACCAGGCTAGAGAGTTACTTGCTACAAACTTTATAATGTCGGCATCTATATTGTTACTTCCTAGACTCTACCATGTTGTAATTAGCAACACTTTCTGTTACTTGATGGCAACCTGTCAACTGATTAATACAAGCAACTACAGGTGGTAGCCCTACATTATTTGGTAGCAACCATAGAAGTTATCCATGCGACTCCGTATTACTATGTAGCAGCTATTTATTTTAGTAACGAGTGCCAGTACTTGTGCATCCATCTAACCACTGGCACTTGTTACTAAAATAAAAATAAGTGGGACATAGCAATACAGAGTTAAATGGAGTAACTTCTATGGCTGGTACCAAATAATGTAGGGTCACCATTTGGTAGCAACACGTCTTCTTTTGTTAAGCCTATCATATGGTACACAATGATTCAGATGGAATGCCAATCTTGACTCTTCTAAAGATAATAAGATGAAGTACAAGAACTGTATCTCCAATTGTCTAGTCCCCCATGTACATGAGTAAATGCGCGCTTACAAAGTGGCAAAACTGCATGCTCTGTGCTACAAAAGTATAAGTAGTTGGACCAAGCTAACCTCAGAGGTATCTTTAAACAAGTTCCAATTTTCCATCCTCTTCAGTGCATCAAGAGCTTTCTTCTTATTAATTTCTTCAGAATCTCCACTATTGTAGCCCTCCAGTTCATTTTTCAGCTCGTGCATTCTCTGATCGAGTTCTGAGCGGAAAAATGAAGGCGGTAATTATGTTTCTGATAAAGTAATATTGTGAACAGGATAAAACTCAAAAATGTAATTTACGAACACTTCTGACAACTCAACCAATTTTCTAGGAAACCAGGGATAAACATGGTGGATTTGTTAGAACTAATATTGCCATTATCTTAAACATATGCATGCTTGCCTGAAGCTTCTAGTCCAGCTATATTAACTTTTTTGAAGGAAAATAAATACCAGTTACTTAGTGGCTTTCACAATTCATACGAAAACATGATGTTCATGCTCTTTTGGGTGGCGTAGGGGTGAGGGTAGGGGTAAATACTTAATCCCTGGTGTGAGCTCCTGGACCAAAACGAATATATAACCAAGTAATATGAAACAGCGGTGTAAGTGTGTTAAGGAGTATTAGTATTGGTATAAGTCTCCTTGCGTATTCGTATAATCGTATTGGTTTAGATTTCCTTACATGTACTCAAAAGTTTCTTTCTATATATATTCACGCCTTGGCCTATGCAATACAGATAAGTTGCTTCTTAACAAAGTGCACAACTTAGACGACAGATAACACCTACAAGTTTACCACTATGTAGGATAGTAAAACAAAGGTGCAAATTTATGGGCATCCGGAAGTACCTTTGCAAAGGGCAAGTTGTACCCTTCTTTTCATGCAATGCTTGAAAGCAAAAAGTTCATATACATCAATCTCTGCCAATAGGATATCTACGGCATGGTAATCCTGAACCAAAAGCAATCAGTCCATATAAAAATCAAGAGCTAGTTTCATTTTTCAAGATGTCAACAGAAAAGGGAAAAAGAGTGCTAAGTAGAGAGAGTCCATGCCCCTAAAGGCAGTTGGGGCGTCATTATGCTGTGAGAGATTAACCAGCTGTAAAGCGACTTATCAACAGTTCTGGCATCAGAAGTATCGTTTATAACACAGTAAAGGAAACAATTTCAAGTATCCCAAATCTTTCTGCTCCCTCTCTTCTTACCTGTTATGCTGCCAGAGCCCTTCCTACCTCTAATGTTTCATGAATATCCTCACACTTAGTGGTTGGGGTAAGACAAGAAGAAATTTGTAAATCAGCACCACCACCCTCTTATTACAAATCTACTATGCCCCATCAAGGAGATCAGAACATAAATGTGTCTCAGTTCATAATATTGAGTTGGCAGTAAAGAAGAATATCTAAACGAATACTGACAGTACCTCGCCAACAGAAGAAAATCTTTCTCTGATTGTATCTTGTAGACTTTCTTCAGCCTCTTCCTCTGTGACTTCTGCATTAGATCAACTACAGTCACTTAATGCTGAACAAACAAATTGGTCAGAAATTCCTGTGCTACAGAACATTATTGTAGACGTACACTAGAGAAAATGCACTCTACAGCTCAGTCTGCCACCTGGACAAGCCTACTCACTAGTACTCGCTTGGGCTCTCGTACCTGCTTCCGTGAAAAGATATAACACGGAGTTGCAATATACGACCCTTAAGCATTATATGCTCCTATTTTATGTTTGAACTCTATGCGGCAAAACTAATCCCACCGCTACCACACCTGTGCCCCACAGTTCCACTAGTTAGACCAGGGAGTTCATTGACGCACCATGCAAATGGGTTAATGCCCTCAGCAATAGCCCATTTGTGCCGATAAATGCCTCAAACCCCCTCAGTAAACATTCAAACAGTTTACCCTCCAGAGACAAACATGCATTTGTGCCGATAAAGCAATGGTCATAATCCAGTAATATTCACAACACCCACATCAAGTTGTTCGGCCATTTGACAGACCTCAAGCATTATATTATAAATTCACTCCTTGAACTCTCTGTGTGAGACTAATCCGATACTAACCACCAGAATGCTAGCCTCTTGGCCATCATTAATTGGCCAGGCATACTGCAGGAATTGGGCTTGTTACTGGGTTTCCAACCCCTGCTTGTTTGCCAGTAATACGCTGGAAACTGAACAGCGCCCAGTGTATATCAAGCAATTCCTGGTATACTACAAACATGATATATCAAGTTATCAACAAATGACATCCATCGTACTTTTATGATAGCGCGCATCTCAACTTTCTTTATTTCAGCAAGACATTTGTTCTGGATGGTTTCCCCTTAGCTCAGTCAAAACAATCACTATACAACTGTCTTAACTTGTGTTCAGACATTTCACCAGTTAATAACTTCCTCTAACAACATTATAACTGGTGTACTCTATATAATGCTACTTCCCTACAATCCATATTACTTGTCACAGCTTTAGTACAAGTTGTACTAAAGCTGCAACAAGTAATATGGATCGGAGGGAGTAACAGAATTTGACGACGTGATGAAATGAATACAGCTTATGCAGGTGGTTTACTAAAAATGAGTTCAAGGCATAAACAGACTGACATGGTTAATAGATCACCTGTTGCTACAATTAACTGTAAAGCAATGACTAGTAAGACAATATATGGCCTTTAGAACAAGAGCAAGAAACAGTAATGTAATATTAAGAACATGCTAGCAGCTAAGGAAACTAATGAGGGGTAACTTTTGAAGAAGACAATAAACATAGTGACGCCACACACCTGCATCCCTAATGCATAAGCAACCAGGCTCTGAAGTGTAGAAACAGATAGTAATGAAACATCGTATGTACAAAGAAAAATGAAAAAAAAACTGACCTGCGACAGCCCCAACAGTTTTTGCCACATTTGGCAGAGTAAGTTCTGTACGAACACCATCCCCACCGACAGCAGGGCCCCAGGAAAATGGTCCGGCAGTAAGATCAACAAAAGCAAACCTGGAAGAGGTAATTTTGGTTAGAAGAAAGGGAACCAATCCAACCTCAAAAGTACAGGAAAGAGTATATACTGCCCCCTGGGCTTTGATGGCATATCTGCTTTGCCCCCAGAACTACAAACCAGGTTTCTAACCATAATTATTTATTATATTCAGGCGTTAAGAGTTATATTATGTTTCCACGTATAGCGTGTATAGTTTCCCCTAGTATAAGGGGCTTCCTGCATATTTACCACCTGTACATGTATATATATACTGGCCCTCGGCCCCCCAATACAAGTTGCATATTTCCTAACATGGTATTAGAGCCCTAGCCCCTAGGTCAAAAAGATATTAGCACGCGCAACTCGTGCCAATCCAATCTCATGCTGCCGCCATCCTTGGCTGGCCCAACTATCGTGCAGCCGTCTTCCTCCTCCATCGATCATTCGTCGATCAGCACCGTCCTCCTTGCCATGCCTCCTGCAGTTGGCCTCCTGCGACTCGGCGCCAGCCTGTGAAGCCCCCGGCCTCCCGTGATCTGTGTTGTCCGCCACCAGCGGCCTCTGGTGCCCGCCCGCGATCCGCCCACAGCCCGCGTCATCTATTGCCAGGATCCAGCGTCAGCCTCTCATCCGGTCGCCTGCGTCCTGGCGACCTCCGTCCGTGCAGCTCTATCCCCCTTGGTCGTTCACCTCCTAGCCATCTAGTTGGCTATTGCCTATGCCTGCTCCAGCGCTCGAGGTGTTGGATTTGATCGTTCGTCTGGTTACTAGGCTAGTTAAATCATTCGTCTGCTTCCATTCTAGAAAAAGTTACAATGTCTTCATCATCGAGCTACATCGCCCAATGATTTTTTATGGTGTTAACTACACCGAGTTTGTTACCTTTATGTGCATTCATATGCATGACCTTTGTCTCTGGGGTGTTCTTTCCGGCAAGGTCTCCTGTCCGCCGCGCCCGATTCCCATGTGTCTCCGCCGCGCCCGATTCCCATGTGTCTCATGTCTTCTACCCCGCCGATGCCACTGGCTCTTGCCATGGATGCTTCTCAGACTGATAAGGATGCAGCAAAGGTTGCTGATTTTGCGGTTGATGTTTATGAGCAGCAGGTCTTACAGTCTTACAATCAGGAGGCTCTTCACACTTACCGTAATACAACATGATACAACAGAGAGAGAAGTGCTACGGCTCTCCTTGCCACTGTTGAGAGTCTATAATGTAGCCTCTGCTCCGGCCCACTCCATTCTCGTCACCGACGGAAACATCTGGCAATGTAGGCTCGGAGAGGAGCGCGGTTTCCCTTTGCACATATTAGGTCTAGGTTTTGTGTTGTCCTAGTGGCGTGTGGCGAGATGCCATGAGTAGCCAAGCCCAATGACCAATTGGGGAGCGGCCCGTACAAACCAAGTGGCGTGCGAGACGAGCCTGATCTAGGGAACATGGCCGTCAGGTTGATCTGGGAAAGTCAGAGGAAATTCTAGCTCGTGCTGACGAGATTGAGGAACTCAATCGAAGGAGACTGGAACAAAAAACTGATCAGGGGGCACAAGCTGCGGCGCCATGAGGAAAAACCTAAACCATAGGCTCTAGTACCATGCTATGGATGCAACTTATCTCTATTGCATAACCTAAGGAGAATATATATATTACACGACTTGGGGTACAAGGAAACATAGCCTAATAAGGACTCCTGGACCAATACTAATACTCCTCAACACTTACTTCTCTTGCCATTCATGCGATGTGTACGCTCAAACTACCACCCCAGATTGTGGAGCACCTCGATAAACTTCATCATCGCTGTCTTTAGAACAAAAACACTGATGATGGTGCGAAGTGTAACTCGCTGGCAGCTTGGGACCTTGTTTGCCGACCGAAGAAGAATGTGGGTTTGGGCATTTCAAACATCAACATGCAGAATGATGGGCTACTTCTTAAGCACCTACACAAGTTTTATAACTGAGTTGATGTCCAGCGGGTACAGCTTGTCTGGTCTGCCAACTATAACAACAGGATCCCTCACAACATGGATGCATGCAGTTCATTCTAGTGCCGGGATGTCTTGCAACTGACAAGGCATTTACAGAGGTCGCGGCTGTGATGATTGGTGATGGAAAAACGGCGTTATTTTGGAAGGATTTATGGATCCGGAACGTGCTCGTGACACACCCTAGAGCCTTCTCCTTTGCTCGCAATGAGAATGCCTTGGTGGCGGACATTTTGAATGTTGTGGACCTGGGCAACATCTTCCATTTGCTGCTATCAATTCAAGCCGGAGAGGAAGGGAGAGCCAGGTCATAACGGTGCACTTTGTGATGCATGGCAACGTATTGGGGCATCAGTTCAAGGCTAGCAAATACTATGTGTACTTGTTTCCGAGAAGTGCATGCTGATCCGGCCTTCAAATGGATTTGGAAATCCAAGTGCCCAACGAAACTCAAAGTTTTTGTCCGCCTTCTGCTAGCTGACCGTTTCAATACAAGAAACATGCTTCCCAGGAGACGTTTTAATGTCCAGGACAATGATTATGGTTGTCTCTTATGGCCTGCCCCCAGAGGAAACTGTGGAACACCTATTCTTCCAATGTGATTTCTGTGCTCATTGTTGGGTTTCCTTGGGCATATCTTGGCCTGCCTCTGGATCAAGACTAGAGCTGTTACACGCAGGTAAAGAAAGCTGGGGCAAAGCTATGTTTATGGAGATATTTGACATGGCTGCGTGGAGTATTTGGAAGGAAAGGAACAACAAACACTTTAGGGGTGTTGTGCCCCCACACCAATCCTTGCTGACCAGATTCAGAGGACCTCTCTCTCTCTGGTGGTTCATATATCTAAGGAAAGACTAGAACCTTTCATAACCTCCTTTGTAAAATCAATTAGGTAGTCCTTGTTTTATCCCTCCCCAAAATGGGAGAGGTGTACCTCCCCTCTTTCTTGTACATATGTAACATATTTTTATTTTTAATATATGTCAGTGAGGTGCTCCCTCAGTCTTCAACGTTAAAAAAACAGAGAAAGGGGGGGGTAATAATAGCTTTTTCCAACAGTAAAGCAAAACAAAATCATAGCAGACCTGTTTCTGCCGACCCATATATCTGTAAGGCATTCAGCATGCAAACCCTTCAAATCACTGGACATGAGTGCGCTCTCTAGAACATCATGCAGCTCATCTTTTGCACCATGTAATATCTAACAAGAACACATGATGTTACTTATATATACATGATAAGATATTTAGTTTTGTGCACTGGTATAAGTGTGGCACCTGAACAGCTTTGTCATAAATAATGTCCTCTTTACTTTTTCCTGCCTTCAACAGTTCAAAACCACTTAAGGCTTCCTTGCACTGTTTTGACCAATCACCCTGTACAAGACATGAAAAGGGCATTTTATTGAGTTACACGTAATATTGTCACGATTGGTTTTCATGTAACCTTGGGTTACACACAATAATAATCCACAAGTCATACAGTACATCTTGGCAACAAAACAAGTATGCTGAAATTAAACAAGGTACTTGAAAAGCACATAACGTATGATCCAAACTAGCAGTGCAAAATAGTTGTGCTGACTCCTACTGGCTTCCTAGTTTTTGCTTTCATAAGACTAATAACAACTGAATATCTAAACTCAAAAAGTTCAAGTGCCTCAATACACAGAGCAGGTAATATAAACTGACTATGACAAAAACTAACAATCACATATAGATCAGTAGGTCCAAAGCTTAAGCACACTCGAGAACCAAACAGTGGTTGGATGCTTAGTGGGGTGGTTGTACCCCCGAAACACCAGGGATAATAACCCAGTTTGGCACTTTACTGTTTCATTAATGCGGATTATTCTTTCAGTGGGAGGTGACGTTCCAGTCGATAGCAAGGTGCATGTAGTGACTTTGCAAATCTTTAAGCTCCGTGACTCTGGCCTTCACTCTTCAGTAGCCATGTGTGTGATTTGGGGTGGATGTACAAGATGAATAATATAGCACAAATGGAAATGCTTGACTGAAACAAAACATACCATATCCACATTGTCAGTTGTGGTCCATGAAAATGATGACAGGGGATGATTTTCATACAAGGGCCTTTTGTTGACTCCCTTCTCTATATCTGCTTAATACAGACATGCTGCATGGTAAAGTAGCGGAAAAGCATACCGTATAATTTTAATAAAAGTACAAGTGAGCTAATAGTATTCTCTTCTGAGGAGTTTTACAGTGAAAATTTCAACTTTGCCTTTACAAGGCAGAATTATTGCACAAAGCAAAATATTTGAATAAAAGAGTTATATGTGTTCTCATCTTTAATGTTACATGAACTCAGAAATCAGAAGTTAATAACATTAAACAGGAAAGACAATATTTACCAAGATAAAGTTTTGGGTCCCTTTTAGATTGGAGTATCCGAGCTTGCAGGGTCTTATTCTGAAAAAATAACCACTAACATGTCATGTTCCAAAAAATTACAGCTTTCCTCACTAAAGAATAGAATTACATTCTAGATCAATAGGGAAATTCACACTAAATTAAACATAGGTTGTGCTATATCCATGTATAGAATAAGAATCCCATGGAATAATAGGGCATACACATTAAAAATTATAAGCGTTTAATATGCAGAACTCAGGGACATATGTAACTGTTAGAGTTATATATATAGTCAAGTATAGCCATTGTATAAGGCGCTTGCTGCATATTTCCCATACTTGTACATCTGTATATACTGGCCTTTCGACCGAACTCCTGCTGCCATGGGAACTGTTAGGTTTTATAGGCTTTGTGAAGCCTTCGCATCTCAACTTTTAACATAGCCAGAAAACCCTAGAAAAACATTACTTAAGGTTCAGCTTCTACTCATAACACTCTAGAAAATATTACGTGGAGGTTAAGAAAACAAACAAATACAACAACATATGACTTCAGGACCAACTTATCAGTCGAATCGATTTGACTTCAGATCTTTTTTCTTTACTTTTCTCTACTGTTCATCATCATATCTTCTATAAGGGGACAATTGGTGACACTTGTGCTAATCACAACCATGCATATATTATTCTATTTTTTTAGGGAAACACATTATTCTATTGCAATAGAGTTATGTGTTATGGGTTACTGGACCACATGGGCCAAACCTAGAGTCCTTGACGACATGGGCCAAACCTAGAGTCCTTGACGACATGGGCCAAACCTAGAGTTCTTGACCATGTCTATGGGCCACATTCACTAGGCCGTCCTACATAAATGTATCACACTTCAAGAGAAAAAAGCCATGATGCCCTCTTGTTGCCAAGCCAACAGCTACCAATTGAAGATATTTTCATGTACAAAAAATGCCATAACAACAATATGCACACCAAAGAGATTCACGGAATCAACATTCAACAAAACAGAAGCACAATGGTATTCCTCAATTCCTTGCAGGAAGTTTGCTAAAGCATGCAAGCATACCTCCCTCAGTAAGTTGATCTCAGACTCGGAGAAGCCCTTCCTGTGAAAACAGATAGCACAAAATACAAATAAATGAGTATGAAAAGAATTAGATGATGTGCTATTGGTTGCCAAAATGTACCGTTCCTCTTGAATAATGAAACGGTATGAGAAGGAATGCACAAAACACTACCCAAAAAAACTAGAAATCAACAACGTGCAGAGTTTGTACTCTTTCCATCTTAGCAGCAGAATTAGGATAGTTGAGATAAATAAATTTCTAAAAGGCAATACACAATCCAACTTACGACAATTGCTCTAAGTTCAGGCATTTCCAGAAATGAGACGGCTGTGTGCAATACATGGCAACATTGCACAATCATATTCATATAGTAAAAATAGGTTTCTAGATAGGTCTGGGTATGTTAAGAGTTAACAAAATTATTTAGAACTAAGACATGTGTCATGCTACATAATTACTAAATAATATTGTTCCATATTTGAAGATTAATGAATTGAAAAGGTCATGTGTCATATGTGAGATTGCCCAACCTCCTTCATCAGTTCGAACATTTGGTTCTACTGGTTGGTGCATGAAACTTGAGATGGTACCATAACCAAGAGGTCTTGGCTTAAAGTCTTGAATTTCGCACTTTAAATAAAAAATTATTTGCCCCCTTTCTGTTCACGTTTAGGCCTTATCAAGCCACATATGAGAGGGGGTGTTTAAGTATATCTGGATTACCCAACCTTCTCCATCAATTCAGGCTTTTACTTCTCTACTGGTTGGTGCATGAAAGTTAATATGGTATCACAGCCAAGAGGTCATGTGTTCAGGTCTTGCCTTTCACAAGTCTTGGTGCATGAAACTTATTAATATGCACATTTTCGTGTTCAAATTCTCATTCGCATATATAAGGCTCGTGACTGAACAGAAAAGTGTCCAACTCGGCCATGTTTTGTAATGACCATCTTACATGATGGACAGGCATGGTCAACGCCGTAAGAGGATTAATACTGGAAATCTTGGCTACAACCCTTTGAGTAAATAATAATTAACATGGCCATTTAGACTTCGATTGTTTAGCAAATAAGAATATTAGTCTTGCAGATTCTACCTGGCCATACATCACCTCGAACCAAGTCTTTAGAAACGCAAAACCATGTGTTTTGCCATTCAAGACAGGCCATGCAGATTGAAATGTCATTGCAGCAAATTAAATCCAAAAGGTTCATACCATGAAAGTTACCAAAAAATGACACATCATGTTCTTGTTTCATCACAATCTTGTCACTAATTGTAAATGAGTGCATCTACTATCAGAATCACGTTGGTGTTAACTACACAAAATGTAATGTAACATAAATATCTGTAAACTCACCGATAACCATACTGAGCACTCTTCTGAATAGGCTTGGGGTTAAGAATGAAGATGTTGTATGCTTCTTGTATCTGAAGGTGATCGACAAGTGTTGAAAATACATGCTCCATTTGATCACTGTCCACTTGCCAAATCGACGCCCCATTTTCACTGTATAACGCAAAGAAAATAATATTTTTAAGCAACGATAAAATGATGGGAAATGCGAGGTTGCATCGTTGAGGTGATTGCAAAGGCCACCAGAAAGGATTTCCAAGTAAGTGTATGGTAAGAAGGTTTTACCCTGTAACAAGTCTATAAGGTATTATCAAAGAAAACTAGGAATAAACTACAAAACCAATAGCTACACACTCACACATTAAAGCGTATTTCGTTGGATAATAAATACACAGAAATCTTGGATGTGTTATTGTTTTGAAACAATACATTGCATTTCCAAGTAACAGAGTGAGACCATATTTTAAGGTTCTTCTGGATGCACAATCAAAATTGCGGTGTCAGTCTACAGTTGCATTTTCTGGTATATGCTTGCACAATATGACACACTTAACCAAACTGCAGAATGTCAAGAACTGCAACAATGTGTTTCAAGAACATCTGACCTGGGATCTGTGAGATCTTCTCTGCGTGATAGAACTTTTACAGCATGTTCAAAGACAGACATGATATCTTCTCCCATGTGTATTGCATGCACAGAAAAACTACACCAAAAAGAGAAGGAGATGGAATAGTTGAATCAGTACTCATGAAAGCATACCATGGCCTAATTACAAACGAGGGTAAAAACATTGCGTGATAAATAGGAACAACGTAAGTGTAGAGGTTCATTACTTGTTATTCACGTGGCTTACTAAAGGAAGATCATATTTCTTTAGTCTCTTAACGGTAGTCTTATAGAATGGGCTAAGAACTTCTCCAACCGGAGGGATTCTCGTATGCTCAAATATGTGATCGATTTTTGTAAACCAGCGCTCCAGTTCTTCAGGTCCCAACTTAAACTCTGACACAAATAGAGTGACTGTTAATGCTCGGTATGAACAAACAGCTAATGGGAATAGTAGTATTATTGCATTGGTATATATAATTTACCATGGCCCCCTTTGCCATCAAATCCCATAAAGATGAAGTTCACAGGGATTGAAAAATATATCGAATCAACTTCCGCCAGGTTCATATAGTTTGCAACGTTGCCTGAATACAACAGAAGAATAAGCAAGGGATAAGCACAGTTGTAAAGAGAAATATGTTTTCTGATAAGCAATTGAGCACACAATCTTAAGTCCTATACTATCCATATCTCGTGTGCAATCGATTGCTTCAGATGCGCATATATTAGTCCTGCCATCACTCTAGTCAGTAGTCACCTCTCCACACAGAAATGAAGCCAAACCTTCAATATATGATACTTACCATGAAGCAAAACCAAAAAAACTATGGTTGCCAAGACAATGGCCACATCGCAATAACACTATCTGTAAAAAGTACCCATGACGGGTTTGTTCATATTGAAGTTGCATCTGCCGGTTGCTCTGATCATTAATTCTCAACTACATACAAACCCTAACTTCCCTTCAATTCTATTAGTTCCTTATTGCAGGTCTTAGCCAGCAAGTTCTACAAGATACTGATATTGTTGTTGCTGGTTAATGCTTACAGTGGTATAAACTGTTATAGCACTCCTGCTGAAAGAATGGCGATAGGCCCATGGGCACAAGTTTATCATAAGCTTTGAAGCTACAGTTCAAATTCCGAACATAACGCAGTGGCGGTAACATCCAAACATTGATTTAAAAGAAGTATCACTGCAGGGGCTATGCTGAAGCTACTGAAAAATAAGCTTCTGACAAAGCTTCGATGCGGTTTGACTGAGACATGACATCGAAGAAAATTGATGAGCCAACACCAGAACCCACCAGCTCTCGTGAAGTTGAGAAGCCCAATGTTGATGGAGTCCCTTGACTTCGAGCCCTCCAAGTCATCGAACTCTACACAAATCAAGAAACGCATAAGCACCCCCGACCCCATAATGCCACAAACAAGCAGGAACACCAGGTGCCAGGACAGAAACAAAATAATAGTGAAGTGAGGAACCGGACCTGTCCGCATGACCGATTCCGTCCAGAACTTGCTCTGGGGCTTCATGTTGAAGAGCGAGAACACCGAGGAACCGGCGTCGCGGCCGAGTTTGCGCGTCCGGGTCCCCGGCGTGGTGGGCTCGGCCGCCTCCGGGGACGGGACCTGCGGGCGAGAGGGGGGCGAAGGGCGTCAGGAAGCCGGGGGAAAGGGGGCGGGATGATCAGATCTGACCAGAAAACCAGGTTCGCAGAAGAGCAGATTACCAGAGCGAGCAGCAGCAGGACGAGCGCGGATACGAAGGGGGCGGCGCGTGGCCGGAAGGGGCTCTTCATCTCGCCGGCCGGGGCGCCGCGGCGCCGGACAGCGGCTGCGGCGGGGAGACCGGGAGGCGAGGTTTTGGGGATTCCGGATCAGGGGTTCGTCGCTCGCTGCTGTCAGTTCATCGCGCTTGGTGATGGTGTGTTCTGTTTCTTCTGACCAGTGCTGGCATGGAGTCTTCCCTCTATCTGTCGCAAAGGCATCGCACAAGTGTACTCGCGTCCTGGGCCGGCCCACTTCGAGCGCTCCTCCGATTTTCTTTTCTTTTGTGTTTTCTTCTTCCCTGTCGGTTTTTCCAGCCGGTTTTTCCAAAAGAAACTGGCTGGTGTTTTTTTACTGATTTCAAAAAATATGTAATTACAAGATTAAAATTTTACAAAAAAATTAAAACATGTCCGTTAATTAAGCAAATATGCATGAATTTTGAAAATGTTCACGAATTATAAATTGCTCACACATTAAACAATATTCATGTTTTCTGAAAAAATTAGCCTATTTAAAATGTTCACGTATTTAAAAATACATGAATTTTAAATTTTTTTAGTGTATTTTAAAAATTCTTGGATTTAAAATATATCCATGGATTTTAAAAAAAATCATGAATGAGAAAATAAAAAGTGGAGAAACACATAAACAAAAAAACCGAATAAACCAAGGAAAACCCAAGGCTAGAAATAGAAGGACAAAGTGAGAAAAAGATGGAGGGCAATGTGAGTCGACCCAGTGTGCTCTCCTTGCGTGTTTGCCCATCAAAATGTCACGCGGATAGCAAATAGATTTACCCTTGACATTTTGCAAAGCTCTGAGTCTAGGCGGGAGACCGGCCGCCTAGGGTCGAGGATCCCATGTGTACATCCCCTGCATTGCTTAACCCAAGGAGGAAAAGTAAAAAAACGAAACTAGGCGGGGGGACCAACCACCTAGGGTCGAGGATCCCATATGTACAACCGAATAAACTAGAACCGATTGGCGTATACTCATGCTCGACCACTATTAATAGTGGCACAACATAATGAACTTTAACAATTTGTCTTGGCTCTAGACGACAACATGTCAATGTGCCTTCTCACGGCATGCAGTAGGTCAACGTTGTGGGCTAGTCTTTCTAAAAAAAATCGCTCCAACTATGGGCGGGCCACGGCCCATTGAGCCTTCTTGAAGCTCCGCCAGTGGTTCTAGTTTCTAAAAATATAATTCCATGTATTTAGTCTCTTTCACAATTTAGGTCTTAGAAGGGTCTCGAAGAAGTATTTGTCGAGTGTTGAGAGAAGGGGAAGACATAAAACGAGAGGATCAACATATTGAATCACAAAAGGTGCTTTAAATCATTTATGTTGATCTTCAAGTACCATTGATGTCAATGAAGCTATGTGATGTTTGATGTATCAAGAAGGATGTGTTGGATGTTGGACAACATTATTGATATTGTCCTTGATGAGTGACGACTTTGCATGAAGAAAATCCACGAAGAAGAAAAAACTGAAGCGTTATTATCAACTGAGTCATTGGGATAAAAATCTTGTTTGAAATAATCATGCTAGTTCCGTTTTGCTATTCGTTATTCCTTTTACAATAATATGACATTGCTCCACGATCATTTTTAGACATCTCGAATTAAGGATGTGTGGTTAATTAAAGGTTAAGTCTTAATACTTTGCAAGTTAAAGTACACGCATATACCCATATGCACATACATATGTACAGCTATAAGTGCCCATCTTGTCGACTTTGCCCTAAGATCCTCCAGAACATAGTGTCAGCCTGTTTTTTTTAAATAGTGTCGGCCTGCATGTGCATGTTTTTTCTATGTTGGTTCTTCGTTGTACTTTTTTTTGCAACCAAGATCCCCCAACCTCGGCGACAACATACTAGCCAAAGTTTGTAGCACCACCTTGGCAAAAATGTGAATGAGGTTGACGGGGCGATATACCCCAAAGCCAAGGCATCAATCATTTGAGCAACACGATTAGCAGGGCCAAATTCAAACCCTGGAAACCTCACACACAAAGCGAGTGCAGATTGCAGAGATGGCCATGATGTCAGACTTCACGGTCCGCGATTACGGTTGGAGGACATCAATCATGAAACTATCTGGCCCCAACGCCTTCCTCCGCGGCAACTGACACATCATCTCATAGACTTCCTCCTCTGTAAAGGGATCATAGAGGCTAACCAAGTCCTCAACAAGAACTCGCACCGCTCAGTCATTCACAGAAGTGAGTTCAAGTATTCTAGGCCACCTCAGGCCACGTAGTCCGACACCACAACGCGCCATCAACCAGTAATCTATGCATCGCCTTGTATGCTTTTGGTAGGAGGTGTGCCGATGGAAGAACAATGTGTTAGAGTCGTCCTCACCCAAACGAGGCAATCTCGGAATGGTGGCGGCCATGGTGCACCCTATCCAAGTGAGCTCCAGATGTCCATGCTTAAACATGGCACGCAACTGGCGCTTTTGCTCTGAGAGCTGCCACGACTCCCATGGCCACATCAAATAGAAGGATGTTCTCCCGACTCCATGGCCATGGTTGAGATTGATCTGGTCCAATTTGTGTAAGGTGTCATGGATCTAATCTTCAATAACCTAACCGAACCATTTGTTTCCTATCGATAAAATGAAATGAAGCTTGATCTGTATAGTTTAGAGTATGTAAATATTGGTGAATGGTGCTGGTATTTTGTGGGTAATACGCACGGGTACCTTGCTAGCACGGCCCCTCTTGTCGGCAACAGTGCCAGCGTGCTCGAGGTAGAATACCGTAAGGTTCAAGCCTTTTTGTTCTGTTGAAGTTGTGCATGAATCGCCAAAGAGTCGGCGTGTTCCAGTGATTTGTTTTTGGTAGTCCTGGCCATCCACACAACGAAGCGCAAGTATATACCCGTGTGTGTGTGTGTCATGCCTTTGGCCGGCGGTGATCCGAGTGAGGACTTGCACGTGAGGGGCTTGCACAAAATTGGCGACGAAGTCGAAAACAGTGGATTCGTGGCTGCCTCTTGATTGTCCAGCTCTAAACTCTAGAAACCGGGAGTAGGCTGCAAGCCTAAAAGAACAAATGTGAAGTTCTTTTCTGAATACGAACTTCTTTTATTCTGAGCCTTTGCACCCTCAAGATGCACACACCCATAAAATTATTACAGCCCCCGGAGATGTGGTTCTGACCCGGCGCGCATTCCGTCCCGGCGAATCCTCGCCATTGAAGAGCCGGGGCGGCGGAGTAGTCGTGCGCTGCATGGCGAGGAAGAGGTGGACGCCATCTCGTACCCAGTCTCCGTCACTCATGTGGTTGCGACTGTTCGTGTGGTTCCTCCGGCGGGCTCGCCCGGCCCACTGCCGCCGCCGCCGCCGTCGGACCAGGATGAGGCCAGGGATAGGACGGGCTTCGCGCGCGGCCTGGGCTCTGGCCAGGCAGGTGGAAATGGCAACCCTGCGCAGCCCTCTAGTGGCTCGCCGGCGAGCTCGTCGGCGTCGGCTCCTATGCCGGCCCGACGCTGTGCAGTTCAAACAGGTGGGGAAGCTGGTCAGCATCGACATGGGGGCCCCAACTCCAGTGTCATGGCGGGCGTGGCCGATGGTGTGGTCACAGCCAGGGTGGGGGAATCAGCAGGAGTTGACGGGCCTATCAGGAGTGGACACGTGGAGATTCAGCAGAGGCCTGGGGTCATTCTATTGGTGCAAAGTTGCGCCAGGGCCCATCTCTCTCCTGCTAGCGCTCGATCGGCGTGCACTTCAGGACAAGAGGGGGATCAGATGGGGCTTCTGGAGCCCTGCTGCTGCCTCGCCCAACGGCTCCACTATGCGGCCCCAGGGAGACAGCCCGTTGTCGCCTCACGTGGGTGGCGTTTCCCCGCACCACATGCCAAGAAGCCCGACTGATGCGCCTAGGGATTCTTCGACAGTTCGGATTGATGGGTGGGTTCTGTGCATCCCAGAGGCGGGACCCACAGATAGACAGTTCAGCTTTTCACAGGGGAATCTCCCAGAGACCGATGAGGATTCCGATAACGTTGTGGCGGCCAGTTTCGACAGGATGGGGGAATCAGTCCAGCCGGGCCCCACCTTGCATGGCGGGATGAGGGTTGATTCCTGGTTAGTCTTTCGGAGGTGGAACAGGAAAATGCCTCCCCTGCTTCGGAAGCAAAGGACAGGAGAAATGCAAAAATATTAGCGCCACAAACCCCACCCTCCCCGTGGACCCAAGTCACACACCTCTGCAATGATCTGCAACGCGCGTTATCCCATCCTAGCCGCCATGAGTTGCCGAAGCAGAAGAGAAGACCAAGACAAAAATGGTCAGCAGTCACTACCTCGTGTAGAAGTGTCAGACTAGCTAAGGGAGGAAGGGGATCCAAGGCCTCCAAGCAGCAGGCGGTAATCATCAAAAAATTATGCCTGGAAAATGAAGGCGACCAGACCAGCGATGAGGCTCTTGAGGCCTACGCTCGGCTGTTCGACAAGCCGCTGCTCGACAGCCACGTGAAGGCCATTCTGGCACTATTTGGCTGGGATGCAACCTGCGTTCCGCTTCGGAGCGAGGATGTGGTCATGGTTGAGGGCCAGTAGTGTCGCGCATCTCAGCAGGTGGGGCCGTCGTGGGTCTGCAACATGTCAACCCCCCCACAAAGTGCTAGTGTGGAATGTATGTGGCCTTAACTCGTTGGCGAGGCGAAATGCATTATACCAAGTGGTGGAGGTAGCTAAGGCAACCATTATGTGCCTTCAGGAGACTAAGTTAGAGGTGGTTACGCCAGAGATTGTAAAACATTTCCTCGGGAATAAATTTGAAAACTTTTACTACGTCCCTGCGGTAGGCACTCGAGGGGGGCTTTTGCTAGCTTGGGACGCATTGGTGGTGACAATCTCAAACCGCCACATCACTGAGAATGCAATCACGACCTTGGTATAGCAAGAAGGTGCGCCCATGTGGTGGCTCACAGGGGTATACAGGGAAATGCGGAGAAGATCAGGTTTTTACAAGAGCTAGCAGACATCAGGGACTTGCATGCCGGGCCATGGGCTCTGGTTGGCGATTTCAACCTCATTGTCAACTCCGAGGATAAGAACAATGCTAATATCAATCGGCGGATGATGGCAAGATTTCGAGCCCCACTGAACAGACTGGAGCTGAAAGAGTTATACCTCAACGGGCGGAGGTACACGTGGACGAATGAGAGGCTAAACCCCACAATGGAGAAAATTGACCGCATCTTTGCGACGAACAATTGGGAGGATATTTACCCAGCAAATCTTCTCACAGCCCTGGGAACAACGATCTCAGATCACTACCCACTCCTGGTGGACCTGGATGCGGAATTTCATATGGGCCGTCGTTTTTGCTTTGAAAGTTTTTGGACCAAGGTAGATGGTTTTCAAGACATAGTCCAATAGGCGTGGCAGTCTGTGCCGGCAGATGGCAATCCATTCATAGTGTTGGATAACAAACTGAGAGCAACAGCGAAAGCTCTGGAGAGCTGGAGACGCTGGATTGGTAACATTAAGCTTCAGCTTGCGATGACAATGGAGCTAATTTCTTGGTTGGACGCGGCGGCCGACAAGCGTGCACTCACGGCCCTGGAGCATGGCATGCGGAAAGTGTTGAAGAAGAAACTTCTCGGCTTATGCTCTCTCGAGCGAACCATCCGTCGTCATCGGTCTCGGTTTCTCTTCTTGAAGGAGGGGGATACGAACACGGGCTTCTCCCACAAGCATGCAAGCTACAGGCAGCGGAAGAATGCCATTTTGAGCCTGTAGCACCTGGGTGAGATCATAACTGGCCAGGATGATATTTCTGCTGTGGTGGATACGTACTATGATGCTTTGTTGGGTGATTCACCAGCAAGAGCAGCCTCCATCAACCTTGATCTTCTAGACCTGCCCTCGTATGACCTATCCCATCTTGAAGCTCAGTTCACTATGGAGGAGGTAGAGAAAACCATTAAGGCCATGTCGCCCGACAAGGCACCAGGACCGGACGGCTTTACCGGGCGCTTCTACGCCTCCTGTTGGCAGATCATAAAAATGGACCTCATGCGGGCGCTCGACCAATTCCACTGAGGCGACATGCGTGGGCTAGAGGTGATCAATAAGGCGCTGATATCATTACTATCAAAATGTGAAGGGCCGTGGACATCAAAGATTTCAGGCCCGTGAGCTTGGTGCATAGTGTCATCAAGATTTTCGATAAAGCTCTCGCCTTGAGGCTTGCGGAGGATCTGCCAAGACTTGTTGGACAACACCAAAGTGTGTTTGTACGTGGAAGATCATTGCATGACAAATTTAAGTTCGTGCAGTGCACGGCGAGGCGGCTTCACGCACTCCGGCAACCATCAATCATGCTCAAGTTTGATATTACCAAGGCGTTTGATACATTAAAATGGCCTTTTCTGCGAGAGGTGCTCGGAAGATTTGGATTCGGGAGCCGGTGGCGAGCATGGATGTGTGGCCTCCTTGCCACCTCGTCGACGAGAGTAATGATAAATGGTGCACCTGGCAAGCCGACCATGCCATGTAAAGGGCTGCGTCAAGGGGCTCCACTTTCTCCCATGTTGTTCATCCTCTGCATATAGCCCCTACGCTGCCTCTTTCAATATTGCTTGGAACAAGGGACGCTCACTCCTCTCACCAGAACGGGATTGCAACAACGGGTATCCTTATTTGTTGATGACGTCATGGTCTTCTTCAAACCAACCGAACTGGAGACTCGCACTTGTGGAGCCATCTTGGACTTGTTCGGGCATGCCTCAGGGCCGGTTGTCAACATGAGCAAGAGCGCCGCCATACCTATCCGCTACTCCCAAGATGAGATGTCACTAGTCTGCTCAATTCTCGGATGCTTGAGTGCCTCATTCCCATGCACATATCTGGGATTGCCGCTCACTCTACGCAAGCAGTCTGCAGCGCAACTTCAAAGCCTAGTGGACAAGCTTGTGGACTGTCTACCACATTGGAAGGCAGCAATGCTTCCAAAGAGTGGTTGCCTAACATTGATCTTTTCGGTCCTCTGTGCAATACCAATACACTCCATGCTTTCTATGAATCTACCAGCGAAAACCATCACGACTCTTATCAAGATATGCCGTTGGTTCCTTTGGTGTGGCAAGAAGGAAGCAACAGGTGGGCACTGTGTTGTGGCATGGGAGAACATATGCAGTCCCAAATGGGAAGGTGGCTTAGGAATCCCTAATCTGAGATGGTTGAATAAGGCTCTACAAGCAAGGTGGCCATGGTTACAAAAAATGAACAAAGATAGGCCCTGGGAATAGACGTCCCAGCTACGTCCCGTGCTCTATACCTTGCAGCCTCAAGGACAATTGTGGGCAACGGCTGAAGTGCACTTTTCTGGGAAGACAGGTGGCTCGAGGGATATCGGGTAGGCGAGCTGGCTCCGGACATCTACAACCGCATTCAGAGACATACGCGAGACTCGCGGACAGTCGCAGCCGCGCTCACCTATGGGGAGTGAGCAAGAGACATCAGGCCAAATCTATCAGCCACGGAGCTGACACAGTTCTTGGCATTGTGGCAAAAGATCGAGGACACACAACTAGTGGAAGGGGAGTGTTGGGGATACAACTACTGAGTGTGAACCGCCCCGGAAGGGCCGGTTTACCCTCGTCCATGATCCAGGCCCACGGTGGAGGCCTGGAGCCCAGAGGCGAATTAAGGTCCATGTATGTAAACCGCCTTAGTATTGTAACTTGTGTTGTAAGACAAGAAAGAAGAGACCGAGCCGGACGCTTGTATGAGCCGGATTGGGACTCTGTAGACCGGCCGGGCATCAACCCGTGTATATAAGGGGCGACCGGCGGCGAGTTAGGGACAGAGAATTGAGGCTAAGGCAAAGCTATTGCTCCCTAGTCGCCAAACCATATCAATCACATCACAACTGGGCGTAGGTTTTACCTTCATCGAAGGGCGAACCATATAATTCCTGTGTCTTGTGTCCGCTTTAACCCTCTAGGTTAACCCGCACGATGGCCCTCGACTAAGTCCTTTCATGAGGACATCTGCGTGACAATTCCACGACGGTTGGCGCCCACCGTGGGGCTATCGCACGATGGTTTGATGATCTTAGAGGGCAAGTTCGAAGGACTCGAAGGCTATCAAGGGGCGGATGACTAAGAGTCGTCGCGGCAAGCTCTACATCGACGATGCGGATTTGGGGCCCGAGGCGGCTCGATTGAGTCTGGTACAGGTCCCTTTGGCGGCATACACGTGTTCATCGGCAAGATCGGCGAGTCGGGGCTGGGCGGACGTCTGCTGACCTCGTCGAGGCGGCTCGTGGCGAAGAAGAGTCCTGCCACGCTAAACCGGCGATCGAGCATGTTTTCGTGGGAGTCGTCCACGGAGGCTACGAGGACGGATCAGCATCTGGTGACGAAACTGTTGTCTACTCTGGCGGCGAATCGTCGGCGGGAAACCGAGTCTCTATACCGGCTCTGGGATGGCGGATCGGGGCTGTTCCGACGGTGAGTATTCGGACCCCTTCGATCTACCCAACCGGGTTGGGATCTTCATGGCGATGCGCAGCGGCGCTTCACTCTTCGACCATGGCGCCCTGGTCGTCGGTTCAACAACGGTGATGGCGGCCGGGCGGAGGCCTGTCGCCCGCCGCTCAAGTTTTGTCGAGCTTTTGACGCATTGGCTGTGCTCATGGCGGAAGCTAATCCGCGGATCAGGACCTGCACAACGCGGAGATTGCAAAGGTGAGGAACAGATCACTAAAGCTAAAGCGGACTGGCGGCGCGGACGAGCGGATGGCGGCGGAACGGGCGCTTTGGATCTGCAGCTTATAGGCTCGAGCTGGATCGAGCGCGTCACGAAGTCATGAAAAGGATTCGGATCGGGGTTCGCCGCTCGCTCTTGTCGATTCATCGCGCTTGGTGATGGTGTGTTCTGTTTCTTCGACCAGTGCTGGCATGGAGTCTTCCCTCTATCTGTCGCAAAGGCATCGCACAAGTGTACTCGCGTCTGGGCGGCCCACTTGAGCGCTCCTCCGATTTTCTTTTCTTTTGTGTTTTCTTCTTCCTGTCGGTTTTTCCAGCGGTTTTCCAAAAATAAACCGGCTGCTGTTTTTTACTGATTTCAAAAATATGTAATTACAAGATTAAAATTTTACAAAAAATTAAAACATGTCCGTTAATTAAGCAAATATGCATGAATTTTGAAAATGTTCACGAATTATAAATTGCTCACACATTAAACAATATTCATGTTTTCTGAAAAATTAGCCTATTTAAAATGTTCCCGTATTTAAAGATACATGAATTTTAAATTTTTTTAGTGTATTTTAAAAATTCTTGGATTTAAAATATATCCATGGATTTTTAAAAAAAATAATGAATGAGAAAATAAAAAGTGGAGAAACACATAAACAAAAAATACCGAATAAACCAAGGAAAACCCAAGGCTAGAAATAGAAGGACTAAGTGAGAAAAAGATGGAGGGCAATGTGAGTCGACCCAGTGTGCTCTCCTTGCGTGTTTGCCCATCAAAATGTCACGCAGATAGCAAATTGATTTACCCTTGACATTTTGCAAAGCTCTGAGTCTAGGCGGGAGACCGGCCGCCTAGGGTCGAGGATCCCATGTGTACATCCCCTGCATTGCTCAACCCAAGGAGGAAAAGTAAAAAAACGAAACTAGGCGGGGGGACCAACCACCTAGGGTCGAGGATCCCATATGTACAACCGAATAAACTAGAACCGATTGACGTATACTCATGCTCGACCACTATTAATAGTGGCACAACATAATGAACTTTAACAATTTGTCTTGGCTCTAGACGACAACATGTCAATGTGCCTTCTCACGGCATGTAGTAGGTCAACATTGTGGGCTAGTCTTTCTAAAAAAAATTGCTCCAACTATGGGCGGGCCACGGCCCATTGAGCCTTCTTGAAGCTCCGCCAGTGGTTCTAGTTTCTAAAAATATAATTCCATGTATTTAGTCTCTTTCACAATTTAGGTCTTAGAAGGGTCTCGAAGAAGTATTTGTCGAGTGTTGAGAGAAGGGGAAGACATAAAACGAGAGGATCAACATATTGAATCACAAAAGGTGCTTTAAATCATTTATGTTGAGCTTCAAGTACCATTGATGTCAATGAAGCTATGTGATGTTTGATGTATCAAGAAGGATGTGTTGGATGTTGGACAACATTGGTATTGATATTGTCCTTGATGAGTGACGACTTTGCATGAAGAAAATCCACGAAGAAGAAAAGACTGAAGCGTTATTATCAACTGAGTCATTGGGATAAAAATCTTGTTTGAAATAATCATGCTAGTTCCATTTTGCTATTCGTTATCCCTTTTACAGTAATATGACATTGCTCCGCGATCATTTTTAGACATCTCGAATTAAGGATGTGTGGTTAATTAAAGGTTAAGTCTTAATACTTTGCAAGTTAAAGTACATGCATATACCCATATGCGCATACATATGTACAGCTATAAGTGCCCATCTTGTCGACTTTGCCCTAGGATCCTCCAGAACATAGTGTCAGCCTGTTTTTTAAAAATAGTGTCGGCCTGCGTGTGCATGTTTTTTCTATGTTGGTTCTTCGTTGTACTTTTTTTTGCAACCAAGATCCCCCAACCTCGGCGACAACATACTAGCCAAAGTTTGTGGCACCACCTTGGCAAAAAATGTGAATGAGGTTGACGGGCGATATACCCCAAAGCCAAGGCATCAATCATTTGAGCAACACGATTAGCAGAGCCAAATTCAAACCCTGGAACCCTCACACACAAAGCGAGTGCAGATTGGCAGAGATGGCCATGATGTCAGACTTCACGGTCCCCGATTACGGTTGGAGGACATCAATCATGAAACTATCTGGCCCCAACGCCTTCCTCCGCGGCAACTGACACATCATCTCATAGACTTCCTCCTCTGTAAAGGGATCATAGAGGCTAACCAAGTCCTCAGCAAGAACTCGCACCGCTCAGTCATTCACAGAAGTGAGTTCAAGTATTCTAGGCCACCTCAGGCCACGTAGTCCGACACCACAACGCGCCATCAACCATTAATCTATGCATCGCCTTCTATGCTTTTGGTAGGAGGTGTGCCGATGAAAGAACAATGTGTTAGAGTCGCCCTCACCCAAACCAGGCAATCTCGGAATGGTGGCGGCCATGGTGCACCCTATCCAAGTGAGCTCCAGATGTCCATGCTTAAACATGGCACGCAACTGGCGCTTCTGCTCTGAGAGCTGCCACGACTCACATGGCCACATCAAATAGAAGGATGTTCTCCCGACTCCATGGCCATGGTTGAGATTGATCTGGTCCAATCTGTGTAAGGTGTCATGGATCTAATCTTGAGCAACCTAACCGAACCATTTGTTCCCTAACGATAAATGAAGCTCGATCTGTATAGTTTAGAGTATGTAAATATTGGTGAATGGTGCTGGTATTTTGTGGGTAATACGCATGGGTACCTTGCTAGCACGGCCCCATAGTCGCATTCATGGGTGTTTTTCGGAAAGAAGCACGATGCAGTGTACATCTAATAAAAAACAAAAAAAAAGAAAATATAGATGAGATGATCGATGTCATGATTACATAGTCAAAGAAAGAGAGAAGTCAATGAACACTGAGATTCTCCCATCGCCGGATTGAAGTTGAACTCTCCTTATCAATATTTCAAGGGGAAATAAGAGCACGAGGCGTCCTCGCGAGGAATCGATCCCACATTGAACTAATACTCACTTAAATGTGCCATGGGGCAGCAAGGGCAAAAGGTGGTCAGTTTCAGTCAGCGCCCTCTTGTCGGCAACAGTGCCAGCGTGCTCGAGGTAGAATACCGTATGGTTCAAGCCTTTTTGTTCTGTTGAAGTTGTGCATGAATCGCCAAGGAGTCGGCGTGTTCCGGTGATTTGTTTTTGGTAGTCCTGGCCATCCACACAACGAAGCGCAAGTATACCCTTGTGTGCGCGTGTGCGTGTGTGTGTGCGTGTGTGCGTGTGTGCGCGCGTGCGTGTGCGTGCGTGTGCGTGCGTGCGTGTGTGTGTGTGTGCTTGCACGTGAGGGGCTTGCACAAAATTGGTGACGAAGTCGAAAACAGTGGATTCGTGGCTGCCTCTTGATTGTCCAGCTCTAAACTCTAGAAACCGGGAATGTTTATTAGGCTGCAAGCCTAAAAGAACAAATGTGAAGTTCTTTTCTGAATACGAACTTCTTTTATTCTGAACCTTTGCACCCTCAAGATGCAAACACCCATAAAATTATTACAGCCCCTGGAGATGTGGTTCTGACCCGGCGCGCATTCCGTCCCGGCGAATCCTCGCCGTTTAAGAGCCGGGGCGGTGGAGTAGTCGTGCGCTGCATGGCGAGGAAGAGGTGGACGCCATCTAGTACCCAGTCTCCGTCACTCAGGCGGTTGCGATTGTTCGTGTGGTTCCTCCGTCGGGCGCGCCTGGCCCATTGCCGCCGCCGCCACCGTCGGACCGGGATGAGGCCAGGGATAGGACGGGCTTCGCGCGCGGCCTGGGCTCTGGCCGGGCAGGTGGAAATGGCAACCCTGCGCAGCCCTCTAGTGGCTCGCCGGCGAGCTCGTCGATGTCGGCTCCTACGCCGGCCCGACGCTGTGCAATTCAAACAGGTGGGGAAGCTGGTCAGCATCGACATGGGGGCCCCAACTCCAGCGTCATGGTGGGCGTGGCCGATGGCGTGGTCACAGCCAGGGTGGGGGAATCAGCAGGAGTTGACGGGCCTATCAGGAGTGGACACGTGGAGATTCAGCAGAGGCCTGGGGTCATTCTATCGGTGCAAAGTTGCGCCAGGGCCCATCTCTCTCCTGCCAGCACTCGATCGGCGTGCGCTTCAGGACAAGAGGGGGATCAGATGGGGCTTCTGGAGCCTGCTGCTGCCTCGCCCAACGGCTCCACTATGCGGCCCCAGGGAGACAGCCCGCTGTCGCCTCACGTGGGTGGCGTTTCCCCGCACCACATGCCAAGAAGCCCGACTGATGCGCCTAGGGATTCTTCGACGGTTCGGATTGGTGGGTGGGATCTGTGCATCCCAGAGGCGGGACCCACAGACAGACAGTTCAGCTTTTCACAGGGAAATCTCCCAGAGACCGATGAGGATTCTGATAACGTTGTGGTGGCCACTTTCGACAGGATGGGGGAATCAGTCCAGCCGGGCCCCACCTTGCATGGGGGGGTGAGGGTTGATTCCTGGTTAGTCTTTCGGAGGTGGAACAGGAAAATTCCTCCCCTGCTTCGGAAGCAAAGGACGGGAGAAATGCAGAAATATTAGCGCCACAAACCCCACCCTCCCCGTGGACCCAAGTCACACACCTCTGCAATGATCTGCAACACGCGTTATCCCATCCTAGCCGCCATGAGTTCTTGAAGCGGAAGAAAGACCAAGACAAAATGGTCGGCAGTCACTACCTCGCGTAGAAGTGTCGGGCTAGCTAAGGGAGGAAGGGGATCCAAGGCCTCCAAGCAGCAGGCGGTAATCATCAAAAAATTATGCCTGGAAAATGAAGGCGACCAGACCAGCGATGAGGCTCTTGAGGCCTACGCTCGGCTGTTCGACAAGTCGCTGCTCGACAGCCACGTGAAGGCCATTCTGGCACTATTTGGCCGGGATGCAACCTGCGTTCCGCTTCAGAGCGAGGATGTGGTCATGGTTGAGGGCCAGTAGTGTCGCGCATCTCAGCCGATGGGGGCCGTCGTGGGTCTGCAACATGTCAACCCCCCCCCCCCCCCCCAAAGTGCTAGTGTGGAATGTACGTGGCCTTAACTCGTTGGCGAGGCGAAATGCAGTATACCAAGTGGTGGAGGTAGCTAACTTTTACTACGTCCCTGCGGTAGGCACTCGAGGGGGGCTTTTGCTAGCTTGGGACGCATTGGTGGTGACAATCTCAAACCGCCACATCACTGAGAATGCAATCATGACCTTGGTATAGCAAGAAGGTGCGCCCATGTGGTGGCTCACAAGGGTATACGGACCACAGGGAAATGCGGAGAAGATCAGGTTTTTACAAGAGCTAGCAGACATCAGGGACTTGCATGCCGGGCCATGGGCTCTGGTTGGCGATTTCAACCTCATTGTCAACTCCGAGGACAAGAACAATGCTAATATCAATCGGCGGATGATGGCAAGATTTCGAGCCCACTGAACAGACTGGAGCTGAAAGAGTTATACCTCAACGGGCGGAGGTACACGTGGACAAATGAGAGGCCCTGGTGTTTTGATATGTTCTAGATTAGCCTGCTTACACACATCACACGCGAAGATAAACTTTGTAATATCAGACTTCATGTTCGACCAGCAAACACAACTTTTTGGCTCTCTCATAAGTAGCATGGATGCCTGAATGTCCATCCAACGGGCTCACATGTAATGACTGAAGAATCTGGTCCCGTGCCACTGTATTGTTTCCCAGCCACACACCGCCCTTGTACCAAATGACCCGTCCTGTACCGTATACGGAGACTCGGCAACTGCTGACCCACTATGCTGCTGCAACAATTTACAAGCTTGTGGATCGGCACCATACCCCTTAGTGATATCCTCCAACCAAGCAGGCAAAGCCACAGAAACCGCGCAAAGTGTCCCGTCTCGACCAGAAAGAGCGTCGGCAGCTTTGTTTTCAACGCCTTTGCGATAGAAAATCTTGTATTGCGGGCTTAACATCTTGGTCAATGCCTTGCGTTGCCACGGCGTATGCAACCGCTGCTCATCCAAGTGAGCCAAACTTCTCTGATCAGTGCGAATGATGAATTCCCCTGTTTGCAAGTACGGACGCCACTGGTCAACTGCAAGCAAGACCGCCATGAACTCTTTCTCATACACCGATCGACCGCTGTTTCGAGGGCCAAGAGCCTTGCTCAAAAAAGCAATCGGATGCCCTTCTTGCATCAGTACAGCGCCAATCCCATGATCAGAAGCATCGGTCTCCACCTCAAATGGCCTGTCAAATCGAGGAAGTGCCAAAACAGGAGCTGTGATCAATGCTGACTTCAAATGCTGAAAAGCAGCATCAGCCTCTTGACTCCAGACAAAAATGGCACCCTTCTTGAGTAAATTGGTGAGCGGTCGGCTGATTAACCCAAAGTTTTTCACAAACCGATGATAATACCCAACCAACCTGTTGGGGATATAACTATTAGGTATGACCCGCCCAGGAGGGGCCGGGTTATACCTATGGCGATTCATCATATGAAGCCCACGAGGATATTGAAGATGGTGGTTCAAGATAAGGGCCCAAGGCCCAAGGGCGACTTAAGGCCCGTAGAAATGAACCGCCTTATGTGTAAGACTTGTATTGTAAGGCATGAATAGATAGTCACCGAGCCAGACACGTTGTTTATGAGCCGGCCGGGACTCCGAGAGCCGTTGGGCGTCAACCTGTGTATATAAAGGGACTACCCGGCGGCGGTTCAGGGCAAGAAACAACAGATCGAAAGCTAGGTCAAGCGGATTCGCTCCCTAGTAATCGAGACGTAAGCAATACCACCTCGAAACTGGAGTAGGCATTTACCTTCACCGCAAGGGGCCGAACCAGTATAAACTCCCGTGTCCTTTGTCCTGTTTAACCCCTTTAAGCTAACCTAGTTGCGATGGCTCCACGACTAATTCCTTTCGCTAGGACATCTGTCGTGACTATTTCATGACAGTTGGTGCCCACCGTGGGGCCAGCGCATGGTGGTTTCGAGTTCTTAAAGGGAAGCTTCGAAGGGCTCAAGGGATACGCTGTGGGCCAGATGACCAAGAGTCGTTGCGGCAAGCTCTGCATTGACGATGCAGGCTGGGGCCCCGAGGCCGGCTCAATTGAGTTCGGTGGAATCCATGTCTTCATCGGCAAGATCGGCGAGTCGGGCCCTGAGCCGGACATCTGCACCGACATCATCGAGATGGCTCAACGTGCGAGACCCGCCTGAGCTCAGCCCGTCGTGAAACGTGCCTTCGTGGGATGCATCCATGGAGCGGAATTTGATGAAGGATCTATGTCTGGCGGTCAGACGGCCATCTACTTCGATGGTGAGTCGTCCACGGGCGAGACTACTTCGTTGTATCAACTGCAAGATGGCAGGCTTGGGGGCTATTCCGATGGTGACAGTATTCCGGACCCCTATGAGCCACTGAACAGGGTTGGGATCTTCATGGCCGGTACACAGCCTGGTCAGAATTGTTCAACTACAGCGGCAACAATCTCCGGGTCAGCAGCGGCGACGGCGGCTGGAGCAGGAGGCCCTGTACGTGCGCTGGCTCAGGTTTTGATGGCTTTAATGGATAAACTGACAGATCTGTTGATAGCTGAGGTCAACGCGGTGAATCAAGCTCAACATGATGTGGAGGTTGCAAAGTTACGTGATGAGGTAGCTGTAAGGGCATGTTTATGCCCAAGTTGTTTTGGTGATTGATGACAGTGCTTTTGCGGACTAATCATGTGCGTTAAGTTCTTTCAGAGATTCATCCATTGGCACGAGATGATTACCTTCCCTCTGTGTTGTATTCAAGACGGTGTAGCTCCTTCGCTTCGTTGTTGGTGGACTAGTTTCGTAGGAGTCACCGTACTATCAAGAGGGGATCCGCTGTGGTAAGTCTTGGGTGGAATCAACACGTACACATCCTTCGCACCCGTCGTCTTCCTTCCGCATCTTTGGAGCTGCCCTTTCGCTCTTCCGTTCCTGCTCCGTTCTGTCCGAGCGGCAGTATCGCGGTCAACAGTGGTAGTACCGCCGAAGCTCTCCAGCGGTAGTACCGCTCCTCGTAGCGGTAGTACCGCTCTCAGTGGTAGTACCGCTGTGCAGAGCGGTAGTACCGCTTGGGGGCTTCGGCCGTAGTACCGCAGTAGTTCCGCGCTACTACCGCCTCGATTCGAGACCGGTGTTTCTCGTGTCGGGTTTTGCGGTACTAGGAGCGGTAGTAGGGGCGGTAGTACCGCTCCAAGCAGTAGTACCGCTCTCACTACCACGGTAGTACCGCTCTGGGGCCAGGGCCCTGTCCACCTCGTCAGCACGGCAGTACCGCTGAGTGGGAGCGGTAGTACCGCCCTAGAGCAGTAGTACTGCCCTGCTCAAGCGGTAGTACCGCTCTGTGCGTGGCTGCTCAGTGGGGTAACGGTTGGATTGTTTCCCCCACTATATAAAGGGGTCTTCTTCCCCAAAGTTGACCCACCTCTTTCCCCCAAAGCTCCATTGTTGCTCCAAGCTCCATTTTCGCCCGATCTCTCTCCCTAGCCAATCAAACTTGTTGATTTGCTCGGGATTGGTTGAGAAGGACCCGATCTACACTTCCACCAAGAGAAATTTGATTCCCCCTCTTATCCCTAGCGGATCTTGTTACTCTTGGGTGTTTGAGCACCCTAGACGGTTGAGGTCACCTCGGAGCCATACTCCATTGTGGTGAAGCTTCGTGGTGTTGTTGGGAGCCTCAATTGTTGTGGAGATAGCCCCAACCTTGTTTGTAAAGGTTCGATCGCCGCCTTCAAGGGCACCAATAGTGGAATCACGGCATCTCGCATCGTGTGAGGCGTGAGGAGAATCTGGTGGCCCTAGTGGCTTCTTGGGGAGCATTGTGCCTCCACACCGCCTAACGGAGACGTACTTCCCTTGAAAGGAAGGAACTTGGTAACACATCCTCGTCTCCACCGGCTCCACTCTTGGTTACTTCGTGCCTTTACTTTTGCAAGCTTACTTGTGTTACATCCATTGCTTGCTTATGTGCTAGTTGTTATTGCATCATATAGGTTGCTCACTTAGTTGCACATCTAGACAATCTATTTTGTTGTGAAGTTTAATTTGGTAAAGAAAAGCTTAAAAATTGTTAGTTGCCTATTCACCCCCCCTCTAGTCAACCATCGATCCTTTCAATTGGTATCAGAGCCTCGTCTCTTTTTAAGGACTTTACCGTCCGAAGAGTATAGTTGATGTCGTAGATGATGTGGGGAGCACTCGGTCTTGAATCCGATATCATCTACGGAGATAAGTACCTCGATCTCGTGAGGAATTCAATGTGGCGTTGGACACATTGAAAACCTCCATGACGACCGAGGTCAAGGACATGTTTAAGGAATTCCTAGAAGGGCTTAAACTTTCCACCGCACTGCGTGAAAGTGGGTGATCCCGCCAACACGGGAGCGGATGCTAACTCCGATAAGGGGAAGCTACTAGTGAGAAAGCCCCATCGTCTAGTGGTAGAAATGGCACCGGCATCTTTGCCCATGTGGAACCTCCAGTTTATGGAGGGCCGATTCCTTCAACTCATTTGAATCATGCCGGTCCTCCTCCTAAATATGAAAAGCATGAAGATTTTGATTCTTGGGTTTATCGCTTCAAGCGTCATTTAAAGCATGTGAATACTAACCTTTGGAGAATCATTGAAGAAGGTTTCTATCCTCATGACCCAAGCAACTTCACCCCCCGAGAAGCCGTGGACAATCAATTCAATGAGAGTGCTCTCTTCATCATCCAAGATGCAATTCTTCCCGAAGATCTCCCTCATCTTCGACCTCATACCATGGCTAAAGAAGCATGGAAATGTGTTGAGTCTCTCTATCGAGGAAGTGCTAGCATCCAACGCTCCAACTATGAAGTGGTGCAAGATGAAGCCGATGAGTTTGCGATGAAAGAAGATGAAGAACCTCGTGAGCTCTTTCGATGAGTGACCAAACTCGCGGTCTCACTCCGAGATCATGGAAGCAAGGACACGGATGACAATTGGATCAAGCGCAAGTTCCTCAAGGCCATGATGCCCTACAACAAGGCCATGTCCTCCGTCATTCGTCAAAGACCGGACTTCCACACCATGACCTCAAGTGAAGTGTTGGATGAGTTCGTTGCAATGAGCATCTTGGACAAGACCGCCGACAATGCGGTGCTCCGTTCTCAAAGGGCAAAGAAGCCCAACCTTGCTTTGAAGGCCAAGGTCATCATAGAAGAAGAGGAAGAAGTGGAAGTTGAGGAGAGCAACCCCGAAGACACCAAGTACGATTATCATGAGCACATGGCCCTTGCTTCAAGAAAATTTTGGAGCAAGAAAAATACAAGGCCCAACTTCAACAAGAGCAACCCTAGTGGAGTCAAGGGCAAGCAACAAGTTAGAACCTGCTTCAACTGTGGCAATGTGAGCCATTTTGTTGCGGATTGTCCTTACGAGAAGCGGGAAGACAATGGTGGCAAGTTCATCCGAAAGGACAAAGCCAAGTCCTTCCCCAACAAGAACAACTTCGCCAAGAAGACTCCTACTCGTGGGTTGGTGGTTCAAGAAGAATACCATGAGGATGACGATGATGATGAAAATGAAGAAGCAATGGCCATGGCGTCCGCTGCCATTGCTACTACTCCCCGGGTGTCTCTCTTTGATTCACCCAATGAGAACATTACCGCCAAGTGCCTCATGGCTAAAGCTTCCAACAAGGTAACCCCCAACATCAAAACCACCATCATTACTAATCCCTCCGTGCAGGATTGCATTGATGATCATGATGGGTCTAATGATAAAGTGAATGAATTTGAGTCTTTTATGAGTAAGCTCAAGGGCAAATCCAAGAAGCACTTTGAGGCTCCCTTGGAACAACTTGGTGAGGCCAATGACATGATCGAGGCTCACGAAGAAACCATCTCTAAGATGGAAGGTCATAGTCGTGACTATGCCGATGAGATATCAGATCTCTCTAATGCTCTTGAGGAAGAGCGTGTGCATCGTTTGACTTTTGAGGAGTCACACAATGATGACCATGCTAAGTTAAAGAAAGATCTTGATCATGCTCTTGTTATGTCTCGTGCGTTATCTTCCGAGAAGGCTAAACTTGGAGTTGATCATGCTAGACTCAAAGAGGAGTTTGAGATACTTGACAAGGCTCACAAGGTCTTGAAGGGTGCTCACGCTAACCTCAAAGAGTCTCATGCTCAACTCCAAGTTAAGATAACCAAGGAAAAGGCCACCTTTCCTCATATGGTATTAATTGACAATGCATGTGCTACTAACCCGTGTTGTGAGCATGTGCATCTTGTGGAGGAGAATACCAAGTTGAAAGATCAACTTGAGAAAGGCCTTGTGTCATGCATTCAAGGTGAGAAGAACCTCAATGACCTTTTGAGCAATCAAAAGGAAGTTGTGGCCAAGGAAGGAATTGGGTTTGCACCAAAGTCCAAGAGTAAGAAGAAGAAGAACGACAAGACCAAACGTCCTCCTCCTCTCAAGCAAACGTTTGTGAAAGAGGGAGAGGGTGCTCCTAAGGAGAAGAAAGAAAAAGTGAAGGGAGTTGACATCCAAAAGGACAAAAGCGTGTCCTCAAACAAAGCCGGGGACTTTAACCCGTCATATGTGTTGTGCCGTGCTAGTGATGGGCATGTTTATGCTAAATTTGTTGGTTCCTCTTTTGAGTACATTGAATGGTCTATTTGGGTTCCTAAGACCCTCGTTACTAACATCAAAGGACCCATTACCAAATGGGTACCTAAAACCAAGCATTGATCTCTTGTAGGGGTTTGCTTCCGGTGGGGGATCATGGTTGCTCGATAGTGGAGCAACAAATCATATGACCGGGAGCAAGGACATGGTGGTGGACGTGCAAAGGATCCCATCTATGCCCACCAATGTCGAGTGGGGTGATGCATCACATTCTAAGGTATTGGGTCTCGGCAAGGTTGTCATTTCTCATGATCTTACGATCGAGAAAGTCATGCTTGTTGAGTCTCTTGCATAAAATTTGCTTTCCGTTCGTCAACTTGCAATCATGGGTTTTGCTACCTTCTTTGACATTGATACCGTGGCCCTCTTGTGGAGCAAGACTCTTAAAGTAGCCTTTGTTGGGCATGTCGAGAATGGTATCTATGTGATTAACTTTTCGGAGCGACCCACTAAGACCGCGACATGCCTAATGGCTAAAGTTGACGTGGGATGGCTTTGGCATCGCCGTTTAGCCCACGTCAATATGAGATCTTTGCAAAGTCTTCTCAAGGGGGACCATGTCCGTGGACTAACAAATGTTAGTTTTGCCAAAGACCGTGCTTGTAGTGTTTGTATTGAAGGAAAGCTTCATGAGAAGGCTAACCCTCCCACGGCCATCATATACTCAAAGAGACCCTTGGAGCTCCTTCACATGGATCTCTTTGGGACCCCATCATTTGATAGTCTTGGAGGTAGAAAGTATTGCTTGGTGATTGTGGATGACTATTCAAGATACACTTGGGTATACTTCTTCAAGAGGAAGAGTGAGACTCAACAAACCGTCATCGACTTTGCAAATGAAGCTCAACGTCAACATAATGCAAAGATCTTGACTATAAGAAGTGACAACGACACCGAGTTCAAGAACTACACCTTGGATGAGTTTCTTAGTGATGAGGGGATCAAGCATCAATATTCTGCACCATATACCCCTCAACAAAATGGTGTTGCGGAGAGGAAGAACCGGACGTTGATGGATGCGGCAAGGACCATGATGGCGGAGTTCAAGTCTCCATACAACTTTTGGGCGAAGCCATCAACACGGCATGTCATGCATCCAATCGGCTCTATCTCCATAAAGGCTTGAACAAGACTCCTATGAGATACTTACCGTAACAAGCCCAATCTCAAGTATTTCCGGGTTCGGTGTAAGTGTTTCATTCTCAAGAAAGGTGTTCGTTTGTCTAAATTTGAAGCTAGAGCCTATGAGGGCATATTTGTTGGTTATGCTACAAACTCTCATGCTTACCCTGTCCTCAATAAATCCACGGGACTTATTGAGGAGACGTGTAACGTAGAGTTTGATGAGAATAACGGCTCCCAAGTGGAGCAAAGTGGCACTTGTGATGTAGGTGATGAAATTCCTCCCCAAGCCATAAGAAGAATGGGAGTTGGTTTTATCCTACCCATTGAGGAACCCCTTGTGGCTGAAGGAGAAGGACAATGCTCCACTCAAGTGGAGCCATCACCAATCCAAGGCCCACACGCTTCCGAAGAACAAAGTGAAGGCCCTCAACCTCATGAACAAGACCAAGGGCAAGATCGTGCTCAAGATGGTGATGACACTCCAAGTGATGCCCAAGGTCAAGCTCTCTCCCCCGAGCATGCTCAAGACGAAGATCATGCTCAAGACGGCGCTCAAGATGATCAAGTGACCCCTCCTCATCTCACCTCCGAGGAGGAATTAGAGCATCGTGCCGCCAAGATTGCTTCCAAACTTACTACCAAAGGTCATCTCATGGAGAATGTGGTTGGAAGCCTAATGAAAGGGGTAAGCACTCGTAGACAATTGGCAAACTATTGTGAACATCACGCGTTTGTCTCTTGTGTTGAACCCCAAAAGGTCTATGAGGCGCTCGAAGACTCGGATTGGCTCAATGCCATGCATGAAGAACTCAACAACTTCGAGTAAAACAAAGTGTGGAGATTGGTGCCAAGGCCATCGGGGAACCACAACGTCATTGGAACCAAGTGGATCTTCAAGAACAAGCAAGATGCTCATGGGAACATCATTCGTAACAAGGCAAGATTGGTAGCACAAGGCTACTCCCAAGTCGAGGGTATCGACTACGGTGAAACCTTTGCTCCCGTTGCTCGTCTTGAATCCATTCGTTTGTTGATTGCTTATGCTTCCCATCACAACTTTAAGTTGCAACAAATGGATGTGAAAAGTGCTTTTCTTAATGGTCCTATTAATGAGTTGGTCTATGTCAAGCAACCCCCCGGGTTCGAGGACCCCTACTTCCCGGATCACGTGTATCAACTCGATAAGGCACTCTATGGCCTTAAACAAGCCCCACGTGCGTGGTATGACCACCTTACCGAGTTGTTACAAGATCGTGGTTTTGAAGTGGGGCAAATTGATCCCACTCTTTTTACTAAGAAGGTCAATGGGGAGTTGTTTGTATGCCAACTATATGTTGATGATATTATCTTTGGTTCTCCTAACAAAGCTTTCAATGAGGAATTTGCCGCTCTCATGACCTCCAAGTTCAAGATGTCTTCGATGGGAGAGTTGAAGTTCTTCCTTGGTTTCGATATCAAACAAAGAAGAGAAGGAACCTTCATCAACCAAGCCAAATACACTCAAGACATGCTCAAAAGATTCAAGCTAAGTGATGTCAAGCCGTCTACTACACCAATGCCTACCAAGTGCCAACTTGACATTGATCCCAATGGTAAGCGGTGGATCAAAAGGTATATCGCTCCATGATTGGCTCCTTGCTTTACCTTTGTGCATCTAGACCGGATATCATGTTGAGTGTGGGAATGTGTGCGGGTTTCAAGCCAAGATCAAGGAAAGCCACTATGTGGCGGTCTAGCGAATCTTCGATATTTGGCTCATACCCCAAACTTTGGCTTATGGTATCCAAGAGGAGCAAACTTCAAGCTTGAAGGATTCTGATTCGATTGGGCGGGAGACAAAGTGGATAGGAAGTCCACTTCGGAGGTGCCAATTTCTTGGTTGCTCCTTGGTAAGTTGGTCTTCCAAGAAGCAAAGTTGTGTGTCTCTCTCGTCCACCAAAGCGGAATATGTGGCGGCCGGTAGTTATTGTGCTCAACTCCTATGGATGAGGAAAACTTTAAAGGAGTACGGTGTCATTTGTGACAAAGTGCCTCTTTGGTGTGATAATGAAAGTGCCATCAAGATTTCTCTCAACCCGGTGCAACACTTCAAGACGAAGCACATTGAGATTCGGTATCACTTCATCCGGGATCACATTAGGCGAGGGGAGATCGAGCTCAAGTATGTCAACACTCATGATAACCTTGCAGATATCTTCACGAAGCCCTTGGATGAAGCAAGATTTCGCGAGTTAAGGCATGAGCTAAATATCATTGATTTGAGCAATGTGACTTGAACCATTGCACCCCCCCACCACACTCATCTTGGTGTCTAGTTTAGGTGTAGGCATGGACATAGGGGGAGTGTTGTTCTCTCAGTGAACTCTTCCTCCCCCCATTATGCATAAAACGATCAACTCTTTCACATTAGCCATTTTTGATGGTACTTGTGCTTCAAAGACGAGTTTTGGTCATGGGCCCAAGGATAGTTCTTCGCGGTGCCATACCAATTGACTCAAACATACGTGGCTCCGGCCACCGCCTTCTCTTGAGAGAGGCCAGAGCTCGCTCCTCTTTCGTTTGGTTGTCTTGAAGGAGTGGTTTCTGGACCTTTGTTAGTGTGAGTGTTGCCTTATAGTTCTTGTTTCTTGTCCGTGCCTTCCCTTTCTCCTTGTTGTGCTTGAGTTTTTTCGTCTAGAGGCCTTTTTGGTTGTTGGCGGTACTACCGCTGCTGGCGAGCGGTACTACCGCTCCAAGCGGTACTACCGCCCTCCAGCGCGGTACTACCGCTGTGAGGCGCGGGCAGGGGGGTATATCGGGGCAGGGGGAGTTCTCTTCTCCCCATACCCATTCGCCGCCTCGCCCTCGCTCTGTCTCTCTCTCTCCACAGCCGCGCCATGGAGGGCTCCGACGGATCTCCCTCTCCGGGGCGTCCCTCTCCATTTCCTTCGGTGGTGTCGATCCCCACCTTGTCCTCTTGCCATGGATGCTGGTATTGCCCCCGTTCTCTATTTCTTTTGGCTAGATTTCCCATCTAGCTTCTTAGGGCGATGCGTTGCATCTCTAGATTTTTGACCAAATCTAGGCTTGAGTAGAATGGAGAATGCTTCTAGACAATTTGGATTGATGTTTGGTTGGAGTATTTTTGAATTTGGTAGGACGGTAGTGCCGGATCTGTCCACGGTAGTAGGAAACTGCTGTTTCCCCGTCTCGAGCGGTACTACCGCTCTCTCCAGAGCGGTACTACCGCTTGGAGCGGTACTACCGCTTGGAGCGGTACTACCGCTCTCTCTGGAGCGGTACTACCGCTTGGAGCGGTACTACCGCTATCGGGGGCACGGTACTACCGCCCCCTACCAGTTTCCATCATGCTCTTACCTTTCAGTGATCCTTTTGCTCGTGTTTTATGGCTTTTGATCGTTCTTTTTGGTTGTTTGCGTGTTTTGGTGTGTGGTTCCAGGTGATGAGCTTCCTGAGCATCCGGCTCGTCGTGTCAACCCCGGTCGTGCCACGTCCAAGCGTTACCGCACCTCTGAGTCTGCCGGAGCTTCCTCAAGTGCTCCACCTCCACCTCCACCTCCACCTCAACTCCAAAAGAAGATTGGTGTCAAGCCGAAGCACTCTGGCAAAACCGTGCCAGAAATGGCACCTAAGGATTTACAGGCGGCGTCGCCAAGAACCCATATGAGGCAGACCAAGATCCCACTATGGTCAACCGTCCGCTCGGAACAAGTTTCAGTTCGCCATCTTCTTTGATGTTCTCAAGGCCAAGAAGAATCTCTTTGTCAGCGTGCACTCCATCGACACCGACCACATGGAAAAGGATCCTGAATACTTTGGTGAAGCTCTTGGATGTGCACTCAAGCTGAACATTCTTAGGGTCATGCAATTCAACAAAGATTTTGATGCTGATATTGTGGCCCAATTCTTTGCCACGGTTCATCTCGGGACCGATGAGGACAGACACCGACTTGGTTAACCAATGGCAAGTTGCTTTCATCAAGTGGAAAGCTTTCATGAATTTGATTGGGGTGCAAGATCTAGGACTTGAGTCTCTGTCGGCTTTCGTCCACACCGCAACACCAACTCCACTCACAAGCAAGCTCGTGGCCCTCATCGCACTTTGAGGATCAACCACGAGGCGAAGAAGGAAACTTATGAGCTGCCCGCCTATCTGGACATTCTTCACGGTATCTTGAGAGAGACTCTTTTCCTCGTATCGAATCTGGATCAGGTTCCTCCTATCTCGTGGACATGCTTCTCTTTTGCCAGCGTCGGAAGGAACAGAACACGGAGAGTCCTGGATATTTCCCATGTCATGTGGTCTGAGCTGTTATCTGCTATCTCCGGCGCAAGTGCCCGATTTACGGTCCGTTCATCATGCTGCTTATTGAGAAGGCCTGGGCTCGTGTCTATCCCAAGGTGGGGCTGGAGACTGGAGAGTTGGTGTCTCACGACATCAAGCGTCTGAGGAAGAAGGATAACTGGGGCACTCAGGTCCCTAAGACTGGAGTTCCTTCGTCTGCTTCTGCCATGGAGACCGAGGAGGAGACTGGGGCTGATGATGATGATGATGATGACTACATGCCTTCTGAGGCAGAGCCCTCTTGGGCAAAGAAGCTCAAGTCTAAGATGATGAAGTTGTTCTGCATGGAGGCTCACGGTCGATTACATGACTCATGTGGCTGAGAAGAAGGCTCGTGGTTGCCACAAGGAGCTCATCGTCGGTTGGGTGCTACTGATCAACAAAGGATCGGAGGACCAGCTTACTGAGGAGGAGGAGTGGATTCAGCAGCACTGCCCGTGGACCGATTCTGATGCCGAGCACTTCCCGACCGATGACGGTGGCGCAGATGGTCCCGCTGACATCTGATGTGTGTGTCCGTCTTCTCACCTGGAGCCGTAGCAACACTCCCTCTCCTTTTTGGTGTCTCGATGCCAAAGGGGGAGAGAGTTTAGGGATTTGTGCTTTGTGTCTTCCGTCTTCTGTGTTTGTGCTTTCCTCGCTATTTGCTTTGTTGGTTTGTGTCAGTGAGACCTAAGTTCCCGTCATATGGTGTGAGACATATGCTACCTATGCTACCTTTTTATTTCCAGTATCATTATCTATGTCACCATATCTTATGAGTTGCATGCTTATCTCGTTAGGTTATCTTTGCTCCTCTCATATATCCTGCTTAGGTGTTTGGTCGGTCTCTAAAATGTAGGGGGAGCGTTGATCCTAGTATGTGTGCCGTGCAGTCCAAAGCACTTATCGAGATAGCACACATCTAGGGGGAGCCCATCTACATTTTAGGACGTGGGTTTTTGCGCTTGTCCTTTATCTCTCTTGTTTGTGCAAATCCCGTATTGTCATCAATCCACCAAAAAGGGGGAGATTGTAAGGGCATGTTTATCCCCAAGTTGTTTTGGTGATTGACGACAGTGCTTTTGCGGACTAATCATGTGCGTTAAGTTCTTTCAGAGATTCATCCATTGGCACGAGACGATTACCTCCCCTCTGTGTTGTATTCAAGACGGTGTAGCTCCTTCGCTTCGTTGTTGGTGGACTAGTTTCGTAGGAGTCACCGTACTATCAAGAGGGGATCCGCTGTGGTAAGTCTTGGGTGGAATCAACACGTACACATCCTTCGCACCCATCGTCTTCCTTCCGCATCTTTGGAGCTGCCCTTTCGCTTTTCCGTTCCTGCTCCGTTCTATCCCAGCGGCAGTACCGCGGTCAACAGCGGTAGTACCGCCGAAGCTCTCCAGCGGTAGTACCGCTCCTCGTAGCGGTAGTACCGCTCTCAGCGATAGTACCGCTCCGCAGAGCGGTAGTACCGCTTGGGGGCTTCGGCCGTAGTACCGCAGTAGTTCCGCGCTACTACCGCCTCGATTCGAGACCGATGTTTCTCGTGTCGGGTTTTGCGGTACTAGGAGCGGTAGTAGGGGCGGTAGTACCGCTCCAAGCGGTAGTACCGCTCTCACTACCGCGGTAGTACCGCTCTGGGGCCAGGGCCCTGTCCACCTCGTCAGCACGGCAGTACCGCTGAGTGGGAGCGGTAGTACCGCCCTAGAGCGGTAGTACCGCCCTGCTCAAGCGGTAGTACCGCTCTGTGCATGGCTGCTCAGTGGGGTAACGGTTGGATTGTTTCCCCCACTATATAAAGGGGTCTTCTTCCCCAAAGTTGACCCACCTCTTTCCCCCAAAGCTCCATTGTTTCTCCAAGCTCCATTTTCGCCCGATCTCTCTCCTAGCCAATCAAACTTGTTGATTTGCTCGGGATTGGTTGAAAGGCCCGATCTACACTTCCACCAAGAGAAATTTGATTCCCCCTCTTATCCCTAGCGGATCTTGTTACTCTTGGGTGTTTGAGCACCCTAGATGGTTGAGGTCACCTCGGAGCCATACTCCATTGTGGTGAAGCTTCGTGGTGTTGTTGGGAGCCTCCAATTGTTGTGGAGATAGCCCCAACCTTGTTTGTAAAGGTTCGGTCGCCGCCTTCAAGGGCACCAATAGTGGAATCACAACATCTCGCATCGTGTGAGGGCGTGAGGAGAATACGGTGGCCCTAGTGGCTTCTTGGGGAGCATTGTGCCTCCACACCGCTCTAACGGAGACGTACTTCCCCTTAAAAGGAAGGAACTTCGGTAACACATCCTCGTCTCCACCAGCTCCACTCTTGGTTACTTCGTGCCTTTACTTTTGCAAGCTTACTTGTGTTACATCCATTGCTTGCTTATGTGCTAGTTGTTATTGCATCATATAGGTTGCTCACTTAGTTGCACATCTAGACAATCTATTTTGTTGTAAAGTTTAATTTGGTAAAGAAAAGCTTAAAAATTGTTAGTTGCCTATTCACCCCCCCTCTAGTCAACCATATCGATCCTTTCAGTAGCGCTAGCCAAGGAAGACCTGCCGGCAGAGGACGTCAGGATAGCCGCAGAACGGGCTCCTGTGGATGCTCAGGCCCAACGGATTCAGTCAGAGGCTTTCCGGCTTACGATGGATCAAAACGCTTCAAATGAAATCATGAGGAGGAGGCACCAGTCTTGTCTACCTCCGGTTTACGAGGCGAGAAACCTCTTTCGCACGCCTGGAGCGGGGACCAGTAAGCTGCCGGATATAAACCAGGCTGCAGCATCTGGAGTTGGAACGTCGGTTCAGCCACGCATGACGGAACCCCCTCGTCTGAACAGCGCTCCGCCTCAACATGTACCAACACCACTGGGTCATTATTCCAATCCCTTGGAAAACATTATTGCTGCAGCGGCACGATTGGCGGCTCTCTCGGTGGATGGTGACTCTCCAGCAGCGGTTGAAACACGAAAGGCTAGAGAGCTTCTTCAGACATCATTGGTGCAGCAGGAGGCATACTCTTATAGTTGATATAGGATTCACTCGACCCCTCACCCAAGCCGGAGTTATAGCAGGCACATGGACTCACCAACCGTTTCAAGCAACACCGAGCGTCGTCACAAGCCACGTGGGCATGACCTGACGCGTGATGGAGCTCCTAATTTGGTCGATCAGGACAGAGTGCGTCAAGAGGCTGAGCAGGCGGCTCAGCGGGCGGCTCACCAGCCCCTTCCGGTGAGGCAGGCGTGACCTCTAGATCTACAAGCGTAACCTATTTGGTGCCAGCTCTGCGTAATGAGCGTTTGCGAAAGGATTTCAAAGGGCCCCGTACGGTGCCTAATTACATAGCCGACTTACCCCCTCGGGCGTGGATTCAAAGTTATGAGATGGCCATGGAATTGTTGGAGGTCAGTGACGCCGCGTGTGCTAAGTGCTTTACCATGATGCTGGATGGAACGGCCCGTACTTGGTTAAAAGGGCTGCCGGCTAATTCCATCGGGTCATGGGCTGAGCTAAAGTCCCGGTTTATTCAGAACTTTAAAGACACATGCAAACAGCCCGTGTCGATTGTGGACTTGGCTACTTGTGCCCAAGAGGAGGGTGAATCAACGACCTATTGGGTGCACCGGGTCAAAGCTATCATACATTCATCCGATAACATGAATGCCGGTTCTGCAGTCTTAATGTTGGAGAAAAATTGCCGTTTGTTGCCTCTTAAACAGAAGTTGGGGCAGCTCAAGCGCGATTGTAATGATATGGGGCAGTTGATGGCGGCTCTAATCAAATATGCCGACTCTGATAGTACCAAGGACCCCGAGTCTGATGATGATGAGCCGGGGAAGGGAAAGAAGAATGGCAACGCCAAGGGTCAGCAGCATAACCCGGTGAATCAGGGGGGCAACGGTAAACGCAAGGCTGATGGTAACTCGGAGTTTGTGGCTAACACCAATGCACAGAGCAATAATCAGCGTCGTAAGGGGAGGCCGCCTCCTCGGGCCGGTGGATCAGGTCCTACACTTGAGCAGTTGCTGAATGAGCCATGTCCAAAGCATGGTACGCAAAAGAAACCAGCTACTCACCTTTGGAAAGATTGTTCAATTATGAGGGCTTTCAAAAATTCTAACTTGTTTCAGAGCAATCATGGGCCGGGCGGCGGCTCAGGTTACGGTGGCGGCGGTTCTAATTCCGGCTTCCAGGGCCACCAAGGTAATCAGGGTGGTTATAATCAAGGTAATCAGGGTGGTTATAATCAAGGTAATCAGGATGGTTATAATCAAGGTAATCAGGGTGGTTACAATCAACAATCCGACCAGGGGGGTCAGCAGCAGCAACAACAATCTGGATATCAAAGTAATCCGAAGCAGTTGAATAGTGGGCAGTATCACGTTTTCACCACAAGTTTATGCAAGCGGGACTAGAAGCTCCACAAGCGGGTTGTGAACGCCGTTGAGCCGACAGTTCCCCATTACTTGTGATGGTTTGAGCATCACATTATGTGGAGTCGAGCAGATCACCCGCCCCGGGTTGATAACCCAGGTCATTTGGCTTTGGTGGTGGCGCCTCAAGTTGGTGGGTATAAGTTCACTAAAGTACTCATGGATGGGGGAAGCAGTATTAATATCCTTTATTATTGAAACCTTCTGCGGCATGGGGTTAACCGATAAGAATCTTAAGCCGTCTAATACTGTTTTCCATGGAGTGGTGCCTGGTAAGTCGGCATACCCTGTAGGCAATTTTGAGCTGGAGGTGGCCTTTGGTGATGAGCACGATTCCAGGGCTGAGAAATTAACATTTGAAGTGGTCAAGATCAGAAGCCCATACCACGCCCTGTTTGGACGGCCGGCTTATGCTAAGTTCATGGCACGACCTTGTTATGTTTACTTGTAGCTCAAGATGCCGGGTTATAAGGGAACCGTCACGGTGCATGGAAGCAGGAAAATAACTTTGGAGTGTGAAGAAGGTGATGCTGCTTATGCTGAGTCTGTCTGTGCAACGGAGGAGTTGAAATTTTACAAAGACAATGTTGATCCGACGGATATGACGTCTTTGAAAAAGCCAACTACAGAGCATGATCCGGTGCTGAAGTTTAAGTCGGATGATGACACCAAGCTGGTTGATTTTGTTCCCGGCGACTCATCCAAGCAGTTCAGTATCGGTGCTAACTTGGATCCAAAATAGGAAAGCGCGCTCATCGAGTTCATCCGTGAGAACCGGGACATCTTTGCATGGAAACCTTCTGATATGCCAGGTGTATCGAGGGAACTCGATGAGCACACTCTCAATATTGATCCGAAATTTAAGCCGGTCAAGCAATTCCTTCGTCGCTTCAATGAGGAGAGGCGCAAGGCCATTGGTGAAGAAGTGGCCCGGCTCTTGGCGGCTGGGTTCATTGTTGAAGTTTTTCATCCGGAGTGGTTGGCTAACCCGGTGCTGGTGCTTAGGAAGAACGACACTTGGCGTATGTGTGTGGATTACACGGACTTAAACAAGGCTTGTCCGGTGAAATCCAGAGAGAAGGTAACTTTGATAGATGATTTGAAAGAAACCTTCGATAATCTCCGGGTCTACAAGATGATGCTTAACCCGGCCAAGTGCGTTTTTGCTGTGCCAATAGGCAAGCTTTTGGGTTTTCTGGTTTCTAACAGAGGCATTGAGGCTAACCCGGACAAGATCAAAGGCCATTACCTCCCTGGCAAAGCCGGCATGTATTAATGATGTTCAGCGTCTGGCTGGTCGTATTGCTGCCTTGAGCCGGTTCATAAGCCGGTTGGGTGAGAAGGCCATACCACTGTATCAGATGATGAAGAAAACAGATAACTTCGTCTGGAGTGATGCTGCTAATGATGCGTTTGAAGACTTGAAGAGGCAGCTAGCTAAGCCGTCAGTCCTCGCTGCTCCCATTGATAAGGAGCCATTATTGTTATATGTGGCCGCTAACACCCGGGCCGTCACTGTAGCCATTGTGGTGGAACGGAAGGAGGCTGTCAAGGAATATCTGGTTCAACGGCCGGTTTACTACATTACTGAGGTGCTTATTGAGTCCAAGCAGAGGTATCCACATTGGCAGAAGCTCGTTTATGGGTTGTTCATGGCCAGCCGGAAGCTTAAACAATATTTTTTGGGTCATCCCATCACCGTGGTCAGTTCTGCTCCCTTAGGGGATATTATTCAAAACAGAGAAGCCACAGGTGGGTAGCCAAATGGGCCATTGAGCTTGGGCCTCATGGTTTGAAGTATATGCCTCGCACTGCCATCAAGTCTCAAGCACTGGTGGATTTCATCAACGACTGGACAGAGCTGTAGATGCCTGAAGAGAAGCCAGATAACACATATTGGACTATTCACTTTGATGGGTCCAGGCAATTGGAGGGTTCGAGGGCTGGAGTTGTCTTAGCTTCCCCTCGAGGTGACAAGTTTTGTTATGTTCTAAGGTTGATGTTTCCCTGTACTAACAATGCAGCTGAGTATGAAGCCTTGCTCCATGGTCTTCGGATGGCTAAGGAGATGAACTTAAGCCGGGTGAGATGTTTCGGCGACTCAGAGTTGGTGGCTCAACAAGTTTCAGGCACATGGGATTCTAAGGATCCACTCATGTCGGCTTATTGCCGCGAAGTTGATGCTATTGCCGGCCACTTCAAGGGTTATCAAGTGGAACACATCGATCGCAGGAAAAATGAGGCGGCTGATGCCTTAAGCTGGTTGGGGTCTCATCATGAGCCGGTGCCACCTAACACTTTCTTGGATATTCTGCATAACTCTTCTGTCAAGTTGCCTACAGAAGAAGATCTGGCTGTTCCTGACCCGGAGGCACAATTGGTGGCGGCTCTTCACGCTATCCCAGATTGGACAGTACCATATTTGGCTTATATGACTCGGGGCGAGTTACCTGAGGATGAAACTTTGGCCAGGCAGATAACCCGGCGGTCTAAGTCAATGACAATCGCCAATGGCGAGTTACACCATCGCAGTGTCACTGGGGCGTTTCAGCGTTGCGTCTCTCCTGAGGAAGACCGTGAGATTCTTCGTGAAATTCATGAAGGAGATTGTGGTCATCATGCCGGTTCAAAGTCCCTTGTGACCAAAGCTTTTCGTCATGGATTTTATTGGCTGACAGCTCATGCTGATGCCGAGGATTTGGTTAGTAAATGTGATTGTTGTCAGAAATTTTCACGGCGAGCTCATGTGCCGGCTCAAGAATTGAGGATGATTCCAATTACTTGGCTGTTTGCAGTCTGGGGGCTTGATATGGTTGGGCATTTTAAAAGGTCCAAGGATAAAAAGACCCACCTCTTGGTGGCGGTTTACAAATTTACAAAGTGGGTTGAAGCAGAGCCGGTCAGTAAGTGTGACGCGGCAATGCCGGTTCAATTCATTAAAAAGGTGATTTTTTGCTTTGGGTTTTCCCACAGCATCATAACTGATAATGGCACTAACTTGTCTAAAGGTGCTATGAAAGAGTTTTGTCAACGTGAGCATATTCGACTTGATGTGTCATCAGTAGCTCACCCCCAATCCAATGGTCAAGCTAAAAGAGCCAATCAAGAAATTTTGAGAGGCATCAAGCCCCGGCTTATGGTTCCTTTGCAAAGGACGCCGGGTTGTTGGGTGGAGGAGTTACCTTTAGTGATATGGAGTATAAATACTACCCCAACAGATCTACGGGTTACACGCCTTTCTTCATGGTATACAAAGCAGAGGCGGTTCTCCCTAGTGACATCCGTCACGACTCACCCCGTGTGGCGGCTTACGTCGAAGCTGATAATGAGCAAGCACGTCAGGATGCACTGGACCTGTTAGATGAGGAGCGTGACCTTGCGGCGGCTCGTTCGGCGATTTACCAACAAGATCCGCGCCATTACCACAACCGTCGGGTTAAGTCCAGAACCTTTCAATAAGGTGATTTGGTGCTCCGGCTCATCCAGGATCAAACTGATATGCACAAGTTATCCCCACCTTGGGAAGGGCCCTTTGTGGTCAGCAATAACTTGAACAATGGGTCATACTACCTTATCGATATTCGAGAGCACAAAGACTCATGTAAGTCGGAGGAGGAGACCCGCCGGCCGTGGAATATTGCTCATCTTCGGCCTCCCTACACTTGAGCCGCCGGCTCTTATGATGTACATATTTTGACAATGTATATATTATGATGATTATAATAAAGCAGGGCCTCTGTCGTTTTCATCTTCAATAATGAGTCTTCTTCATCATAATTTCAAGATCACTAGGGGGCTGGTCGTATTCGAATCATTGCGATTAACCCTTTTGGTCTGGCTTCCTGGTCGTATTTGAACCATAGCCGTAAAAACACTTTGATCATTTGGGGGCTTGATCGTATTTGAATCATTTCCATTAAACCTTTTGGTTCGGCTTCCTGGTCGTATTCGAACCATAGCCGTAAAAACACTTTGATCATTTGGGGGCTTGATCGTATTCGAATCATTGCCATTAACCCTTTTGGTCCGGCTTCCTGGTCGTATTTGAACCATAGCCGTAAAAACACTTTGATCATTTGGGGGCTTGGTCGTATTCGAATCATTGCCATTAACCCTTTTGGTCTGGCTTCCTGGTCGTATTCGAACCATAGCCGTTAAAGCACTTTGATCACTTGGGGGCTTGGTCGTATGCGAATCATTGCCATTAACCCTTTTGGTCCGGCTTCCTGATCGTATTCAAACCATAGCCGTTAAACATCACAAACCACTTAGGGGCTTGGTCGTATTCGAATCATAGCTGTTAACCCTCTTGGTCCGGCTTCATGATCGTATTCGAATCATAGCCATTAATCATGCATCATGCTCACTGGGGGCTTCCTGATCGTATTTGAATCATAGCTGTCGGTACCCTTTGATCGGCGCAATGCCAAAAACCATTCGGGGGCTTCCTGATCATATTCGAATCATAGCTATTAACCCTTATGGTCCGGCTTCCTGCTTGTATTAAAAGCATAGCCTCGTTTTTTCTCATTTGGCTTGAGTTTTTTGAAGTTATTTCCGGTTCTTCTTGAGATTATCTTGCCTTTTGGTCTAAAGTGATCCTAGCCATGTAGCCTTAAATCTCACAGCTCGTATTTGAAGCATACCCATGGTTTCTCTTACCGGGCTTAATGATAGGCCACAAGCCGCCCATACATGATGATATCAAGCACTTGGAAATATTGGCTTCTCAAGCTTTGTGTGCTCACCCTTACTGCACAGGTATCGTAAATCGGCAGTATGATTCAATATCAGAGGTATGATGTCGTTATTTTAATTCGGGTTACACCAGCCTTATCTATAACTGTTTTAAGCCTCAATCGTTATATGTGAGGTATTATGACCCGCCCTGCAGTCAACCGCCAAGGGCTCTTTTGATCTACTTGTATGTAGGATAAATCGAAATTTTCATCTGCACCATTCAAACATCATGATAAACCTAAAAAGATAGCTATCAAGTGGCGGCTTAACAATGTTGAGCACAACATGAACATGCATGATGGCACGGCAGAGCAAAGTTATTGCTACCCTATTACATGACTCCAGGAGTCCAAATGATTAACTGTTTTTCAGAAGGTCACAAAATATGAACCGCCCAGCGGATCAATCTTCTTGATTCTGATGGCCCGACGCTTCCGGATCATCCCTCTCCGCTTCTTCGTCTTGTTCTACTTCCTGGAAGGTTGGTGATGACCAGTCAATGCCATTCAAAGCTTGGAACTCAGCTTCATCATCAATAAGCTTGGACGGGTCAACTTCAGGAGCAAAAGTGTGCTTCTTGATTGGGGGATAAGGTCTTTCACTTTGTAAGATGGCATTGGCATCTTCTGGTTTTCCAAGTCATAAGCTGGTTGATACTTGGTGAGGTCTGTCTCATTGGCAATCAGACTGGGCAGAGGACGTATGTCCTTCACGCAACCAGCAAAGTCTTTCTTGTCAAACGGGGTGCCGTCTTCCTTCAAGCTTGGATACTCTATAGAGATATCGGCTGGTCTAGCTCCGGTAACCATGCTTTGGCCCGGCTTAAAGCAGTCACAGCTCCGGCTCTTGCAGATGATCGCTTCATCTCACTAAACCTCTCAGGCAGAACGGATAGCTTCCTTAACACATCAACCAAGAGAGTGGGGGCTTCATTAGATGGAGAAATTGTGGCCAATGCGCGCTGAGCACTAGTATAAAGCTGCTCCACTAGTGTGTAAACCGCCTTCAGCTTGACAAGCATATCTTGGTTGAGATTGGTGCTTCTGGGGCCTGCATAATAGTCATGGGTGGATTAAAAGCGGTTTATATCATCAAGGGAGATATTCAAATTTGACAGTCATAAGGCGACTTACCAAAGATAGCAGAAACCATCTGAGACACCTGGCGTTTTAAGCCGGTAAGTTTAGTGGTCGCTTCCTGGAGAGCCGCCTCCGCCTTTCCAGCCCGTTGTGTCAAGGCAATTTTTTCTTCAGCCCAGGCGTTTTTCTCAACTTCAAAGCCGGTCTTCACTTTTTCTGATTTAGCCACACTGAATTCAAACTTTGAGTTCGCCTTCTGGGTCTCAGATTCTTGCAGCTCCAGACGAGTCTTCATGTCAGACAACTCTGATTGAAGTTGAGCAGTGGTGGTCTGTACATACACCGGATCAAAATCATAATTCAGATTTAGCTAAAAAACATGAAGTCCCAAGCCTTTTGCAAGCAAAAACACTTGGCACTTGGGGGCTAATGTCTACTGAAAAAATTATTCATGCAACGGTTTATGTGAATAAGTCTCAAGCACTTTGCGAGCAAGAATACTTGGTACTTGGGGGCTAATGCATATTGCTTGTTTTTACAACTTTACGATGACCCGTTTATGCTATAAACGGTCACAGCCGGCTCATGAGAATTACACAAGTAAGTACTACTTTTTACACAAGAATATAAAGGACCGGCTCATTCATGTTGATTAAACCGGCCCTTGGGGGCTACAGATTCAGTGTTAACCATTGCAGCTATACTTTAAGCTAGATGCTTTAAGCCGGATTTTTAAAGGATTCTATCAAAGGACACTACTTATGCTCATGGTTAATGTAAGTCTATAGTATATTCATAATAAACAGTAGACTTGGGGGCTGACAGGATGTGCATAACTCAATAAAGGAAGAGTTCATACCTCAAACTTTTGGTGCATTTGCTCCGCCATGTCAACTTCAAGTTCACGGCTGCTGTGTACTTGACTGAGATAACCAGAATACACTTCGCCAATGCTTAATTGGGAGTAGTCATCAACATCAAATCTTACTTTGCGTCATTCAATGTGCTCCTCCTTGGCAGAGTGTTTGGCCAAGACGGTAGGTCTTTCCGGCTCTCTAAAGCCGGTATTAGTGATCACTACGTCATCATCTTGTGCGCCAGCTGTCTTGACAGGGCTTGATGCTTCAGGGTTCAAAGCGTCGTCACTGGCTTGATCAACAGGAGGCGCATAAGTCATTGGTGGAACGTCAAGAACCGGCTCTGACTATTGAGGAACAGAGACCTCAGGCGCTGGGGTTTGCTGTTCTGGCTTATTGACTTTAGGGTCTTCAGCCGGCTCAGTCACCTTTGCCTTCTTCCTGGGCTTGGCTTTTCCGCTGCAAAAAGTCATGAGAGGTCAGTATAAATATAAAGGAACGTAATGAGTAAATGATAAATAATTATTATTACCCGGGAGTAGTCTTGAAAGCTGACAGATGAGATTGGGATGAGTCACAGGAAGAGGAACGAGACGTTTCCTGGTAGTTTGAGTCGGAAGAATTAAGTGGTTGGCGGATGAGACCCACCAGAGGATAAAAAGAGTTTAAATCGGGGGTGACCTCGTTTCTACGCTTCTTCGGAGTGTTCGGTAAGCTGGAAGATAATTCTTCATCCCTGCTTGTCCGAGTCTGTCGCCGACTATCGTGCTGCTGTTGCTTCAAAAGAAAGTGAGGATCCAAATGAGCTAAGGGGTGTGAAAATCTTACTTTCCGGGTTACTCTTCGGATTTTCTATCTTGGCAAGGGCTCGGAGTCGGATGAAGTGATAGTTACCTCTTCTTCAATTGCTTGACTGGTCCCCGTGTCCTCCTGATGATAGTCAATGTCAATAAGATTGTTGAAAAAGGAGCCAAGAGAGTCAAGGGCTACCTCTGACTCAGAACTGTCGTCCAGTTCAAGCATCTCGGAAGCACTTGGTTTCTTTCCCTTCTTCTTGGCGGTTCTCTTGGTGGCTTTCTTGGCCTTCCTGGCTCTCTTGGCAGCTTCATGATCATATTGTTTCTCCCAAAAGTCATCATCAGCCTGCGAAAATCAGCAAAGTTGAGTTAAACAAAATATTTAAGGATGAAGTTAAAGTAAGTAATTTAAAGACTTACTCCTGGCGCCGGGTTAGATGCGTAGAAAGGACTTAGACCCACTTTACTGCAGTCCACCGGGCTTTCATGCAGAAGAGACTTTGTCATTTCATTGATGGCGTCCTCAGATAAATCTTTAGGACTGTGGCGTAATGGATCCTTTTTGGCACCAGTGTAAGTGCACATTAAGCCGGCTCGGCGACTCAGAGGAATGACCCGCCATGAAATCTAGCATCGAACCAAGTCAATGCTAGTTAGACCGTTTCCCAAAAGATCCTTGACCTTGGCAATGGTAGGGGCGAGTTTCTTGCATTCAACAACTGTCAGCTTGTCAGGGAGAGGATGATTTGATTCAAGACGCAGGGCGCGAAAGCCAGGCAGCCGGTTCTCGTCAGCCGGAGATGTATCCTTGCAATAGAACCATGTCTGGTTCCAGTCCTTGGGGTGACTCGGTAGGCGGGCATAAGGGAAGATAGCATCTATCCTGCGCTGAATTGAGATTCCACCAAGCTCCAGACTGGGTCCGTTTGAGTACTCGTTCTGGCGGTCCAAATAGAAGTACTCTCTGAATAGCTCCACACTGGGCTCCTCTTGAAGGTAGACCTCACAGAACACTTGGAAGTTGCATATATTTGACATGGAATTGGGTCCGACGTCTTGAGGATGAAGGTTGAAAGAGTGCAGAATGTCCCGGAAGAACTTAGGGTCGGGCGGTGAGAAGCCCCGGTTCATGTGATCGGTAAAGACAATGACTCCATCATCTTTTGGTTGAGGTTTCTCTTCTTCCGGCTTGGGGGCGCGATAGTGCATGACAGTCTTCTTGGGCAAATAGCCAGTTTTCACAAAATCCTGGAGGGTGTTCTCAGTGACTATGGAGGGAACCCAGTTACAAGAAGTGGCTGTCTTTGGGGCCATTGCAAAGAAATAAGCCTAAAAAGGAAAAGAACAAAGTTTGCCGGTTCAAAATTAAGCCGGTGGGAAAGTATTACAGCACACATTCAGAATGGCGGCTTAAAAAGGGGCCTAATGGTATATGACTAATTATAGCATGCTATGTAAGCCGCCATAAGCAGTTTGATGTCTATCAAAGGAGAAATCTGTTGAGCATTGAATTTAACTACAGCCAGTGATATAAGCCGCCATGATCGAGTTGGTTTATCAGGAAGAAAATTTTACTAAGTCCCAGACAAACAGGTTTTACAGATTACAATTATAAATTTGGATCTGGCGCTGTGTGGAAAAAGAAAACAAATCAAAACCTAAAAGCAGAACAAGGGTGTTCATAGGTTTTGAGGAGATCTTATATCAAGGAAAAAGGGTCCGCTGGCATTGAAAGCAGGGACAAAACTACTACCGTGCAAGTTATATGATGTTTTCAGATCTAAAGGGTGCTAGGGTTGGAGAACTAAAAGCAACCACGAAGAACACGAGGAACTGTTGAAACCCTAATGCGATCTAGCATGGAAAGAGGAGCGCTTACAGAGGCCGGTGAACTGCGGTGGAGCGCCGCCAATCTCTGGTCCGTTCAGGTTGATGCAGAGACCAAGGACGAGGACGACGGTGTGCTTCGCGGCGGCGGCGGAGCTCGAGTGACAGGAGAGTCGCGAGAGGAGGAAGATGAAGGAAAAAGGAGGAAATGAGAAGAGGTTGTTCGTGACTATTTGTAAGGAGAAGGCTAATAAGTGGGCGCAAAAAACGAGGAGCCAAAACATGGTTATCCAGCTGCCCGGGCGCCTCGATTCTTGGGACTGTTATTAAGGATAAAAGATCCGTTGAGATATATTTGATATTGTGTAAATTAATGACAGGTGATGTCATGGCGGGTTATCGCGATTCCAGGAGATGACGTCATGGCGGGTTATGATTTCTCACACAGATAAAGAAGGGAGGATTTTTCTAAGTGTTGAAGATTGACATGAACCAGTTCAAATCAACCTGGGGCCTAATGTTGGGGATATAACTATTAGGTATGACCCGCCCAGGAGGGGCCGGGTTATACCTATGGCGATTCATCATATGAAGCCCACGAGGATATTGAAGATGGCGGTTCAAGATAAGGGCCCAAGGCCCAAGGGTGACTTAAGGCCCGTAGAAATAAACCGCCTTATGTGTAAGACTTGTATTGTAAAGCATGAATAGATAGTCACCGAGCCGGACACGTTGTTTATGAGCCGGCCGGGACTCCGAGAGTCGCTGGGCGTCAACCTGTGTATATAAAGGGACGACCCAGCGGCGGTTCAGGGCAAGAAACAACAGATCGAAAGCTAGGTCAAGCGGATTCGCTCCCTAGTAATCAAGACATAAGCAATACCACCTCGAAGCTGGAGTAGTTCTTTACCTTCACCGCAAGGGGCCGAACCATTATAAACTCCCGTGTCCTTTGTCCCGTTTAACCCCTTTAAGCTAACCTAGTTGCGATGGCTCCACGACTAAGTCCTTTCGCTAGGACATCTGCTGTGACTATTCCACGACAAAACCCTAAAAATCTTGTGACCGCTTTGAGTGTGGTGGGAGTTGGCCAATCTCGAACTGCAGCAATATTTTTGTTATTCGTAGCCACACCCTCAGCACTAATAACATGCCCAAGATAAGTCAATTTTTGCTGAGCAAACTTGCACTTGGACAGATTGAGATGAAATTTGTGCTGAGCCAAGAGCTGAAACACCTGTTGCAGCAACTCTATATGCCTCCGCAAGGTATGACTATGCACTAAGATGTCATCAATAAACACCAAAACCCCTTTGCGAAGTAATGGCGTAAACAGAAAGTTCATAGCACCCTGTAAAGTAGCTGGTCCACCCGTAACCCCATTGGGCATCACTTTGAATTCATAATGGCCATGGTGCATCTTGAAGGCTGTTTTATGATCATCCTCTGGCTTCATGCGAATTTGATGATATCCTGCTCTCAGATCCAAACTGGTGAACCAAACAGACCCAACAAGCTCATCCAACAAATCTTCAATAATTGGGGGAAGCGGTTCTTGACAGTAATGGCATTAACATGTCTGAAATCAATGCAGAAACGCCAGCGGAGATTCTTCTTCTGGACCAACAGCACCGGAGAAGCATAATGACTGCAGCTGTGTTGTATGATACCTTGCCGAAGCATTTAAGACACTTGAGCCTCAATTTCATCCTTTTGAGCTGGAGTATAACGATATGGCCGAGTGTTAACAGGCTGTGCACCTGGGATCAACGGAATACTGTGGTCGACTGCTCGCTGTGGAGGCAAACCAGTCGACGACTCAAACAGATGAGAGAACTGCTTCAATAATGTCTGCACAACCTCAGGCACAACTGTACTGTCAGGCTCACTTTCGACAGCAAACCTGGATAACCTGATGAATATCATTACTGGCCATCAACATATTCAATTGAGCTGAGGATAGTTGGAAACACTGCTGAACATTTGGTTGAACTCCTTGCAGCAAAACATTTTGCCCGTGATGCAAAAACCTTAGCTGCTTCTGGCCCCAATGAACATCCATAGGACTGTGGGCCTCCAACCAGTCCATACCGACAATCATGTCATAGCACCCCAGCGTTAGCACCTTCAAGGTTGATCGGAACTTATGCCCTTGCATAGTCCATTGACAAGCCGGAAGTTCGTGAGTAAACTGCAATCGTCCCCCATCAGCCACACGCACCCGAAGAGAACGAGTGGACACCACCACACCAGACAATCGGCTGCCAAAGTTGAATTAACAAAAATGTGTGAACTGCCCGAGTCAATTAGCATCAATACCTTGTGCTTTTGGATGGATCCTTGCAACCGCACAGTCTGAGGTGTGGCTGTGCCGTCCACAGCTGCTCTGGAAATTGTATGACATTCATTAGCAGAGTTGTGGCTGTGCAGATTGACTGTCAAATCCAGAGATGCCCAAGACATCAAAGAGCTCTTGTACAACATGCAACTGCACAACGGTAGCACACTTATGATCCTTGGACCATTTCTCACCACAAAGATAGCAAAGCCCCCTGGCACGGCGGTACGCTCTTAGAGTAGTCAACCGTTCATCAGTAGATGGAGTCGACTGCGCCATAATATTGGGCGCTGCTTTGTGATCCCCTGCAACTTCAATAGATGGGGGAGGACGCCTCGGTGGTGGAGGCAATGGCATAGCACCTCGCAAGTGTGAGCGATTTCCCACACCACTGTCTGTGCGACGAGGTTCACGTCATTTAGAAATTTCCAGTGCTTCTTCTTGCAAACACGCCAAGGAAACAACAGTATCCATGTCGCGTGGGTTGGGAACGAGAACAACAACTCGGATTTCATCCTTAAGACCATCAACAAAACAGGATGGAAACAAAGCAGGATCCCAAGAGCTGCTATGCGCTAAGAGAGAATGCATCAGATCATTAAACTAAGCCACGTACTCGGACACCGAGTCTGTCTGACGCAAATGAAAGAGTTGACGCAACAAGGAATTGTACTCATTGCGTTCGAATTGGTCACAGACCAGTGAACATAACTGATCCCACTCCATATGACTAAGATCAAAACCCCCATTCTCTAACCAAATCATGGCAGGACCCGTGAAATGCATCGCTGCCGTATCCACCCATAACTCCGGATCCAAGTGAAACACCCTAAAGTACGACTCACAGTTGCATTTCCAACTATGCGGCCGCTCACCCAAAAACAGAGGGAAACCCATCTTGGATCGTGGCGGTAGGGAAGAGCGCGTACGTCTCAGACTACCAGAACGAGAAGGCTGACGAAATTGAGATAATCCTGAGGAAAATTGACGCGGTTCTGGCGAGCGAACCATCGAACGAGAGCGAGAATCATGAATGGCTGACGTACCCGTGACTAGAGGTGGAACAAGGGTAGTCACTATCCCTACTCGCGCCCCTCGGAAAGTTGTGTCATCGTGGCGGCCATCGGGCCTGGATGTGGTCGTCGCGACGACGAAGGTGTCGCGCGGCGGTGGCTCCGGCACCAACGGCGGCAGATCGGTCGGCATCATGGACAGGATTGGGTTGCGGATGACGTGGTTGAGGTCGCACCGGACTCCGCCCAGATCCATCCTCAGATCAGTCACCGCCTGATCCAAGGTCGGCCTCCACTCCGCGAGATTGATGACAGAGGGCCTGATCTCCTCGAAGAGGGCTGTGGACACCGCCACTGCCTTCTGGATGGAGGCGTTTTGCTCCTGGATTAGCTTGAGGGTCGCTGCTAGCTCGTCGACGCGCTGCTCCATCGCCACCGCTTGCTGTTGTTGACGCGTGGAGAAGGTGGGTCTCTGGAAGTAATCTGGTAAATCTGATACCATATATTATGCCCTCTCTACTCAATCCATCAAATCCATGGCGGATTACAAGTAATTGTTGGGGAAGGAGGAAGGGGAATTGGAGAGGAGACGCTGGAGAGGAAGGGGAAAGGGGAATAGGGTTACATCCACTGTTCAGCCGTGCCGAACCACAACGCATCCACATCTACTTAACCTACATCTCCCATGTCTCTGGGTCAAATAGCCGTTTGGGCCTTTTCTTCCTCTTGGGCCTTTTCTTCCTCTTGGGCCTCGCCAGGCCGTCCTGCTCCTTCTGTGGGCCTTGAGTAGTAGCCGGGGACGTGACAAGTGATTCGAGGAAGGTGAAGGCTCGGTGATCTGTGGTGAGATAGTCATATTATGGCAACCGTCGATGATTAAACCACAAAGTCCAGGTAGGTGGTGAAGCAATCTCCACCGGTGCAAAGGCAACCTAGAATATTCAATTTCAGTTTACTCACAGGAGAAGACAATGAGGGACCTACTGTGCTCAAGGCACACTCTATCCCCATGACGATAGCACATCGTCACACCTTGATATATCTCACTTCTCAGCTCTAGTTGGACCATGAGGTGGACGATGTGATATCCACTTCCGCCACATCTTCTGGAAGGAAAGAAAGGCGCCTGCAGCCGTAGAGGTTCAGTTTCTTCAGTCTGCTAAAACTTTCAGGTACATAAAAACCATAGTCATTCATAGACAAGTCCAGCTCCTCAAGATGGGGTAGGGTACCGAGACGGTCAATGAAACTTTGGTTTACTGATGGGTTGTCCAACGTATAAGAACCCCTGCTGAAGTATCCTTGAAAACAAACCCTACTGATCCTTCGGTTTGCTGATGGGTTATCCAATGAATAACAACCCTTATAGAAGGATAGATTTAAATAACGGAGTTCCGTGAGTTTGATGATGACCTCTGGCAGTCCTATGACTCTCCCTCGACCTGATAAATTCAAATATTGGAGTTTGGTAAGGGCACCCAGACCTTTCGGTACCCTAATAGTTATAGGCTCCCACAAGCTTTGGTTCCATGAAGCATTGAGATACCTCAACTGTTTCAGTTGACCAATAGAATCAGGCAACTCTTCTGTACAACATCTGCTTAAATCTAAGACGCGGAGGCATTTAGCTGGCGAAAATGCATCATCATGAAGCTGAAAGTTGCCAGGGCCATGCAAATGCAGTGCCCTTATCTTGGCGAGTGGAGAAACTGATGACTCAAAAAGCTTTCTGTGATCTGTCACCCGTGCATAGCGGCAGGTTGGACCGTCTATGCTAATTTCATCAGCTAGGACCGATGTTGCGAGATCATGCACCGGGTCATGCATGATGAAAGATTTCTTGTCCTGTGTCAATAGTATACATAGTATCAAACTTCAGAATGATGTTATTATATATTTAATAGAGTCCATTAACATCTAAACAGAAAAGGTAATGGAAAACCAAATATACATGATGTCACAGTGATGAGTGAAGTATAAAAATATTAGGAGAATGGAGGGGGTACAAGAGAAGGATTTTCTGCTCTAGCGTCTGGTATACCCACACCTAAGTCAGGTCACTATGCTCTCTACTCCCTCCGTCCCATAATATAAGAGCATTTTTGACACTACACTAGTGTCAAAAACGCTCTTATATTATGGGACGAAGGGAGTAGATTTCCTCGACAAACCGTCTAATCTCGAGGGGCCTACCTGACAAGTAAACTTGTAAACCGTGGAGCCGACAAGAGGAACAGACGGAGATATGACAAAGGCAAAGTTGGCCCTTCCACTACTAGAATCTGGTTTTCTCCTGAGTTGCAGAACTTCGCCAGCCGAGTTCATTCTATCGATAACACGATAAACAATTCAACTCGGTAGTGATAAGCAACTCGGCATAGCTGTGACTTTGCCCGGTTCAAACGAAAAATGACTCGGCGAACTAAATAAACTCGGCAGTATCTCAAGTTCACCAAGTTCTGGCCAGAAAATTCGGCAAATCCTGACAGGTGGGTCCCTGCTATGCAGCAGGCGACGCAGCCGTGACGGCGGCCTTTGTTTGCCGAGTTTCAACCTAAGGAGACTCGGTAAAATTTTACAATTTTCATTTTCTAAAATCGGAATGCCAGGTGTGGTTCGCCGATTTAACGTGCCGTCCATCTAACAATGCGGTTCGCCAAGTTTTTGTGTGCAGGAACTCGGCAAAAAACTGTTTAAATATTCACTGAGTTCGTGATAGGAAGAACTCATCAGTATTAATGATTATCAGGCCCATCCAGCCGAGCGTGGTGCACCGAGTTCGACACTCGGCGAATATTTCTCTAAGTTGAATATGGGCTCTGCCGAGTTTCTTCGAAACTTGGCAAAAATGGAAATTCTATTTGTGCTAGCTGCCATACACGTGTGAAAATCTGGCTTTTAGTCTCTCTTGATATAATAGTGATAATAGATGATTATGTAGTCTAAATTTCATAGGTCATATTTTAATTGTATGATTGACAGTTCTAAATCAGCTACATTGGCTAAGATAAAGTAACTAGAATATTAGGTGTCAAAGATCTATCTAATTAATCAAGGATGTGCCAATTTCTGGATATCAGTTATTTGGGAACAAAATTTAGTTGTATGATTGACAGTTCTAAATCAGCCACATTGGCTAAGGTATAGTAACTAGACCATTCGGTGTCAACGATCTATCTAATTAATCAAGGATGTGTCAATTTCTGGATATCAGTTATTTGGGAACAAAAGCAGCATGTTGAGCAAGGACGATTGGAAGCGAGGGTTTGCAAATGAAATAGATTTTGTTTCAAGATTATCCCAACACAATGTAATTAATGGTGGTGGTGTTAGCATTCCCACGGGAATATGCACCATATGATCTGCATTGCCATAAGTGGAAGAAAACAATAGAACATTCCCACACAGGTATGCAGTAACTCACCCGTGGCCATTGCGACTTTGAATGTTCAAAGAAGGACATGCCTAAAAGGTGTCTAATGTATTTACCACAACGTTGCAAATTAGAGAATGTTGTTGATGGCTCAACAAGTCCAAGAGCAATCCATTGGTGAACAAGATCCGTTTTAGCTATCTCTTGACCTTTTGGAAAGATTGCACAATAGGCAAAGCATAGCTTCAAATATGAATCCATACTGCTGTAGCTTAACAGCAAGGATGCATGCACATGATGAGGTGAAGATTCTTCTGAGGCAAGCACGTCCCATAATTCACTGTTGTTCACCGACACCCATTCACCAACTTTCATAGAGTCCAACATATACCCAATAGATTGGGCTGCTAAAGCCAAGCCTCCACACTTCTTTGCAATGTCCATCCCGACCCGCTTTAACTGCGCTCTGTCAGTTCTAGCTTCAAAGGAAGTTCTATCTTTTATGATAGTCCAACAAATGGCATCTACCAAGGGAGCTAGCTTGTAAGGCTTCACTGTCTGAATTTTCTGTGCAATATATTCTTCTCGTGTGGTTACCACTGCCACCACTTTGCTCCCTTTACCCGGCTTTATCATATTCTTCAACTTTTCCAACTCACGTGGTTCCCTCTCCCACAGGTCATCTAAGATGATTAGTACCTCTTTACCAGCAAGGAGTGTCTGAAGGTTATTTTCTATCACCTGAAGGTCAGTATGCTGACTATTCCTCTCGGATAGTTGTGATATTATAGAATTCCCAATTTTCTTCAAATCAAATGTCTCGGACACATAAACCCACACCTTAGAGTACTTTTTGAACTTGGAATCATTAAAAACCAGTTGTGCCATGGTTGTCTTCCCAATGCCTCCAATACCATAGATTGGAAGAATGGTGATCTCTTTTGTCATGCTCCCAGATAAACGATTCATGATTTCCAGTTTTTCCTTATCCCTCCCTACGACTTGTGCTTCCGTCACAGCCGCTGTTGTTTCCCGGTTGTAACGGACTTCCTGCACACTAGGGACATTTTCTTGCATGAAAGTGAAAGGAATGCGGTCTTCCGTGATCCCCTTCAACTGCCTTCTCATATTCTTCAACTTATTGGCCATTTTCAACCTAGAAACACTGATTTGAGGGCAACACTACAAAGGCAACAAATTTTATTTTAGTACATTTTGATGTTCAAAGTAATGAAACACAATTTGACAGTCCTGGGAATAAGATAATAATACACATTAATATTTACTAGAAATCAAACACCCCAACACAATGAAATTATTTACTAGATAAGAGGTTACATGTAGGACGAGCTACAAAGGAACTTTGTGAATTATTTTTTACTATTTTATAATGTAAATATGCGGTGGTGGCAACATGATGGCCAACACTACCAACTCTTTTATCCAAAATCTATTTACTGAAGGACGCAAAAAGCTACCTAGAACAATTAGAGCTCAAGCACTGGACAAATTAATTTCATCTTGGTTCAGTCGGCTGGGTGCGCATACCTTTTGTGCAGCAGGTTCGGTGTTTGACTTCGAAATCATCGATCATGTCAGAGATCTCATACATAGCATCCTTGAGCCGCCCCAACCACAGACGCACCGCCTGATCCGTGATGGACCGCCTCTCAGCGTCTTCGAGCAAGGCCTCCACCGTCTGCAGCGAGGATCTCATCTTCTGTAGGTCGCTCACGAAGTTCAACTGCAGCTTGATCTGCCCTTTGATGGCGGACATGATCTGTTTGCTCACGACACCCAGGATGGCCGAGGCGATGATGCCCCCGACATGCGCCATGGCTGCTCAAGCCTCTCGCTCCTCAATGGGCTGATGGCTGAGGCGGAAGTGTGTGCCCGTGTGGACGATCGATCAGCCTTTCTCACGCCTGTTGGAGTTCAGGTTGCGCCAGTTCAACCGTCAACGCCTATGAGTATTTGACGGCCGTGCTGAGCCAACGGAAGCAACCTAGACCAGAATCTTCGTGAGTTCATATGTATTTTGCCCTCGGTCTTGTCATCATCCTACATTCCTTCGCCGGTCATCCATCCATGAGACAAGTACCGAAGGCAGACCTTGTAATCATCTTCATCAGCGGAGTTTCTGTACTGCTGAAGATGCTGTGTTCATTAAAAAAAAATGCTCCAACACCCTATAGGGAGAGTGTTTTTTGGTCCCTCAAGAATAGGTTAATTATCCTTTTGCCCTCAGTCGTGTCCATTTGCTCAGTTTTGCCCTCAGTTGCGAATTGTGCTCATTTTTGCCCCTAGTGTGCCTGCATCAACTCATTCCGTGAAAACTGCCGTCTCGACAACCTTTTGACTCGGCCCTTACAGGTGGGACCAGGCGGCAGAGACGCGCTAGACGATCAGACCACTGCACACGTTGCTTGTGGGACCCAGTAAAGAGCCGTTGAGCAGAGAGCCATTGCGGGTGTGCTATATAAGCGGGCGACAGAGAGCGGCGCGCGGTGACCACGGTGACAGAGAGAGCGGGCGACAGAGAGCGGCGCGCGGTGAGCACGGCGACAGAGAGAGCGGGCGACAGAGAGCATGGCGGTGACCACGACGATAGAGAGAGCAGCGGTGGGAAGGTAGCTCTAGAGGGCGCGGTGGCGTTGAGATCCCCTTCGGCTCCGAGCTCCATGTCTTCTTCAAGCTCCCGCGCCACCTCGCGGATGCATAGCCCGACGCGTGAAGGTGCCTATCTTCGTCTGCCCGCGGTGTCGGGCGGCCGTTGATCGGAGGATTTCTCACACATCGAGGAACCAGAATCGTCCGCTCTACGTGTGCAGCGAGAATGGGGTAAGAATCAGGGCAGTTGTACCATTTTCGTGATCGGGATCTTTGAGCGACGGGTTGATCTGTTTGGCGTTCATGCAGGTGAAATATTTCTTCCTTTGGGTCGATGCTCTGGCCAAGACCCTGATAAATGAACTGCAAGATGAGCATGAAGAATGGTTGCGCATGCTGCCACGAACGGCAGTGACCGCAGCACGAGCTCCAGAAGAAGAGATGGAAGGCGAAGCACGCACTGACAGAGAGCTAGCTGGTGCTGTTGAGCTTAGGATGTTGAAGAAGAAGGTTAGGAAGCTTGAAGATCAAGCACAAATACCCATTTTCAATTACTTTTGGGCATTTGTAGCTATGGTAATCGCACTGGGTGTAATGTTAAAATTGTATGGAAAGACATGAATTATGGAGGAATTTGTAAGCTTGAAATTGTATGAGAAATTCACCTTGTTTGGTCAAAGTTGTTTAAATGTTGAAAAAAGAAGAAGAAATGACTACCATTTAAAAATGTTGAAAAAAGGGAGAAGAAATGAGAAATTTAGAAACTTTGATCAATGAAATGCAGCTCTTTGCTCTGTCTTTTTGTAAAAAAAAAAAGGTTCCTTCGTGGGGCAAATTCAGAGCGGAGAGCCAAGTGCCGGCTAGACTAATGAGCCAACTGCATCCAATTAGGCCCATTCGGGGCTGGGCAAATGAGATCTCTTGCGTGTTTTTCTATTTTCTGTTTTGATTTAATTTAGGCAGTAAATCATGTTATTTAATGCTGAAACTTTTTGTGGAAGCTAATAAAATTATTCCAGAGCCAAACAATTAAGTTTAGAATTTTTTTGGAGCTGTTAAATATTTAAGAAATTTAATTACTCCAAATCAAATACACCATGATTTAAATCAAAGACCAAAATGTCATGGAAAATGTGCCTCAGCTCTGGTAGAGGTTTACACCTGGTGCCAAAATTAATGAACATTTTTGAAGGGCATTACATTGAGAAAAAAATAATTTATCTAAAAAAAGAAGGGTGGAAAATGCACAAAAAATTGGTGTGGCTGGGACTCGAACCCAGGACCGCGTGAGTTTGTGGCGTTTAGGGCTGCGCTTGGTAACCGCTAGGGCAGATGGAAAGACTTTGAAAGGAAGCTATACACAGTGAGACCATGACTTGGTTTAGGTTTAAAAACACATGTTTGTACTGAATGTTGCACACCCGTGAGAGTGGTTTCCTTCATTTTGCACTGAAATTTTGAAGGGTTGGAAACGTATGTTTGCACTGCCACATGATTCTGGTTAGAGTGGCACTTGGTTTAGGATTTAAAAGTAACAAATGTGCATGTTAGTTCATGACTTGGTTTAGGGAAGAAATGATATCTTTGGGCACGGACATTTTTGAACACACATAATAACTTGGATAGATAAGATACAACACACCGTACTCTTACATAGATGGGTACCCTACATAGATAGATAAATCCAGGGACATGACATGACATGACATGGCATGCACGACATAGAAAAGCAACAAAATAAAAACGATAAAACTAAAACATGACGAGCTTGACGAACAACTTCACTCCAGGCTCGCACCCCTTCTTGAACATCTTCATCTTGACCTTTCTTCCACCTTGGCCGCGTGCCCCTTCAACACCGTCTTCAACTTCACTCCTCCTCCTCGTTGTAGGGAAGGGAGTGCATCTGGTTTTCAGTGGGGAAGATGCACTCGTAGTTGGTGAAAATGTTGTACACCGTGAAGAAGATGGACTCGCAGCCGCACCAAAACACTTGGCCAAGGAGCTCGCGCGCGTCAAACGGGTTGGTGAAGGTGACCGTGAGCAGTAGGAGGATGCCGGCGCGGTCACGAACCTCGTTGATGGTCTACATCCTAGGCGAGCCCCGTGGAGGTGGGCATAGCCGGCTCTAAGGAAGGCGCGGGTGAGGTCGACGGACCCCCTCCACCTTGAAGTCGCCCACACACGAAGCTCCCTCTCCACGAGCACGCCCGGTGGGTAGCGCAGCTCCGGCACGACAGGCGGACGAAGGAAGGTCAGCCCGTTGTACTGCATCTTCACTTGGTCGCTTGGAGGGCTCGGTTGCTTGGGTGTTTGAAGTTGGAGAGAATGGATCTGGCTTTTGGGTGGTGAGTGGGACAGGAAGAGAGGCACCCCATATAAATAGGCCTATGGATGGGAGATGAAGAAACAAGGGATGAGAATGGTGCGTGTGTGAATCCAGACGCGTGTGTGTATCCGTTAAGTTTTGGACCCTTAAATTTTGGCACAGAAACGATGCATGGGGCGCGTGCGTGCATCTAAATCACCGCATAGGGATGCTCTTTGACCGGGCGCGTGCATTTGAATTGCTGCCATAATTAGATGCACCGCATAGGGATGCTCTTTGACCGGGCGCGTGCATTTGAATTGCTGCCGTAATCTGAAACAATGGCTTAATTCTGAATCAATATGTGCATGGCCACGTCGCTCGCCTAGCTCGCCTCGCTCGCATGCATGCACGTCCGCCTCCCGCGCATGCATTCCCATGTTGCCGGCCTTCCCATGCATGCAGGCCTGGAAAGGCTGAAACGGGCAATTAATTACGCTCAGGCCCGGACAGCGAGACGGCCCAACGGTCCATCCAGCGCGCCCAGTACGTGCTGAGAAAAAAATCGCGCAGCCAATCAGATGGCATCTCGCGGATTGCCCCCCCTCCTCCCCGCAGATTCCTTCTAGAAGGGTTAGATCAACGGTCCTTGATCGCGCTAGGGTTAGATGGACGACCCTTGTTCAGCGCTAGGGTTAGCGGGGTTTGGGAGGGGTTTGGAGCAGTCAAACATAGGTTTGACCAGATTTCAAATGAGCATAATAAATTAAATAAAAATCAGAAAAAAGAAAAACCTACGCACATAGTCTTCTTATGTCATATACTAACGATTTAAGTTGATAAACAAGATTTACATACATTTAAACAAAAAATTCATGTGTCTTATGTGATATCTCAAGTATCTCAAACTCTCTTGTATGAAGTGACACTACTAGGGAAAAGCCTATACACAGAAAGTTACTAGTAGCGAGGGTTAAAAATAGTAGCGAGGGTTTTTAACCCTCGCTACTACTAAGCGGTCTCTACCGTGCCCCCCGGGACATGCCATAGTAGTAGCGCGGGTTTTTAAAACCTCACTACTACTAAGTTTGATAGCAGTAGCGTTTGTTTTTAGCCCTCGCTACTACTAAGTGGTGCCATAGTAGAAGCGAGGGGGTAAAAAACCGCGCTACTACTAAAGGTCCCATTTTCAAACTCTACCCCCCCTGGATCGCCTTTTCAGTTTTAAAAAAAATAAAAGAAAATGATGAAAATGTCAAAAAATAAAAGAAAATAAGTTTCCCATGTGATATGTGGTCTAGTTGTTGGGAAAATTTGCAAATATGAATTTCGACTTTATTTGCAAAATCTCTCAAGAATTTGTAATCATCTACTCGAAAGGTTACATCCAAATTTAACAGGGGGAACCCCGTTAAACATTTTCAAAATCATCAAAAACCTAACAGAAAAAAAGTTACGGGGCTTTTAAGATCTAGAGTTGAAAAAATCGAAAAAAATTCAAACTGTGTGGTCAAACTGTGGTCAAACAATGGTCAAACTAATTATTCTAGAATATTAGTGTTACTAAATAATTATTTTTGTTTTTTTGAATTTTGGTCAAATCTGGTCAAACTGTGGTCAAACTAATTATTCAAGAAATATTAGTGTTACTAATTTTTTAGAACAATAGTTTCAAACTCAAATAGTGAAATGTGTGACTTCATGCTCAAGCTAAATTCCTGAGGTTAATAGGATTGACATCTTACTAATGTCAGGAAAACAACAAGTGCAGACTTGGAAACGAGGGAGAATAGAACTCGGAAGTTAAGCGTGCTTAGGCTGGAGTAGTGAGAGGATGGGTGACCGTCCGGGAAGTTAGATGATTTGGAATGATGAGGGGTGATTAGAGATTAAATTGAGCAGCGATGAGGGGTGATTAGAGATTTGAGGTTAAAATAATTCAAAAATTTGAAAATTAGGAAACAAATCAAATATTTTTTCAAAAAATTCAAAAACTCAGATTGGTAGTAGTAGCGGGTTTTACCCACGCTACTACTAAAGGATATAGTAGTAGCGCTGGTGGCACCCAGCCATCGCTATATCGTTAGTCAGAAGCGCCTTATTAGTAGCGCCGGCCCCCGCGCTACTAATAGGCCCAAAACCCGCGCTGCTGCTAGGCTTTTCCCTAGTAGTGTGAAGAGAAGTGTTTGGGGGAAATGAACATGAAAATTTCAAAAAACTCACCACTGCTTCATGTTGGAGGTACTAATTAAGAAGGATCCAGGCTTACTTTTTCATTTTGATGTTTTAGACTTGTTTAAATCTTGGTCAAAGTTAGGTTTGACCATAATTCAAATGAGCAAACAAATAAAAAAAATCAAAAAAATGGAAAACCAGCGCACATAGTCTTTATATATAGAATATATGTGTAGGAAAGTTATTTGGCTGATTTATACAAGGTCGAAAAAAACCTTGCTTAGAAATGAGGCCGTTTACCCTACGTTTGGACCCTCTTTTTTAGCACATTTTTCATGAAATTTCAAAAACGTCACCACAGCTTCATTTTGGAGTGACTAAGAAGGATCCAGGCTTACTTTTTCATTTTGATGTTTTAGACTTGTTTAAATCTTGGTCAAAGTTAGGTTTGACCAGAATTCAAATGAGCAAACAAAATCAAAAAATCAAAAAAAAGAAAAAACCAGCACACATAGTTTATTTATATAGAATATATGTGTAGGAAGTTATTTGGCTCATCTAGATAAGGTCAAAAAAATCTTGCTTAGAAATAAGGCCGTTTACCCTACCTTTGGAGCTCTTTTTAGCACATTTTTCATGAATGTGAGTTTACCAAAGTTTCGAAAGAATTACAACATGCATATAGCATGTCAAATTTGAAGTTCTAACATAGGTCCAACATCATTCAAACATAGTTCTAACATAGGTCCAACATCATTCAACAGAAATACAACATTATTCATAATGTTTCATAATTATTCATAAATAGCGTTGGGGCTTCTGTCTGTTCCTTGAGCTTCTTGCCATCACTTTGCTCCTCGTGCACCTTGTGCTTATTGTTTCTTCTCTTCTCCTCTTGGTTGTCGGTACCTTGCGCGTCTTCTTCAAACCTATCGCGGAGCTGTGCAAAACATAAAGGGTAATGAGATAATGTCAAGTCATAAATGTACAGTAGTATTTACACGATTTACATACCTAGCAGAACTCACAACAACAGAAGGCTGGTCACCATTTATAACATCACTTGGATCACCATTTGAAGCCTCATCTGGATCCTCATTTGGATCACCATTTGGAGCCTCACTTGAAACACCATTTGGAGCCTCACTTAAATCATCATTTGGAGGATATTTTGTATCATCGTCAAAATCATGCGGTTGTTGACCATCATTTTCATCATCTAGTTGAGGCAACCGGCTACTGACCAACATTTTCATCGAAGCCTTCATCGAAACTCTCTTCGAACGCTGGATCTACTGTGTTATCACAATACTTTCCAAAATGACCAGACCCACCGCACCTTGTGCACTTACAGTTCCTCGATCCAAGTCCAGCTGCTTCGCTGCGAGGTCTGATTCGACTCTTCCTTGGTCTACATGCTGCTCTCTTCACAACTGGAGCGTAAAGCTTGAATCCAGGTTCCACCATGTCCCATTGTTGTTTTCCCTCCATAGCAGGCAAGGCTGTCACGCCCAAGATGCGACCCTATCCAAAAGGAACTCGAAGGTCCCACCAAGGATAGAAGCGCATCTTGAAGACGCTTTTGCAAGGTGGATATCATTACATCAACGTTACATAATAGATGGGGATACATACATAAGGCACAAATGCCACAAGGATACAATAACATCATATACAAGATCAACATCCGACTACGGATGAAACATAAACAGAAACTCAAACGACATCCACCCTGCTAGCCCAGGCTGCCGACCTGGAACCTATCCCCTGATCGAAGAAGCAGAAGAAAAACTCCAAATAGGCAAACATCGCTCTCGCGTCATGATCATTGCATCACCTGTACCTGCAACTGGTGGTGTAGTAATCTGTGAGCCACGAGGACTCAGCAATCCCATTACCATGGGTATCAAGACTAGCAAAGCTTAAAGGGAAGGGAAGGGGTAAAGTGGTGAGGTTGCAGCAGCGACTAAGCATATATGGTGGCTAACATACGCAAATGAGAGCGAGAAGAGGAACAAAGGAACGGTCGTCAACTAGTAATGATCAAGAAGTGATCCTGAACTCCTACTTACGCCGACATAACCCGAAACCGTGTTCTCCTCTCGATCAACCCCAAAAGAGACACTCACGGTTACGCATACGGTTGGTGTATTTTAGAAGAGTTTGCTTCAAGTTTACTACAACCGGATATTAACAAATTCCATCTACCACATAACATGGCACGGCTCTCGAAAGTTTATACCCTGCAGGGTGTCCCAACTTAGCCCATGATAAGCTCTCGCGATCAACGAAGGATATTCCTTCTCCCGGAAGACCCGATCAGTCTCGAATCCTGCCACAAGACATTTCGACAGAATAAAACAAGATCAGCAAGATCGCCTGATGCGCCGACAATCCCGATAGGAGCTGCACATATCTCGTTCTTAGGGCAACACCGGATGAGACAGCTACGAGTAAAACCAGGCCTCAAGTTTCCCATGGTGGCCCATGAAGGCTTTCGATTCGAACCAGCACTTAGAGAAGCACCGCCCGGGGACTAATAAATATGACCTCGAGAGAGCGACTCCCAAGGAAAAGTAGGTGGTGGTGAGGCAAATGGTAAAACCAATGTTGGGCCTTCTTTGGAGGAGTCTTATTCAAAGCGAACTGTCAAGGGGTCCCATAAATCACCCGACCGCGTTAGGGACGCAAAATCCGGGAACATAACACCGATATGACGGAAACTAGGGCGACAAGAGTGGAACAAAACACCAGGCATAAGGCCGAGCCTTCCACCCTTTACCAAGTATATAGATGCATTAATTAAATAAGATATATTGTGATATCCCAACAAGTAAACATGTTCCAACAAGGAACAACACCTCCATGTTCCAACAAGGAACAAACTTCATCTTCACCTGCAACTAACAACGCTATAAGAGGGGCTGAGCAAAGCGGTAACATAGCCAAACAACGGTTTGCTAAGAAGGGTGCAAAAGGTTAGAGGCTGACATGGCAATTTGGGATGGCTTGAATAAACAGGTGATAGGTAACGCAACATAGTGATAGAACGAAGCAACTAGCATAGCAATGATAGTAGTGAGATCCAGGGTAGCGGTCATCTTGCCTAAAATCCACAAGGAAGAAGAACGAGTCCATGAAGAAGACGAACGGATGAAGCCGAACCAAGCGTAGACGAACGAATCCTCACGATCGCAACGAAACAGGAACTAACAAGAAGAAGCACACAACATGGTAAACACACCACACATGAAGAACAAAATGTCCGAACGTGAACTAACAAGTCAAGTTTCATATAAAGTTCATTAGATTCGGAGCTACGGTCTAGAAGATATGAGCAAAACAAGTTAACCATGGCATTGATGCAAAATGCATACAAACATCAAGCAAACACCTCAAAACAAGGATGCAACATGATAATATGAAACTACATGCAAAATAAAGCAAGTTTCATATAGAGCACACTCAAAACGGAGCAACGGTTCAACACATACACACAATGCAAGTCATAACAACAATCTGTCCAAAACAGCAACTAGGCATATTGCAAGCACCAAAACAACATGCTACAGGACCTCAACGTAATAACAAAAGGCATGGGCATGATGTACAGGTAAAGCATTACAAAACATGAACACTGAGCTATCTCCAGAAATCACTAGAACATGCTCAAACACACATGGCAAGATTGCAAATAATAACAGTTTCAGACTTTAGCAAAAATAACATCAGGTTGCAATGTTTAGAGCTATAAAACAACATGCTACAGGAACTTAACATGGCAAACAAAGGCATGGCATGAATCTACTAATTGCATAGAACAAATGTCCTTTACCGACAATGAGCCAAAAAGGATAAGAAGATATGATGGCACCCATGTAAACATAGCAAGTTATATTACAGATTCATACATGACATGAACAACGATAAGTAGGCATGTTGGTGAGCTTGAACCACTCACCACAGAGCAATACATGACATGGCAAGGCAACTCACAGTAATAAGACATGCATAGAAGCTATACATGGCAAGAACAACATCATAGCATACACGGATCAACTACAACAACCTTGGCAAAATTGAATAACATGTAAACAACCTGCCAGGAAACATTTTATAGCAAAAGTAGAGCTCGATTGACTCAAGCTATGGCACTCCATAATTGAAAACAAGGGCATGGATGGATAGAGAATAACCATATGTTCAAAACATCCTTACTGAAGTATCTCAAAATAAGCATGGATCTCTCGGTAGCATCAAGTTTACATGACATAAAAATATCAGTGAGCAGGGGCTGAAATCAGCAACATCATGAAGCCTAGTTTGCATGCTTGTGCTAGTCACCACAGAGATCACAAAAATACATGGCATACACCCCTGTAAATATGGCATGGCATATTACAAAACACATGTAGGACTCAAGTTCATAGGATGCACACATCAATCATGGCAAAAATGACAAAAGTGCATGTTCTGATAAGAATCTGAAACTAACATCACATAGCCCTCTTCTAACAGCATTTCGGGCATCAAGATGGGCTCAAATGAAAATGATGCACTGAGGTGAAATGATGTACTGCCGAGACGAACAATTTGACATATTACACGCACGAAACGGAGCTACGGATGCAGAGATACGATGCAACGAACATGCAACAAAATAAACACAGGTAAAAGACTTAGAGGAAATAACGGGGGGAGGAGAAGTCAACCCTCGGGCACGGACGACGAGGACGGCCGGGATCCTCGCCGGAGACGACAGGGACGGCGGTCGGAGTTGAGGAAAGGGGCCGGGGTGGCGGATCCGGCCGCCTGGCCACCGGATCCGGCCGGAGCGGGACCGACGGCGGCGTAGGGCGCGCCGGCGAAGCTCGAGCTCGGCTCGGGCGCCCATACGCGCGGCGGCGGCAGGCAGCCCGGCGGGTCTAAGGCGGCGGCGGCGGGCGCCGAGACGCTGGGCCGGGCGGCGCGGAAGGGCTCCATGGCGTCTGGCCGGACGGCGGCGGGAAGCCGAGGCGACGGGTGGCGAGCGGAGGTCGCCGGCGGATGGTCGGCGGCGGCGACGCGAGGGGACGGCGCGAGGCGGCGACGCGCACGGGCGGCGGCGGGGGCGATGCGGGCCGGGCGGGCGCGCTCGGCCTCGCCAGCCCGCGCTGGTGGCGGCGAGTGGGCGCGACCGGGACACGTGGCGACGGCGGGTTGGCCCGGCGGAGCGGGCGGACACGTCCGCTGCCCTGATTTTTGTCCGGCGGCGGCGGGTGGAGTTTTTCTATGGTTAGGGGAGAAGAAGACCCAGATTTGGAGGGGAGGCTTATTTATAGGTAGAAGGAGCTAGGAGAGTCCAAATGAGGTGCGGTTTTCGCCACGCGATCGTGATCGAACGATCGAGAGCATGGGGAGTTTGCTGGGTTTTGGGCCACTTTGAAGGGTGTTGGGCTGCAACACAAAAGAGGCTTTTATGTTACCGGTTAACCGTTGGAGTACCAAACGACCTCCAAATGGCACGAAACTTGACAGGCGGTCTACCGGTGCTATACCAAGGCCGCTTGACAAACCTCGGTCCATTCCGAGACCGTTTAACACCCGCACACGAAAAGAGGTAAAAGAGGGCGCCGGGAGACATAGGAGTGCCGGATTGCAAAACGGACAACGGGGAAAAGGCTCGGATGCATGAGACGAACATGTATGCCAATGCGATGCACCTGATGACATGATATAAAATGCAGATGATGACATGGCAAAGTGCAACACGCAAGCACATGACATGGCAAAGACGGCGAATAACTGGCAGACACCTGGCGCATCGAATCCGGGGCGTTACAACACTCCTCCACTAACAAGAGATCTCGTCCCGAGATCTTAGGACCGAGACGGAAGGGAAAAAGGAAGAGGTGAAACAAGAACTCAAGAGAAGAAGCAAAGAATCGAGAGCACTCAAGAAGAAGAGAAGAACGACGAGAATGACGAGAATCGAAGGCTCACGAAATTGAATGAAAAGAACTTAGAAAGAAGGATTGACTGGAGTTGTTGAGAAAATCAACAACGAAAAAAATAAGCTTGTTGTGTACTTATGGTAACATCTCAAGATCATAAGGTGATAACCGGCCACAAACCATAATGATTGGATAGCATAGAAGAACGAAGAAATGCAAAACTCCAGTTCAAAAGAATACGAAGAATTAAATGCACTTCGAGATGCGAGAGGAAAAGATACTTGAACTCCACCAACAAAATGTTGATGAACTCTTGAAGAATGAATTAAATCCTGAAGAACCACCATGAAGAACTCCGGTAAACGAGATAAAATGAAGGAAGAAAGAATAAGATGAGCCTGCGATGAATTAGATGGAGGATTCTGACGAAATGGCCGAGGAAATTTAAACTCCGGAAAAGAATAATGAAAACACTTCGAGCTAGAATTTATTCATTATGAACAAACTCCGAAGGAAAGGATTACTCACTTGGATGAAATAAGAATAAGATTTATTGTATGCTTATCCCTCATCAAATTAAATTGATGACAAGCAATGGATTTTGCATACTACTTATTCTTCTTGAAAAAGAATCGAGAAGTGACATATCGCAAACTTGAGAAGGTCTTCATGAACCACCGGTAGGATTGAAAAGAACGAATGGATTAATATGATAAACAAGGAAAAGAATCTTGAACGAACCAACGTAAGAATTCAAAAATGACTGATGAAAGAGAATGAATCACCGGGAAGAATTAGAAAAGCACAAAGATACTTGAGGGAAATTAGAGAAAAGAGATCGAAGAGATCGCGAACTGATTAACGAATGCTTGAACGCAGCACCGGAAGAATATTGAGACGAACGAAGGGGCACGAATATGGAATAATTGGAGAACGAATTTGAAAAACTTAGAATGGAGAGATATTTCGAAAAGATGTCCTCCGGATGATCGGAATAGAAAAGCAACTCCTGAAATACTCCGGATGGGTAAGAAAAGAATATTTGACAAACGGAATAATTCAAGAGGATAACAAGAAGCTAGAACCACGAATCTCCGGGAGAACGGACAAGATTTAAAAGAAACTCTACTTCGGTCTTCAAGGACGACGAGAAATAACACCAAAATTACTGAGGTACTCCGGGAGAATGAAAAGCAAAGAGGTTGAGCCAATAATTAAAATGATTTGAAATCGATCTTGGAAAAGCATCTGACTGATGAAATTCATCATTACGTCACACTTGAAAAGAATTAAGAATAACTCCGGGGAAATTAGAAGAGTCAGGTAAGATCCTGGGAAAAGACCTGTGGGTTAGGGCCCACTGAAAAGAAAACACCGTTGGAAAGGATTGTTGAAGAGATAGATGATGCACCGGAACAATTGAAATATTTGAATGAGGTGATAACCTCAATTAATTGGAACACGATTTAATCTCCCGAGATGTCTTCGAACTCCGGAATGATAAATCAAGGCGAGGCGAACAAGCAAAGGGAAATATTTGAGCTGATGGAAAGAATACGATCGGCAACGAAAAACTTGAATTGAATCCACCGGGAAGAAAAGAGATGATGAATGTCAAACGAGACGAGAATTCACCGTTGAAACAATTGAGGAAGATTCCACACGAATGAAATTGATGCTCGAAATAGACTCAGGCTCCGGGAAGAAGAGGGTGGGAGGGCGGGAAAAACAAAGGCAACTTGGAAGGGGAAACGACGAATATCTTGAAGAGAAAAACACCGATTGAAATCATTGAGGAAAGAAAGCAAAGACTTCACACGAGTAGGATGGATACTCAATTACGGACTCCGGTTCCGAGAAGAAGAACAGGGAGGGCGGGTGGGAAAAGAAAACAACTGAGGATTGAACTCAAAGATGAAGAGGCTCGAGTCAACTTGACGAGAAATGCACCGGATGAAAAGAGCTGAGAGCCAACGATCGACAAACCAACTGCGTGATCCTAAAGAAAAATTTGAAGGGGAAGAGAAGTAATTCAAAACACCTACGTCAAGATTCCTTACCAGAGCGACGAAGGGGCTGAGGAGTAAAAAGAATTCCTACTCTCCGATATAACTAGACTCAGAAAACAATTTTCTTCTAGACTCGACAACGGCCAAACTACACGATCAATCAAGGGGGCTCCTAGGGTCGGTCGAGGCTCTGATACCAACTTGTCACGCCCAAGATGCGACCCTATCCAGAAGGAACTCAAAGGTCCCACCAAGGATAGAAGCGCATCTTGAAGACGCTTTTGCAAGGTGGATATCATTACATCAACATTACATAATAGATGGGGATACATACATAAGGCACAAATGCCACAAGGATACAATAACATCATATACAAGATCAACATCCGACTACGGATGAAACATAAACAGAAACTCAAACGACATCCACCCTGCTAGCCCAGGCTGCCGACCTGGAACCTATCCCCTGATCGAAGAAGCAGAAGAAAAACTCCAAACAGGCAAACATCGCTCTCGCGTCATGATCATCGCATAACCTGTACCTACAACTAGTGGTGTAGTAATCTGTGAGCCACGAGGACTCAGCAATCCCATTACCATGGGTATCATGACTAGCAAAGCTTAAAGGGAAGGGAAGGGGTAAAGTGGTGAGGTTGCAGCAGCGACTAAGCATATATGGTGGCTAACATACGCGAATGAGAGCGAGAAGAGGAACAAAGGAACGGTCGTCAACTAGTAATGATCAAGAAGTGATCCTGAACTCCTACTTACGTCCGACATAACCCAGAAACCGTGTTCTCCTCTCGATCAACCCCGAAAAGAGACACTCACGGTTACGCACACGGTTGGTGTATTTTAGAACAGTTTGCTTCAAGTTTACTACAACCGGATATTAACAAATTCCCATCTGCCACATAACCGCGGCACGGCTCTCGAAAGTTTATACCTGCAGGGTGTCCCAACTTAGCCCATGATAAGCTCGCGATCAACGAAGGATATTCCTTCTCCCGGAAGACCCGATCAGTCTCGGAATCCGGCTACAAGACATTTCGACAACAATAAAACAAGACCAGCAAGACCGCCTGATGCGCCGACAATCCCGATAGGAGCTGCACATATCTCGCTCTCGTGGCAACACCGGATGAGACAAAGCACGAGTAAAACCAGGCCTCGAGTTTCCCACGGTGGCCCAAGAAGGTGTTCGGTTCGAACCAGCACTTAGAGAAGCACCGCCCGGGGGGCTAAATAAAGATGACCCTCGAGAGAGCGACTCCCAAGGGAAAAGTAGGTGGTGGTGAGGCAAATGGTAAAACCAATGTTGGGCCTTCTTTGGAGGAGTCTTATTCAAAGCGAACTGTTAAGGGGTCCCATAAATCACCCGACCGCGTTAGGGACGCAAAATCCGAGAACATAACACCGATATGACGGAAACTAGGGCGGCAAGAGTGGAACAAAACACCAGGCATAAGGCCGAGCCTTCCACCCTTTACCAAGTATATAGATGCATTAATTAAATAAGATATATTGTGATATCCCAACAAGTAAACATGTTCCAACAAGGAACAACACCTCCATGTTCCAACAAGGAACAAACTTCATCTTCACCTGCAACTAACAACGCTATAAGAGGGGCTGAGCAAAGTGGTAACATAGCCAAACAACGGTTTTCTAGGAAGTGTGCAAAAGGTTAGAGGCTGACATGGCAATTTGGGATGGCTTGAATAAACATGTGATAGGTAATGCAGCATAGCGATAGAACGAAGCAACTAGCATAGCAATGATAGTAGTGAGATCCAGGGTAGCGGTCATCTTGCCTGAAATCCCGCAAGGAAGAAGAACGAGTCCATGAAGAAGACGAACGGATGAAGCCGAACCAAGCGTAGACGAACGAATCCTCACGATCGCAACGAAACAAGAACTAACAAGAAGAAGCACACAACATGGTAAACACACCACACATGAACAAGACATGATGCACAACAAGCATGATGCATGACAAATCTAGATGAGGCTACTCATGGCAAGAGATGATGCAAACAAGAGCAACACATCAGAGCAAGTTTAAATGAGGCCGGGAACAACATATAACAATTCCGGTAAGTCCTCATATGCAAATTTCGAAATTGGTCCAGATCTGAATAAACCTTATGTTCAAGTTGTTGAACAGCAAGTTAAGATGCACCACGATGATCTACACGAAATTCTAGTCAAGTTTCATATAAAGTTCATTAGATTCGGAGCAACGGTCTAGAAGATGTGAGCAAAACAAGTTAACCATGGCATTGATGCAAAATGCATACAAACATCAAGCAAACACCTCAAAACAAGGATGCAACATGATAATATGAAACTACATGCAAAATCAAGAAAGTTCCATATAGAGCACACACAAAACGGAGCAACGGTTCAACACATACACACAATACAAGTCATAACAAGAATCTGTCCAAAACAACAACTAGGCATATTGCATGCACCAAAACAACATGCTACAGGACCTCAACGTAATAACAAAAGGCATGGGCATGATGTACATGTAAAGCATTACAAAACATGAGCACTGAGCTATCTCCAGAAATCACTAGAACATGCTCAAACACACATGGCAAGATTGCAAATAATAACAGTTTCAGACTTTAGCAAAAATAACATCAGGTTGCAATGTTTAGAGCTATCAAACAACATGCTACAGGAACTTAACATGGCAAACAAAGGCATGGCATGAATCTACTAATTGCATAGAACAAATGTCCTTTACCGACCATGAGCCAAAAAGGATAAGAAGATATGATGGCACCCATGTAAACATAGCAAGTTATATTACAGATTCATACATGGCAGGAACAATGATAAGTAGGCATGTTGGTGAGCTTGAACGACTCACCACAGAGCAATAAATGACATGGCAAGGCAACTCACAGTAATAAGACATGACATAGAAGCTATACATGGAAAGAACAACATCATAGCATACACGGATCAACTACAACAACCTTGGCAAAATTGAATAACATGTAAACAACCTGCCAGGAAACATTTTATAGCAAAGTTAGAGCTCGATTGGCTCAAGCTATGACACTCCATAATTGAAAACAAGGGCATGGATGGATAGAGAATAACCATATGTTCAAAACATGCTTACTGAAGTATCTCAAAATAAGCATGGATCTCTCGGTAGCATCAAGTTTACATGACATAAAAATATCAGCAGAACAGGGGCTGAAATCAGCAACATCATGAAGCCTAGTTTGCATGCTTGTGCTAGTCACCACAGAGATCACAAAAATACATGGCATACACCCCTGTAAATATGGCATGGCATATTACAAAACACATGTAGGACTCAAGTTCATAGGATGCACACATCAATCATGGCAAAAATGACAAAAGTGCATGTTCTGATAAGAATCTGAAACTAACATCACATAGCCCTCTTCTAACAGCATTTCGGGCATCAAGATGGGCTCAAATGAAAATGATGCACTGAGGTGAAATGATGTACTCGTCGAGACGAACAATTTGACATATTACACGCACGAAACGGAGCTACGGATGCAGAGATACGATGCAACGAACATGCAACAAAATAAACACAGGTAAAAGACTTAGAGGAAATAACGGGGGGAGGAGAAGTCAACCCTCGGGCACGGACGACGAGGACGGCCGGGATCCTCGCCGGAGACGACAGGGACGGCGGTCGGAGTTGAGGAAAGGGGCCGGGGTGGCGGATCCGGCCGCCTGGCCACCGGATCCGGCCGGAGCGGGACCGGACGGCGGCGAGGGCGGCAGCGGCGGCGAAGCTCGAGCTCGGGCTCGGCGCCCATGGCCGACGGCGGCGAGGCAGCCGGGCGGGTCAAAGGCGAGGCGGCGGGCGCCGGAGACGCGGGCCGGGCGGCGCGAAGGGCTCATGGCGGCGGCAGCCGGTGGCGGCCGGACGGCGGCGGGAAGCCGAGGCGACGGGCGGCGAGCGGAGGTCGCCGGCGGATGGTCGGCGGCGGCGACGCGAGGGGACGGCGCGAGGCGGCGACGCGCAAGACGGGCGGCGGCGGGCGATGCGGGCGGGCGGGCGCTTCGAACCCGATGGCCCGCGCGGTGGCGGCGGCGGGGCGTGGCCCGGGACACGTGGCGACGGCGGGTTGGTCCGGCGGAGCGGGCGGACACGTCCGCTGCCCGGATTTTTGTCCGGCGGCGGCGGGTGGAGTTTTTCTAGGGTTAGGGGAGAAGAAGACCCGAGATTTCGGAGGGGGAGGCTTATTTATAGGTAGAAGGAGCTAGGAGAGTCCAAATGAGGTGCGGTTTTCGGCCACGCGATCGTGATCGAACGACCGAGAGCATGGAGGGGAGTTTTCTGGGTTTTGGGCCACTTTGGAAGGGGTGTTGGGCTTCAACACAAAAGAGGCTTTTGCGGTTACCCGGTTAACCGTTGGAGTACCAAACGACCTCCAAATGGCACGAAACTTGACAGGCGGTCTACCGGTGCTATACCAAGGCCGCTTGACAAACCTCGGTCCATTCCGAGACCGTTTAACACCCGCACACGAAAAGAGGTAAAAGAGGGCGCCGGGAGACATAGGAGTGCCGGATTGCAAAACGGACAACGGGGAAAAGGCTCGGATGCATGAGACGAACATGTATGCCAATGCGATGCACCTGATGACATGATATAAAATGCAGATGATGACATGGAAAAGTGCAACACGCAAGCACATGACATGGCAAAGACGGCGAATAACTGGCAGACACCTGGCGCATCGAATCCGGGGCGTTACAACACTCCTCCACTAACAAGAGATCTCGTCCCGAGATCTTAGGACCGAGACGGAAGGGAAAAAGGAAGAGGTGAAACAAGAACTCAAGAGAAGAATCAAAGAATCGAGAGCACTCAAGAAGAAGAGAAGAACGACGAGAATGACGAGAATCGAAGGCTCACGAAATTGAATGAAAAGAACTTAGAAAGAAGGATTGACTGGAGTTGTTGAGAAAATCAACAACGAAAAAAAAATAAGCTTGTTGTGTACTTATGGTAACATCTCAAGATCATAAGGTGATAACCGGCCACAAACCGAAATGATTGGATAGCATAGAAGAACGAAGAAATGCAAAACTCCAGTTCAAAAGAATACGGAGAATTAAATGCACTTCGAGATGCGAGAGGAAAAGATACTTGAACTCCACCAACAAAATCTTGATGAACTCTTGAAGAATGAATTAAATCCTGAAGAACCACCATGAAGAACTCCGGTAACAAAAGGATGACGAGATAAAATGAAGGAAGAAAGAATAAGATGAGCCTGCGATGAATTAGATGGAGGATTCTGACGAAATGGCCGAGGAAATTTAAACTCCGGAAAAGAATAATGAAAACACTTCGAGCTAGAATGTATTCATTACGAAAAAACTCCGAAGGAAAGGATTACTCACTTGGATGAAATAAGAATAAGATTTATTGTATGCTTATCCCTCATCAAATTAAATTGATGACAAGCAATGGATTTTGCATACTACTTATTCTTCTTGAAAAAGAATCGAGAAGTGACATATCGCAAACTTGAGAAGGTCTTCATGAACCACCGGTAGGATTGAAAAGAACGAATGGATTAATATGATAAACAAGGAAAAGAATCTTGAACGAACCACCGTAAGAATTCGAAAATGACTGATGAAAGAGAATGAATCACCGGGAAGAATTAGAAAAGCACAAAGATACTTGAGGGAAATTAGAGAAAAGAGATCGAAGAGATCGCAAACTGATTAACGAATGCTTGAACGCAGCACCGGAAGAATATTGAGACGAACGAAGGGGCACGAATATGGAATAATTGGAGAACGAATTTGAAAAACTTAGAATGGAGAGATATTCCGAAAAGATGTCCTCCGGATGATCGGAAAAGAAAAGCAACTCCTGAAATACTCCGGATGGGTAAGAAAAGAATATCTGACAAACGGAATAATTCAAGAGGATAACAAGAAGCTAGAACCACGAATCTCCGGGAGAACGGACAAGATTTAAAAGAAACTCTACTTTGGTCTTCAAGGACGACGAGAAATAACACCAAAATTACTGAGGTACTCCGGGAGAATGAAAAGCAAAGAGGTTGAGCCAATAATTAAAATGATTTGAAATCGATCTTGGAAAAGCATCTGACTGATGAAATTCATCCTTACGTCACACTTGAAAAGAATTAAGAATAACTCCGGGGAAATTAGAAGAGTCAGGTAAGATCCTGGGAAAAGACCTGTGGGTTAGGGCCCACTGAAAAGAAAACACCGTTGGAAAGGATTGTTGAAGAGATAGATGATGCACCGGAACAATTGAAATATTTGAATGAGGTGATAACCTCGAATTAATTGGAACACAGACGAATCTCCTGAGATGTCTTCGGAACTCCGGAATGATAAACTGGCGAGAGGCGAACGAGCAAAGGGAAATATTTGAGCTGATGGAAAGAATACGATCGGCAACGAAAAACTTGAATTGAATCCACCGGGGAAGAAAAAGAGATGATGAATGTCAAACGAGACGATAATTCACCGGTTGAAACAATTGAGGGAAGATTCCACACGAATGAAATTGATGCTCGAAATAGACTCAGGCTCCGGGAAGAAGAGGGTGGGAGGGCGGGAAAAACAAAGGCAACTTGGAAGGGGAAACGACGAATATCTTGAAGAGAAAAACACCGATTGAAATCATTGAGGAAAGGAAGCAAAGACTTCGCACGAGTAGGATGGATACTCAATTACGGACTCCGGTTCCGAGAAGAAGAACAGGGAGGGCGGGTGGGAAAAGAAAACAACTGAGGATTGAACTCAAAGATGAAGAGGCTCGAGTCAACTTGACGAGAAATGCACCGGATGAAAAGAGCTGAGAGCCAACGATCGACAAACCAACTGCGTGATCCTTAAGAAAAATTTGAAGGGGAAGAGAAGTAATTCAAAACACCTACGTCAAGATTCCTTACCAGAGCGACGAAGGGGCTGAGGAGTAAAAAGAACTATTACTCTCTGATATAACTAGACTCAGAAAACAATTTTCTTCTAGACTCGACAACGGCCAAACTACACGATCAATCAAGGGGGCTCCTAGGGTCGGTCGAGGCTCTGATACCAACTTGTCACGCCCAAGATGCGACCCTATCCAAAAGGAACTCGAAGGTCCCACCAAGGATAGAAGCGCATCTTGAAGACGCTTTTGCAAGGTGGATATCATTACATCAACATTACATAATAGATGGGGATACATACATAAGGCACAAATGCCACAAGGATACAATAACATCATATACAAGATCAACATCCGACTACGGATGAAACATAAACAGAAACTCAAACGACATCCACCCTGCTAGCCCAGGCTGCCGACCTAGAACCTATCCCCTGATCGAAGAAGCAGAAGAAAAACTCCAAACAGGCAAACATCGCTCTCGCGTCAGGATCATCGCATAACCTGTACCTGCAACTGGTGGTGTAGTAATCTGTGAGCCACGAGGACTCAGCAATCCCATTACCATGGGTATCAATACTAGCAAAGCTTAAAGGGAAGGGAAGGGGTAAAGTGGTGAGGTTGCAGCAGCGACTAAGCATATATGGTGGCTAACATACGCAAATGAGAGCGAGAAGAGGAACAAAGGAACGATCGTCAACTAGTAATGATCAAAAGTGATCCCGAACTCCTACTTACGCCGACATAACCCGAAACCGTGTTCTCCTCTCGATCAACCCCAAAAGAGACACTCACGGTTACGCATACGGTTGGTGTATTTTAGAAGAGTTTGCTTCAAGTTTACTACAACCGGATATTAACAAATTCCATCTGCCACATAACCGCGGGCACGGCTCTCGAAAGTTTATACCCGCAGGGTGTCCCAACTTAGCCCATGATAAGCTCTCGCGATCAACGAAGGATATTCCTTCTCCCGGAAGACCCGATCAGTCTCGAATCCGGCTACAAGACATTTCGACAGCAATAAAACAAGACCAGCAAGACCGCCCGATGCGCCGACAATCCCGATAGGAGCTGCACATATCTCGTTCTCGTGGCAACACCGGATGAGACAGCTACGAGTAAAACCAGGCCTCGAAGTTTCCCAGGTGGCCCAAGAAGCGTTTCGGTTCGAACCAGCACTTAGAGAAGCACCGCCCGGGGCTAAATAAAGATGACCCTCGAGAGAGCGACTCCCAAGGAAAAGTAGGTGGTGGTGAGGCAAATGGTAAAACCAATGTTGGGCCTTGCTTGGAGGAGTCTTATTCAAAGCGAACTGTCTAGGGGTCCCATAAATCACCCGACCGCGTTAGGGACGCAAAATCCGGGAACATAACACCGATATGACGGAAACTAGGGTGGCAAGAGTGGAACAAAACACCAGGCATAAGGCCGAGCCTTCCACCCTTTACCAAGTATATAGATGCATTAATTAAATAAGATATATTGTGATATTCCAACAAGTAAACATGTTCCAACAAGGAACAACACCTCCATGTTCCAACAAGGAACAAACTTCATCTTCACCTGCAACTAACAACGCTATAAGAGGGGCTGAGCAAAGCGGTAACATAGCCAAACAACGGTTTTCTAGGAAGGGTGCAAAAGGTTAGAGGCTGACATGGCAATTTGGGATGGCTTGAATAAACAGGTGATAGGTAACGCAGCATAGCGATAGAACGAAGCAACTAGCATAGCAATGATAGTAGTGAGATCCAGGGTAGCGGTCATCTTCCCTGAAATCCCGCAAGGAAGAGAACGAGTCCATGAAGAAGGCGAACGGATGAAGCCGAACCAAGCGTAGACGAACGAATCCTCACGATCGCAACGAAACAGGAACTAACAAGAAGAAGCACACAACATGGTAAACACACCACACATGAACAAGACATGATGCACAACAAGCATGATGCATGACAAATCTAGATGAGGCTACTCATGGAAAGAGATGATGCAAACAAGAGCAACACATCAGAGCAAGTTTAAATGAGGCCGGGAACAACATATAACAATTCCGGTAAGTCCTCATATGCAAATTTCGAAATTGGTCCAGATCTGAATAAACCTTATGTTGAAGTTGTTGAACAGCAACTTAAGATGCACCACAATGATCTACACGGAATTCTAGTCAAGTTTCATATAAAGTTCATTAGATTCGGAGCTACGGTCTAGAAGATATGAGCAAAACAAGTTAACCATGGCATTGATGCAAAATGCATACAAACATCAAGCAAACACCTCAAAACAAGGATGCAACATGATAATATGAAACTACATGCAAAATAAAGCAAGTTTCATATAGAGCACACTCAAAACGGAGCAACGGTTCAACACATACACACAATACAAGTCATAACAACAATCTGTCCAAGACAGCAACTAGGCATATTGCAAGCACCAAAACAACATGCTACAGGACCTCAACGTAATAACAAAAGGCATGGGCATGATGTACAGGTAAAGCATTACAAAACATGAACACTGAGCTATCTCCAGAAATCACTAGAACATGCTCAAACACACATGGCAAGATTGCAAATAATAACAGTTTCAGACTTTAGCAAAAAAAACATCAGGTTGCAATGTTTAGAGCTATCAAAAAACATGCTACAGGAACTTAACATGGCAAACAAAGGCATGGCATGAATCTAGTAATTGCATAGAACAAATGTCCTTTACCGACAATGAGCCAAAAAGGATAAGAAGATATGATGGCACCCATGTAAACATAGCAAGTTATATTACAGATTCATACAATGCAGGAACAATGATAAGTAGGCATGTTGGTGAGCTTGAACGACTCACCACAGAGCAATAAATGACATGGCAAGGCAACTCAAAGTAATAAGACATGGCATAGAAGCTATACATGGCAAGAACAACATCATAGCATACACGGATCAACTACAACAACCTTGGCAAAATTGAATAACATGTAAACAACCTGCCAGGAAACATTTTATAGCAAAAGTAGAGCTCGATTGACTCAAGCTATGACACTCCATAATTGAAAACAAGGGCATGGATGGATAGAGAATAACCATATGTTCAAAACATGCTTACTGAAGTATCTCAAAATAAGCATGGATCTCTCGGTAGCATCAAGTTTACATGACATAAAAATATCAGCAGAACAGGGGCTGAAATCAGCAACAACATGAAGCCTAGTTTGCATGCTTGTGCTAGTCACCACAGAGATCACAAAAATACATGGCATACACCACTGTAAATATGGCATGGCATATTACAAAACACATGTAGGACTCAAGTTCATAGGATGCACACATCAATCATGGAAAAAATGACAAAAGTGCATGTTCTGATAAGAATCTGAAACTAACATCACATAGCCCTCTTCTAACAGCATTTCGGGCATAAAGATGGGCTCAAATGAAAATGATGCAATGAGGTGAAATGATGTACTCGTCGAGACTAACAATTTGACATATTACACGCACGAAACGGAGCTACGGATGCAGAGATACGATGCAACGAACATGCAACAAAATAAACACATGTAAAAGACTTAGAGGAAATAACGGGGGGAGGAGAAGTCAACCCTCGGGCACGGACGGCGAGGACAGCCGGGATCCTCGCCGGAGACGCACAGGACGGCGGTCGAGTTGAGGAAAGGGGCCGGTGGCGGATCCGGCCGCTGCCACCGGATCCGGCCGAGCGGGACCGACGGCGGCGTAGGCGCGGCATGTGGCGGCGAAGCTCGAAGCCGGGCTCGGCGCCATGGCCGGCGATGGCGAGGCAGCCCGGCGGGTCAAAGCGAGGCGGGCGCCGCCGAGACGCGGGCCGGGCGGCGCGGAAGGGCTCCGCGACGGCGGCGGCGGTGGCGGCCGGACGGCGGCGGGAAGCCGAGGCGACGGGCGGCGAGCGGAGGTCGCCGGCGGATGGTCGGCGGCGGTGACTCGAGGGGACGGCGAGGCGGCGCGACGCAAGACGGGCGGCGGCGGGCGGCGCGGGCGGGCGGGCGGGCAGCCTGGCCTCGCGGCGGCCGTGCGGGTGGCGGCGGCGGGGCGCGTCTCGGGACACGTGGCGACGGCTGGTTGGTCCGGCGGAGCGGGCGGACACGTCCGTTGCCCGGATTTTTGTCCGGCGGCGGCGGGTGGAGTTTTTCTAGGGTTAGGGGAGAAGAAGACCCAAGATTTCGGAGGGGGAGGCTTATTTATAGGTAGAAGGAGCTAGGAGAGTCCAAATGAGGTGCGGTTTTCGGCCACGCGATCGTGATCGAACGACCGAGAGCATGGAGGGGAGTTTGCTGGGTTTTGGGCCACTTTGGAAGGGGTGTTGGGCTGCAACACAAAAGAGGCTTTTGTGGTTACCCGGTTAACCGTTGGAGTACCAAACGACCTCCAAATGGCACGAAACTTGACAGGCGGTCTACCGGTGCTATACCAAGGCCGCTTGACAAACCTTGGTCCATTCCAAGACCGTTTAACACCCGCACACGAAAAGAGGTGAAAGAGGGCGCCGGGAGACATAGGAGTGCCGGATTGCAAAACGGACAACGGGGAAAAGGCTCGGATGCATGACATGAACATGTATGCCAATGCGATGCACCTGATGACATGATATAAAATGCAGATGATGACATGGAAAAGTGCAACACGCAAGCACATGACATGGCAAAGACGGCGAATAACTGGCAGACACCTGGCGCATCGAATCCGGGGCGTTACAAAGGCATACACATATGTAGCTTTGAACCTTGCAACAGAGTAGTAATCATGCACATACTGCTGTATGTTCCCTGCTGGACCTGGGAGAGAAGTGATGAAAAACAAGGGTGAATGCATGACAACCTAGTTATCTGCCATTGCCTACAACTGCAAGTTCTAGCTTCTAAATCCAGTGGATATCTCCATTCCCTCTTCTCTTTATCCAAATATGATATCTCTGCTGTGGTACCCGAGCAAAGAGTCATGTTCATTTCCAAGCCTGTTGGTTTCTGCTTCAATTCATTCATCACGGCAGGGATGATAATGTGGCCCATGAATTTTTCCTCGGCTATTCCTGCACGATAATGAAATTTCTATATGTATTCCATCCTTATCCATTCACACAAATCCACCACATAATGACCCTTTACACTACTGGAATCGGCTTCTTTGCTGTCCGCCATGGCGGACGGCAAAGGCACAGATCCCAGATGGCAAACTCCTTTGCCGTCAGCCAGCGGACGATAAACTGACCGGCTGAACACGTGCCAGCAAAGGCCTTCTTTGTTGTCCGCTTTGTAGAAACGGACGGCAAAGGATTGTGCCGTCCGCCATCCGAGGCCAGCAGACGGCAAAGACAATGGACGGCAGTGGTGTGGGGTGAAAGCCGTTAGGGGGTTAATGGCGCTCTTTGCCGTCCGCTGACAGACGGCAAAGATCTTAGCTAGGGCAGCACTGGGAAGCTGCCACATGGCCAGCTATTCCGTCTGCCAGCAGACGTCATAGATGGCCCTGTTTGCCAGGCCTATTTGGTCACTTTGTCGTCCGCTTGCAGACGACAAAATGACCAAATAGGCAGCCAGTGTTCCCAGTTTGCACATGTGTCTGCCACGTGTCCTCTTTGCCGTCTGCTAGCGGACGTCAAAGCTCTTTGCCATCGGCTTGCAGACGGCAAAGAGGCTATACATCCCCTGTTTTATTTAAATCCAATTAATTAGACATGGTTTCAAACACAGATATACATGCATACATATCCAACATATCGAACAGCATGTCCAACAACATATTTCATCAAATCCAACAACATAGTTCAACAAAGTCCAACATATCCATATATACATAACCAGAAACAAGTTTCCAACCACATATCCATATAGACATACATATCCAAACAAGTTTTCATAAACAACATGGAAGCACCAGAAGAATAGTACACTCCATGAATCCAAGCTTCCTCATGTAAAGCAAATCTGCAAATTGGGAAAGATGAAAGTTAGAAGAAGAAGAAGAAGACTAGTTAGAAGAAGAAGAAGAAGATTTTTTTCTTCTCTTTCTTTTTCTCCTCTCCTCTTATTTATCTTCTTCTTCTTCTAACTAAGGTAAGTAAAAATGCCATTTTATTGCTAAGCTAGGTAAAAATGCTAAGTGTAGGTCATTTTAGAGCTAAGCTGGGGTAAATAGGTCATTTTGGAGCTTAGTAAGGTTATTATGTCATTTTCGAGGAAAATAAGCTAAGTCTATATCATTTTGGAGGTAACAAAGATTATCATGCCATTTTTGACCTAAGTATGCTAAGTATGTCATAAATGAACCGAATAAGCTAAGTATAGCTCATTTTTTAATCTAATTTAGGTAATTATGCCATTTAGGAGGAAAATAAGCTAAGTATCCATTTGTAAAGCAAAACATTAGAGAAAACTTACCCTCATCACAAAAAATATGATGAAGATCGCAACTAAGGTAACAATTGATCCAACGGCATAATGATACCAAGCCTCATTATCAATGGCATATTTTCTAATCTTCTTAAGCTTCAGGCGCATTGCATCCATCTTCAAGCGCATTGCATTCATCTTCATCTTGTGATCATCGATGACATCAGCAACATACATCTCCAATGTCATCTTCTCTTCTTCAATTCTTCTAATTTTTTCTTTCAAATACTCATTTTCTTTTTCAACTAAATTTAACTTCTCGACAAGAGGGTTGGTTTAAAATTCTGATTCACATACCTCCTAGATTAAAATATCTCTATGTCAACTTGATGGCCATAATTGTCATAAATGCGAAATGCAACAAATTGTTATGAAAGAGAATTTACCACATCCGAATCAGAAAGCGGCCGAGGGCCGACGGGGATGGACATCAAGACCATGGAACTATGTATAAGAAACAATCATACAAAGTAAGAAAATTATACATATACCAACTGTATAAATCATACAATCATACAAATAACTATATAAATCAAGTACAACATAAAAATTTGAATACCTAATAATCACTATTGGTAATGACGTGCTCATCATCATCATTAATAAATGCATCATCATCATCACTATCGGTAATGACGTGCTCATCATCATCATTAATAAATGCATCATCATGTGGAAGGCCACCTTTATGTAATCGTTCAAGCATTGACAGGTCATCTGTAGCAATAACTTATTCTTCTTACGACTCTTCTTGTTTCGGCTCAAAGGTGAAGTCGGATTCACTATCATTGTCTACTTCAATGTTCTGGGGTGGAGTAGAGCGGTTATTGAAACATTTGTTGGCAAGACATGTTTCTTGGAAGAATTCTCCTTCGTCATATGTGTCTTGGTTAATGTGAGGTTCATAATCCTCTTCATTGGGGGAGGTGGTCTAACACGTGGCGGCACTTCATAAACGACATCCCAACCACTGAGATTTGGATCACTTTGACAGGCCCACGGTAGATAGAAAACTTGGGTTGCCTATTGAGCCGTAATATAGACATCGGGAACATCCAAATGGGTGCTTTGTTTGATTTCGACTAGCCCTATATGTTCATGAGTCCTTCTAGTCTCCCTGGGCTGGAACCAATAACATCTGAAGACTATGACGTTTGGTGGGGTTTCACCATAGAATTGAAGTTCATAAATTGCTTCAACTCTTCCATAATACTCGATACCTCCTTCGCCGATAGCAGAGACACAACAATTTGTAGACTTTCAGTCGGCCATAGATAGCTCTTTGCCATAGGTACGAAAGTGATACCCGTTGATGTCGTAATTGTCAAATGAACGAAACTTATAGTCAAAACCATTAGCTACTTGTCTCAATTCGGCGTCCATAATCTCTGAATTAGCCTACAAGTTTAATACAAAAGGATCATTGCATTAGTCGCAAATTAGACAAAGAAATGAAAGGGTCTAATGGAAATTACCGTTTTTTTTGAACCAAGAGATGAAACCGGGATATTCGCCTCCTTGCTTTGCCAGAAGCTCATACTCTTCGACGGAATCCTTTTGGATTACCACTCCATACGAGAATATGGCGACGTATCGACTGCATCAAATATCCAGGAATAAGAGTAGTTCAAAGAAATTAGAAGTTGCGAAACAATGTACCGAGATCTTACTCGATGTACGGCCGCACTTCTGTTAGGTTGTTAAATAGATACAACAAAATGGTCCGCCATTCTTCAACATCCAACGATACTAGTTTCCAACCACTGGCTGGTGCGAGATTCCCTTTGAATAGGCTGAGGTTGGATTGACCCTTTTTAGGGCCGTCAGCATTGTACCGAGGCTTCGGATTATGCAAATGATGATTTTTGGCTTCGTAGTGTGCTGTCACGAAGTTTGCCGCCTCCTCAGTGATGAATGCCTCGGCCATCGATGCTTCTATTCTACGTTTATTTTTACATTTTGCTCGAAGCATCTTCTGCATCCTCTCAGTTGAGTAGCACCAACGATTTTGCACGGGCCCCCCAATCATGCCTCGGTCGGGAGATGCAAAATCAAGTGTTGCATTGGATTAAAGAAGCTTGGCGGAAAGATCATCTCTAACTTGCAGATCAACTCTGGCGCCAACTGTTCCAATTCTTCTAGGAGGCCAGGCGATAGTTCTTTCGCACAAAGAACACGGAAGAAATAGCTCAGCTGTGCCAGTACTAGCCATTCATCCTTAGGGATGAAGCCACGCAACATCACCGGCATTATCCGCTCAATCCATATGCACCAATCATGACTTTTTGGACCAAATATTTTCATTTTTTCAAGACTCGCTCCCCTCTTTAGATTTGCTGCATACCCATTGGGGAACATCAACTGCATTTTCACCCACAAAATAATTTCCTTCATAGCTGATTCCAGTAGTGTTAGTTTCCGGATCGTTGAGTTGAAAGACTTTGCTAGATTATTGTGCACATAGTCAACTTTGCTCAGTTCACTGAATTGGCTTCTGGCCCATAACTTGGAGTGGTGTGTTTCCAAGTATTCTTTCACTTTGGGATTCATGTATAACTGCCTCAAGTGGTAGTTGTGCTTCTTCACATTGCAAGAAAGATGCTGGCCATAAATTGTTCGTATACACATTTCCTTTGAATTTCTTCACAAAATTTGTAGCAGGTGACGCATGCATTCCCTATGCTCTACTCCAGGGAACACATTGTCCATGGCCACTTCTAAACCTTTGCATGCATCTATATGAATTACCAACCCATTGGGATGTGCAATAGCCCGACGCAAATTATGCAAAAACCAAGTCCATCTCTCCTCAGACTCTGTCTCTAGCACACCGTACACAACTGGAAATACAAAACTGTGTGCATCAACTGCACAAGCTGCTACTAACTGTCCTTTAAACCTCCCTGTGAGAAAAGTAGCATCAATAGCCAAATAAGGCCTGTAGCCTGCCAAAAAACCCCGGCGACAAGCCTCAAAGCAAACAAAAACCCTCCTAAAGCATTCCTTGGTCTTTGTCACTCCCCTGAATGTGTACTCCATGGTGTGGTGGTCAATATCTACAATACTACCTGGGCTGGTCCTCTCCACTTCACCTCTGAATGCATACAACAATTGAAAACTTTCCTGCCAGTTACCATAAATAGAATCCATAGCATGTTGTTTACCATTGAACAACCTCATGTATGGTAAATCTATCTTGAACTTGTCTTTGATGTTCTTCTGCAATTCCTTTGGACCCACTTGCTGGTTTTCTTTCACCCACTTCTTTACTTCTTCTGCCACCCATCTTGACTTGGCTGTACTGATTGTATCCTTCCTAAGGGTTGATTCCTGGCATGTGTGCTTAAAAGGGTTCACTTTAACCTGAACATTCGTGCTATTTCGCATTTTAGATGCGAGCATCCTCCATGGACAACCCTTAGTCGGACAGTGCACTCTGTAACGTACTTGATCACTCTTGTCAACTTTGAAAGTACGTTCTTCCTTGATGCAATATGTCACAAGTGCATTTCTACACTCAGCCATGGATGCAAAAATGGTACCTTCTTCCATATGAGGGTTCAAAGGGTCCCATTCAAAAACTGCAAGGTCTTTGTCCTCACCCACCGCGTCATCATCCACAGGGACTGCATTCTGAGCCTCATCTTGGTTTTCAGCCCGAGGTGCCTGTCGTAAATTCTGAATAACATCAGAATATAGCTTCTCTTCATCCACCCTAGAATTGTAGGCATCAGGCTCCACTTCAAGGGGGACCCTACTGCCGGTGCCCACACTTGTCGAGCCACCACGTTGCCGTGTGATAACCCACAAGTGTAGGGGATCGCAACAACTTTTGAGGGTAAAGTATTCAACCCAAATTTATTGATTCGACACAAGGGGAGCCAAAGAATATTCTCAAGTATTAGCAACTGAATTGTCAATTCAGCCACACCTGGATAACTTAATATCTGCAGCAAAGTATTTAGTAGCAAATTAGTATGATAGTAGTGGTAACGGTAACAAAAGAGTAATGAAAGCAAAAGTAATATTTTTGGTATTTTGTAGTGATTGTAATAAGAGCAACGGGAAAGTAAATAAGCGTAAAACAGTATATGGAAAGCTCGTAGGCATTGGATCGGTGATGGATAATTATGCCGGATGCGGTTCATCATGTGATAGTCATAACATAGGGTGACAAAGAACTAGCTCCAATTCATCAATGTAATGTAGGCATGTATTCCGAATATAGTCATACGTGCTTATGGAAAAGAACTTGCATGACATCTTTTGTCCTACCCTCACGTGGCAGCGGGGTCCTAATGGAAACTAAGGGATACTAAGGCCTCCTTTTAATAGAGAACCGGAACAAAGCATTAGCACATAGTGAATACATGAACTCCTCAAACTATGGTCATCACCGAGAAGTATCCCAATTATTGTCACTCCGGGGTTGTCGGATCATAACACATAATAGGTGACTATAGACTTGCAAGATAGGACCAAGAACACACATATATTCATGAAAACATAATAGGTTCAGATCTGAAATCATGGCACTCGGGCCCTAGTGACAAGCATTCAGCATAGCAAAGTCATAGCAACATCAATCTCAGAACATAATGGATACTAGGGATCAAACCCTAACAAAACTAACTCGATTACATGATAGATCTCATCCAACCCATCATCGTCCAGCAAGCCTACGATGGAATTACTCACGCACAACGGTGAGCATCATGAAATTGGTGATGGATCCCCCTCTCTGGAGCCCCGAACGGACTCCAGATCAGCCCTCCCGAGAGGTTTTAGGGCTTGGCGGCGGATCCGTATCGTAAAACGCGATGATTTCTTCTCTCTAATTTTTTTCTCTCCGAAAGCCAATATATAGAGTTGGAGTTGGCATCAGAAGGTCTCCAGGGGGCCCACGAGGTAGGGGGCGTGCCCAGGAGGGGGGGGGGGGCGCCCCCACCCTTGTGGACAGGGTGTGGGCCCCCTGGTCTTCATCTTTGGCAAGGATTTTTTATTATTTTTTCTAAGATGTTCCGTGGAGTTTCAGGTCATTCCGATAACTTTTGTTTTCTGCACATAAAACAACATCATGGCAGTTCTGCTGAAAACAACGTCAGTCCGGGTTAGTTCCATTCAAATCATACAAGTTAGAGTCCAAAACAAGGGCAAAAGTGTTTGGAAAAGTAGATACGACGGAGACGTATCAACTCCCCCAAGCTTAAACCCTTGCTTGTCCTCAAGCAGTTCAGTTGACAAACTGAAAGAGAAAAAGAAAAACTTTTACAAACTCTGTTTGCTCTTGTTGTTATAAATATGTCAAGCCAACATTCAAGTTTTCAGCAAAGATTATAACTAACCATATTTGCAATAATTCTCAGGTCTCATGTTTACTCATGTCAATGGCATAATCAACTAGCGAGTCATAATAATAAATCGCGGATGACAACACTTTCTCAAAACAATCATAATATGATATAACAGGATGGTATCTCGCTAGCCATTTCTTAGACCGCAAAACATAAATGCAGAGCACCTTTAAAGACCAAGGACTGACTAGACATTGTAATTCATGGTAAAAGAGATCCAGTCATAGTCATACCCAATATAAATTAATAGTAATGAATGCAAATGACAGTTGCGCTCTCCAGCTAGTGCTTTTTAATAAGAGGGTGATGACTCAACATAAAAGTAAATAGATAGGCCCTTCGCAGAGGGAAGCAGGGATTTGTAGAGGTGCCAGAGCTCGGTTTTGAAATAGAGATGAATAATATTTTGAGCGGCATACTTTCATTGTCAACATAACAACTAAGATATGGCTTTATCTTCCATGCTACACACATTGTAGGCGGTTCCCAAACAGAATGGTAAAGTTTATACTCCCCCTCCACCAACGAGCATCAATCCATGGCTTGCTCGAAACAACGAGTGCCTCCAACATACATCAGGTCCCAGGGGGAGTTTTGTTTGCATAAAGCATGGGACTGGGCATCCCGGTGACCAGCCATTTTCTCGTGAGTGAGGAGCGGAGTCCACTGCTCTTGAGAATAACCCGCCTAACATGGAAGATAAAGGGCAGCCCTAGTTGATACATGAGCTATTCAAGCATACAAAACAGAATGTTTATTTGAAGGTTTAGAGTTTGGCACATACAAATTTACTTGGAACGGCAGGTAGATACCGTATATAGGAAGGTATAGTGGACTCATATGGAATAACTTTGGGGTTTAAGGGATTGGATGCACAAGCAGTATTCCCGCTTAGTACAAGTGAAGTCTAGCAAAAGACTGGGAAGCGACCAACTAGAGAGCGACAACAGTCATGAACATGCATTAAAATTAATAAACATTGGATGCAAGCAGGAGTAGGATATAATCCACCATGAACATAAATATCGTGAAGGCTATGTTGATTTGTTTCAACTACATGTATGAACATGCGCCAAGTCAAGTCACTTAAATCATTCAAAGGAGGATACCACCCCATCATACCACATCACAACCATTTTAATAGCATGTTGGCACGCAAGGTAAACCATTATAACTCATAGCTAATCAAGCATGGCATAAGCAACTATGATCTCTAATTGTCATTGCAAACATGTTTATTCATAACAAGCTGAATCAAGAATGATGAACTCATCATATTTACAAAAACAAGAGAGGTTGAGTTCATACCAGCTTTTCCCGTCTCCGTCAGTCCATCATATATCATCATAATTGCCTTTCACTTGCACGACCGAACGATGTGAATAACAATAAGAGTGCACGTGCATTGGACTAAGCTGGAATCATGAGCATTCAATAAACAGGAGAAGACAAGGAAATATGGGCTCTTGGTTAAATCAACAATAATGCATATAAGAGCCACTTCAACAATTTAATCATGGTCTTCTCCTATCGACCCCCAAAGAAAAGAAAAGAAATAAAACTATTTACACGGGAAAGCTCCCAACAAGCAAAAGAAGAACAAGAAATATTTTTGGGTTTTCTTCTTAATTATTGCTACTACAACAGGAAAAGTAAACTAACTAGAAGCTACACTAATTTTTTTTGTTTTTCTTAAAGTTTAACAAACACACAAGAAGAAAGCAGGAAAAAGAAAATAAACTAGCATGGATATTACAGTGAAAGAGTATGAGCACCGATATCTTGCAATGAGTGTGTGTGAACATAAATGTAATGTCGGTGAGAAATACGTACTCCCCCAAGCTTAGGCTCTTGGCCTTAGTTGGTTCGTTGCCAGGGATGGCCTGGCGGATACCCGTAGGTGTAGCTGGGCTCGTACTGCGATGCAGAGGCTATCGCCTCCTGAGCTACAACGTGGCGTCGAGCTGCCTCCGCTCTCCTCTCGTACTCATCTGCCTCCTCTCTGGTAATAACATGTATTCCTTTTGTCTGAGAATCAAAGAAGGCAGGAGCAAGAAGAGTAATACGGACAACATGCCGTTTGTTAAAGATTAGTCGATACTGGAGAGGTGATTCAGTCCTCTCGACAAACTGGTGGGAAACCATAGAATCAAAATCTAAATAAGTAGGGGGTAACTCCATATCACCCTCACGAACGTCTATCTCAAGAAAATTAGCTAAGCGGGTTGCATAAATTCCTCCAAAGAAATCTCCATTATATCTATTATGAGGCAACCTACGAGCTACAATGGCTCCCATATGATAAGATTGGTCTCCTAACACAGCACTCCTGAGAATGTTGAGATTAGGGACACACATGTGACATGCTTCATCCTTAGCATTTATCCACCTACCTATGTGTCGGTGTACTAGAGTAGGGGCACCCTAGTATCCCGAACTCGTGCACGGGCAGTTGCAGCACCCCGCGGCAAGGCTTGCCTAGTGACTGCCAAGGTCCTCCGCGGTTCCTTTGGAGCCATTCAAGAACAAAGTATTCAAGTCAAGGAGACAATACCCCGGCAAGAGGAGCTTGCCGGGAAGGCCACTCAAGGCACGCAGAAGACAAGACCCCGGCAAGAGGAGCTTGCCGGGAAGGCTCGGTGAGCGACAAGCTTCCGGGCGCGACAAGGATTCAGCCGCGGCAAGGCTCTTGCCGCGGCAGGCAACCACTCTTTATCTCCGCTCCAGCTCATCCACCAACGTGTCGCCATGGGACCATTCCAGGCGCGCGTGTCAAGAGGCTGTGCGGCCAGCGGAGAGCAGCGGTAAGCGGCGCTGACAAGACTGCCATCGTGGCAAACGGTGGCGCTCCTGACGGTCCCTGTTGCACTGTTTAAGCGACATGGACGGGCATTTAATGCTTTTGTCCCTTGCTGTCAGAGTTAGGTAGAATGCACTATACAAAGTAGTTGCACCAACCGCAACTCCTTTTTCCATTTTTACCCTTATCTACGTTGCCACCTGTGGTAACCCCTTGAGCATATAAAAGGAGGCCCGAGCGCAACGTACAGGAGGTTCGACTCATTCGAAACTAGAGACTCCCACGCTAGGTCTTGTAGCTCTCAACGCTCCCTAGCAAGAACACAATATAATCAGACAAGCAGCAGTAGGAGTATTATCTCTCCGGAGAGCTCCGAAGCTGGGTAAACTGCTCGTGTGCTTCACCTCGATCTGCTCTTCGTGCAATCTCCGCCTCCCATCGAACCGAAAGGGGTCCGGTCCGCCGGCCCCCATAGGTGTTCGTGGGTATGATCAGCCTCCCCGACAACTTTGGCGCGCCAGGTAGGGGGGCGTCGAGGCTGTGTGAACCTGATCCGGCGTTCACACGAGCAACATCTTCATCATCTTCACCGATATGCCACCGAAGAAGAAGGCTTCGGCGGCAGCAGAAAGCCGTCGCGCTAAACCCACCACCACCGGAGCCGACGAGTGGTGGGGAAGACGCCGGCGAGGAACGGGCGCCATCGAGGGAGCCCACGATGCTGCCAAGTCCAAGGACAAGGCGGCGCAGACCTCGGCGTCCGGATACGCACCGCGTCCATCTCAGGAGGCGCGGGACCGACAACGTCATGGTGCTCGCAGCGCCATGCGTTCGTTGGGCCAAGATCGAGCTGGTGGATCCAGGGACGCTCAAGAACAGCTCGCGCGCCAACAGGCTGGTGCGAGCGGGGCACGGTCGCCTGGACGGGATACTGCTCCTTCTAATGTATTTAGAAGTCCGAGCATATCCCGCTCCTCGCATCGTTCGCCATTGCCGCCCACCACTCAAGCAGAAGCTTTGGCGCGAGCTCAATTGCTCCAGGACTACCCTCCAACGGCAGACAAGGTCGACGAATGGAGGGCCACCATTCAGAGTCTCGTCGGCTTTGCCAACAGCGACGCTCCGCGGCAACCAAGCACATCGCAGCCGCGGCAAGATGACAAGGCACGAGCCGGTGGCGACGAGACCTGTGGGGGTGCAACCACCATGCACTCTCCACCGCGAAGGCCAAGATCGCCGAATCGTCGGATCCACCTCGAGAGCGACTCCGGCACGTCGTCGGATCCACGAGCTCGTCGCGACCAGCGCCAAGTTCTTCACGAACGACAACAAGAAGACGCTCGAACTCATATTGAGCGCCGAAGGGAAGCGCGACGTCAATCCGACCAGCGCGCTGGGCCCTCTGTCGACATGCATGCGCCAGGGAACCAGCGACTTGTCAGTCGCGTAGGTTGCCGTGCGTTCACTCGTGAGCTGCGGCAAGTCCGGTGGTCCAGCAAGAAGAATTTCAAGCCAGACGTGCCAGAGAAGTACGATGGCAGGACGCACCCGTCGGAGTTCCTCAACATCTACACCATTGCGGTGCAAGCCGCCGGGGGGCGAGACGACAAGATCCTCGCCAACTACTTCCCGCTGGTGCTCAAGCCCAATGTCAGATCTTGGCTCATGCACTTGTCGGACAGCTCCATATCCTCTTGGGCAGATCTATGCCATCAGTTTGTCGGCGCTTTCACAGCGCCACAAGCCTCATGGCCAAGAAAGCGACCTTCATCTGCCGCCTGTAAGGAAGGAGAGTCCTGCGCAAGTTCATCCAGAGATTCAGCCGTGTGCACTACAACATCCCGGATGTCCACCCCCGCCGCGGTGATCAGCGCTTCATCAAAACGTGCGGAACCGCAGGATGAGGGAAGAGATGGCGATGTGCAAAGTCAAGGACGTCAGTGAGCTGTATGCCTTGGCCGACAAGTGTGCACGTGCTGAGGAAGGGAGAAGACTCCCAGGAGAGAATGCAGAAGCAGGATCTAATAGTGAGGAGACCGCCCCGGCAAGGAAGAGCCGGCGGCGGAATAACAGAAAGAAGAAAGGTAAGGACGTGCTAGTTGTCAAGCAGTCCGGCAACGGAGGCGACGCCAAGAAAGCTAAGGTTGGTAGCTCCAGCAAGGAGGTTGCCGTGGGCGCCAAATGCCATGCTGTGGTGGCCGCCGACAAGCAGGACAGCTCCAACAAGCAGTACTGTAAGATCCACCGCACCAAGGGCCATGACCTCCAGAGCTGCAAGAAGGTCGAGCAGCTTGTTGAACAGCGAAGGCTGAGTACGAGCGCGCGACAAGGAGAAGGCCCAGAAGGTGCTGGGGAGTTAGCAAGAAGCGATCCGCCGGGAGGACGCCGGCAAGGCTAAGCAGCGCAAGGAGACAGACCTCCAGCGCCGCGACAAAGATGAAGACGACGACGGCGATGAAGATATGGAAGACGACGAGACCGATGAGCAGGAGTTTCAGAAAGCCACAGAGGTCCTCTGCGTTGACGGCGGTGCCTCTCTGCATACTTCAAGCAAGCCTCTGAAATGGTCCAGCACGCCTATCATCTTTGATATTGAGGACCACCCTGATCGCATAACTGCGGTCGGGTGCTTGCCAATGTTGATCTCACCAACTATCCGCAACCTCAAGGTCACCAAGATGCTAGTTGACGGCGGGGCCGGCTTAAACCTGATCTCGTCCGCAGTGCTCCAGAAGCTTCAGATCCCTGACAGCGAGCTCGAAGAGACTGGCACATTCCAAGGAATTAATCCGGGAAGGAGCAAGCCGAAGGGGAAGATCACGTTGCCGGTAACATTTGGCAGTGAGCTAAACTTCAGGACTGAGAGGGCCGCATTCGACGTTGCTGATTTCCCATTGCCTTATAATGGGATACTTGGCCGTCCAGCACTCGCCAAGTTCATGGCAGCCTCTCATTATGCATACAACTTGCTCAAGATGCCCGGCCCGATAAATGTCATTTCTGTCCCTAGCGACAAGAAGGATGCTCTTATTTGCGCCGACAAGATCTACCGGGAAGCAGCAGCAGCTGTGACAGATAGCAAGTCACTTGCCGCTGAAGCTCCCGGGGGAAAGAAGAAGACCAAGTCCGGCAAGAGCTCTGATGCCCACTCCGGCAAGCGCACCTCTTCGGAGTGCTGCGCTACCGTCGAGGACGCACCATCGAGCTCCACCGGCAAGTGTAAGAAGACGATGGCAGCTCCAGAGACTAAGAAGGTGTCTGCCAAGGAGGACGGCATTGGTGGTACCTTCACCATCTGTGCCACGCTTGACCCTAAATAGGAAAGCGCGCTCGTTGCTTTCCTGCGGGCGAACGTCGACGTGTTTGCATGGCAACCGTCTGACATCCCTGGTGTTCCCAGGAAAGTAATTGAGCACCATCTCGCTGTCTGTCCTCATGCGCGACCCGTCAAGCAGAAAGTCAGGAAACAAGCAGTGGAGCGCCAAGAATTCATAGCAGAAGAGATCAAGAAATTGGAAGCAGCAGGCCTTGTCAGAGGAGTACTCCATCCTACGTGGTTGGCCAATCCTGTAGTTGTATGCAAGGCAAATGGGAAATGGAGACTTTGTATCGACTTCACAGATGTTAATAAAGCTTGTCCCAAAGACCCATTTCCTCTGCCGCGTATCGATCGGATTGTTGACTCCACGGCTGGATGTGATTTGCTTTCATTTGTTGATGCATACTCAGGATATCATCAGATCTTCATGGCAGAAGAGGATGAAGAGAAAACCGCATTCATTACCCCATGTGGCACATACTGTTTTGTACGGAGGCCTTTCGGATTAAAGAATGCCGGTTTAACATTTGCAAGAGTAGTCCATCACGCTTTTGAGCCGCAAATACACAGAAATGTGGCAGCCTACATGGATGACATAGTGGTCAAGAGCAAGGACAGGGCAACTCTGATTCAAGATTTGGATGAAACCTTTGCAAATCTGCGCAAGATCAACCTCAAGCTCAATCCCGAGAAGTGCGTGTTTGGAGTTCCTCCGCAAGCTTCTCGGTTCTTCGGTCTCGTAGGGGAATTGAAGCCAATCCCGACAAGATCAAGGCCATTGAGCAGATTGAAGCACCTAAGCGCGTCAAGGATGTACGAAGACTTGCCGGTTGCGTTGCTGCTCTCAGTAGGTTTATCTCTAGGTCTGCTGAGCGCGCCCTGCCATTTTTCAAAATTTTGAAAAAGGCGGTCCAATGAAATGGACTCAAGAGCGGAGGCTGCGCTGCAGGACTTGAAGAGATATCTATCCTCCACTCCAGTGCTTGTCGCACCTAAGCCACAAGAGAAGTTGCTGCTATATTTAGCGGCAACCAATCAAGTGGTTAGTGCTGCGTTAGTAGCGGAGAGGGAGGCGGATGATGAGCTAGCGACCATGGCAGATGCATCCAGCGACAAGCAGGGGGCTTCACCGACAAGCTCTGGTCTCGATAAGGATGGATCTCGCAGGAGCATGAGAAGATGCGGAAAAGGATGGTGCAGCGCCAGTTTACTTTGTCGGCCCCTTCTACTGGGGGCTAGGTCGAGGTACTGTGTGCGTGGTTGCTTTTCGCCTCCTCATGGCCTCGAGAAAGCTGCGCCATTACTTCCAAGCACATGAGATCACAATGCCACTCGCTTCCGCTAAAGAGGATACTGCAAAATCCGTAGCAACAGGCAGGATTGTCGAGTGGGCACCGGAACTGCAAGCTTTGGCCTCAAGTTTGAAAGCACTTCTACTATCCAAAGCGAGCATTGGCAGAGTTCATAGCAGAATGGACGCCAACACAAGACGAAAAATCCTAAACGAGCATCCCCGCCAAGGAAGCAAGCAAAGAGTGGCTAATGTACTTTGACGGTGCCTTCTCGCTGCAGGCGCCGGTGCCGGCGTGCTACTTGTCGCACCCACCGGAGAGCACCTCAAGTACGTAGTCCAGATGCACTTTCCCAAGGAGCAAGCAACGAACAATACTGCAGAGTATGAAGGTTTGCTTGCCGGTCTCAGGATTGCAGCGGACCTTGGGATTAAGAAGCTCGTTGTCAGGGGTGATTCACAGCTTGTCGTCCGCCAAGTGAACAAGGATTATCAGAGTCAGTTGATGGTAGCTTATGTTGATGAAGTGAGGAAGCTAGAAGAGCACTTTGACGGCCTACAAATGGAACATATTCCAAGAGCTCAGAATGACATTGCTGATGGCCTGTCGAAGTGCGCCACACTTAAGTTACCTGTGGAACCAGGGATCTTCGTGCTCAAGCTGACTCAACCAACTGTAGCACCATCAACTGGGCAGAACAAGAAGAGGAAGTTGGTTTCTGGTGACTACTTTCCGGCGGAGCTCCCTGAAGCCGCCGCTAAGAAGGTCCCCAAGATCAATGCCGATACTGCTGAGGAGCAGTCTGCTCCGACAAGCCTAAGGGTTTGTTTCGTTGAAGCAGACGCTCCCGACAAGTTTTGCTCTGGCAAGCTTGACGGAGATCATCAAGCTCCGGCTGAGCCGCAGGTTCTCGCCGTAGAAGCGGATGTTCCCGCAGCAGCAAATGTGCCTTTAGTCCTTGTTGTCGAGCCGCAAGCTCCAACATGGGCACAACAGATCGTCCATTTCCTTCAGACAGGAGAACTTCCCGAAGAGCAAGAAGAAGCGGAAAGAGTAGCCCGGCAGTCAAGTATGTACCAGTTTGTCGACAACATCCTGTACAGAAGAAGACTCAAGGGTGTGAAATTGAAGTGTATTCATCGGGAAGATGGACAGTTGCTGGCAGAGATACACGGAGGCATATGTGGTCACCACATTGGCAAGAAGAGCACTTGCCGCAAAGCTTTCCGCAAGGTTTCTTCCGCCGACAGCCCTCCAGATGCAACTGCACAAGTAACCAAGTGTGAAGCGTGCAAGGCCCATTCCAAGCAGATACACCAGCCAACTCAAGCTCTCCGCACGATCCCTTTATCCTGGCCATTTTCGGTCTGGGGCTAGACATCCTCGCCCCTTTCCCCGAAGCTGTCGGGGCTTTGAGTACTTGTATGTCGCGAATCGACAAGTTCACAAAGTGGCCGGAAGTGGAAGCAGGAGGAAGGTGACGCACAATCAGCAATCAAGTTCTTCAGTCGATTGTTTGCCGCTTTCGGGATTCCTAACAGAATCATCACCGACAACGGCACACAATTCACGAGCCGCACCTTCATGTAGTACGTCCAAGATCTTGGCGCCAAGGTCTGCTTTGCTTCTGTTGCTCATCCAAGAAGCAACGGTCAAGCGGAGAGGGCAAACACTGAAGTGCTGCGAGGACTCAAGACCAGAACTTTCGACAGGCTGCATAAGTGCAGAAGAAACTGGATTGAGGAGCTGCCGGTGGTTCTTGGTCGATCAGACGACGCCAAATCGAGCCACCGCCGACACCTTTCGCTCTAGTCTATGGAGCAGAGGCAGTTCTCCCCACGGAACTCAGATACGGGTCACCTCGAGTGCTCGCTATGATGAGTTTGAGCAAGAGCAGCTGCGACAAGATGACGCGCTGCTCCTTGAGGAGGACCGCCTTCAGGGCAGCCAGACGAGCTGCTCGTTATCAAAGAAGCTTTGCGCCGCTACCATAGCCGCAGTTAGTGCCGAAGTCTCGAGGAAGGCGACCTTGTTCTTCGCCGCTTAGTCCGCCAAGAATTCCAACAAGTTGACGCCAAAGTGGGAAGGCCCTTATCGGGTGAGACGAAATACTAGGCCCGGCGCTGTCCGCTTTGAGACCAAGATGGCATTCCGTGAGCAACTCCTGAATATTGAGCATCTTCGTAAGTTTTACCTATAGCGCGGTTGCCGGAACCTGTTCCGGCAACCACCTTTTGTACAAGTCTTGCCCATGATGCATGTAATCCTTTGTACAAAGCCGAGCGCAGACCCCGTGCATCAGTAAAGCTCATGTGCTCCGCACATCTTGTCAATTTCGTGCATTTTTCTTTTTACTTTGCATGTATTATATGACACTTTGTGCAGCACCTATTCCGGTAAGCAATAACGAGCCGCAGGGCTCCATATCTTTATTTTCTCTTCTTTCTCATTCTCAAAGAAAGAAGGTTCCTCGCCCACAAGTTTGCTGTGGGGAAGGTGAAGAAGATAATGTTGTGGACCAAACGTAGCTCGAAGAAGTTTTGCCTTACCGGGAAGCAAACGACAGAAAAGCTAAGTTGCCAAAGTTTGAGCAGTCAGTTTTAAAATTTTAAGTTATCTTCCTCGAACGACCGTGCTTTGTATGGAAAACCTGTGCGCCAAGGAACCAACTCAGAGCTAGTTTGCACCCTTACTTTGTTTCGAGTCCGCCAACAATTTAAGTGAGCTGCAACTAGTCGCGATAAGGTTGTTTGTCGGAGGCGGCACCGCCAAAGAGGCTCTTGACGTTCAAGACTCAGCGCTTCAAGGCGAAGGTGCTCATACCGACAAGTTCCCTAAAAGCGTAGGGCAGAAACATACAAAGGAAGGACCCAAGTAAAGGAGATAACATAGCAATTACTAATTGAAATAGAGTTATATTACAAGATAGCTTGTCGCAACTCTAATAAATTGTTCTCCTAACATGACCAGCGGCGACAAGGAAAAGATAAAACGGACGACCTAGTCTACGCGGTCGCCATCGACCCTCTTGACCCCGCTCACCCTGTCCACAATGGGTGCGACTAGGGCCTTGAGCGCTTCAACGTCAGCAGTCGGCGGCAAGGACTTGAGGACGTTGGCGGTTAACGCTGGATTGCGGAAGGCCACCTTCATCAAGACCTTCAAGAGCCCTCGCACAGATTTGGCGCGACTCGCCGGCCAGCTGCTTTGGGATCTCCTCCCGGAGCCGCTGGAGAGCCGCCACCACGCCCTTGAAGAACAAGCTGAGCTTGGCGCTGGGTTGAGATGCTCGCGGAGGAGTACCCGAGGTCCACCATCCCCAGCTCCATCAGCTCCTTGTCAATGGCGGCGGCAAGGTTTACAGACCCTCGGTCCAAAGGCATCACGCTCTCTCTGAAGGTGTTATGGGCGGTCGTGGCATTCGCCAGCAGCTCCTCGCTGGCCTTGACCTTCTCCAATGCACCCACTTCCCGCCTCCTTGGCGCCGCCCAGCGCCTCCATCAAGGTGGTCAGCTTCAGCTCAAGATCTGCCTTGGAGTCCTTGGTGGCGCCGAGTTTTTGATCCTCTCAGCGAGACGGCCCCGCAACTCGCCAAGAGTGTAGGCGCCCTTCTCGCGCTTTCGTGCTTCAACAAGAAGCGAGCTCCTCGCCGCTTCTTCCGGAGGTTGGCCTCCGATGCGCCACCTTCGCTCCAACTCCTTCTTGGCGGCCTCGGTAGCTGCGGCAACGCCTTTGCTTCCTTGAGAGCTCCGCCAATTGATTGCTCGGCGCGCAAGCTCTTCCTCATAGCTGTCAAGGTTGATCTTCCGCTGCGCCACCGCCTTCTTCTGCGAGACAGCTTCTTGGCAGCAAGCCGCCGCTGCCTCGACCTCAGCCTTCTCCGAATGAAGGCTGTGCGCTTTCAGCGACTCGCCCCGCTTCTTCTGCTACGCCCGAGAGCTTTTGGTTGGCGCCCGAGCTCTTCTGCGCTTCTCCATATCTGCTCCCGCCCTTGTGACAAGCGCTTCCCGGGATTCCAGCCTGGCTTGTCGGGCGCGGTAGAGCGACAGCAGCTTCCGCAACAGCTGCTCCTCTTCAGACTCGCCGCTGCCGCTGCTTGGCGCGTCGACCAACGACAGCCCAGCGGAGGCGAGCAACTCTTCGTCGAAGGTTTCTCCCTCGACCGGTGCCCTGGAGCTCGATGCCTAGGGGAGCTTGATGAAGACGCCATCTCCAGCCTTCAAGTAGGCGCTGGCTGGGGCTCTCGAGCCCGGGCGCTGCGGTAGCGGCGAGGGATCGGCGGTCGGTGTAGCGCTGGCGCGCCTCGCGACCTCGTGGTCGCCAAGATAATCGCCGACCCCTCGCCGGCTTCGTGGCGGCAGCCTTGGCGGCCTCTTCAACGGCGGGCTCGCGCGCGCTGCGGTTCCTCCTCGGGCGACAATGGCGTCGCCAATGTTGCCGCTGGCCCTCCTCGCCGGCGACCTCGGTCCCATCGGCTCCGTGGCGTATGGATCTCGACAACAAGGAAAAGAAAGAAAAGTCAAGCAAAATATCCAAAAGAAGAATTGAAAGAAGAAAACCACAAGGGCAGCTTATAGGCAAGAGGCTTACCTGCGATGGGATCTGCAGCGGTAGCCTCAGCCACCGGAGGGTCAATGGAGCCATCCCTTGCCGGAGAGCCGTCCCTTGCCGGAGGGCACTCCCTTGCCGGGATCTTCCTTGGCGGCGAGTTGAAGCGAGATGGCATGTCGAGAACGACCTCGGAAACTCCCAAGGGGCTGCTCGCTCCTACACAAATCAACAAGTTAGATATCAGCAAGAAGGAGCACCCATGCACGCCAACCGTAAGAAATAAATCATATACTTACGCTGGGGGCTGTCTGGGGCTGCTTTGAGGAAGGGTTGCCGGTCCGCAAGGGGTCTCAGATGCGCCTCCTGTTGCCCGCAGGGGATCGTCTTCTATGACGACCACCGGGTCTTGGCTCTCTCGACGCCTCGGGCCAGCGTCCGAAAAGGAAAGAGTTCAGAATGAAGCAAGTCGACACAAGACAAAACAACAAATTGAAGAATTACAAGTACAATGACAAGATCTTACTCTTCTTCTTCCTCGAGCTGAGCGCTGAGAAGTCGACCAGTCCACCTCCGGTGCGACGAGCTGGAAGAGTAGGCTCCCTCGACGCTTGGCGGGTGTAGGAGCCGTGGTCCCGTAAGGCCCCGCCCAGCTTGCCGTGGCGGGCGTGAGGCGCCTCCAGCTGCAACAAAGCTTGTCATGGTGGAGCGCTGTCATGTGATGCGACGGCTGTTAGCCCGCCCGCCGCCCGCCACTTCCCGGTCTATGGAGGCGCCTTCTTGGTGGAGCTGTGGGCTCCGCCGCTGCAAGCTACTCAAGGTGGGGAGGAGGCGCCCCGCAGGCCTCGCTCGCTCAACTTCAGGCTCGGCCCGCTCCTCCGCGCCGCAAGCTCCTCTCGACGGCAAGGCTTGCCGCCTCTGCTGCCTCCGCCTCCTCCACAGTAAATCCAAATTCACCAGCAGCAGCAGCTGCTGCCGCCTCCTCCAACCTCGTGGCAATGCGTTGCATCTCTTCATCGGTGCTGTCGCGGGTGAGGCCCTTCTGCTCGTCGGGGCGGATTGGCACTTCTTCCAGGCCGTCGAAGAACTGCTGCACGACGTCATCGGCGGGCTCTTGCCAGGTTGGAACGATCCCATGCGAATCGCACAACGGCATCATTGCACGGATGCGGTCGAGCGAAGAGTTGTTGCATAAAGGAACGACTCCCCTTGGCAACATGAACCATTCGGGGTGATCGGGGTCATGCTTGAACAACTCCAGCAACATCGCATCCAGCTCCAAGACGGTGAAATTCCAGTTGAGGCCCGGGCGCAGCCTCATGATGTCCGCCGCATTTTGGAACTCCCAAGCAGGTCTCCTCGTCTCCTGCAAGGGAGCGGCGCGGCGGCGAGGAAATCTGCGCCAACGGCGCCACAATGTGAGTCCGCATGCCCGAGGCGCAAGATCCGGTCACAGCAATCTTCAACCTAGCATCTTCCGCGCCAAGTTGCTCCAATCTTTGCGCCGCACTATTGGAGTTTGGTATTGGGCGGTGAAGGGCTGCGGTTATCCTCAATGATCCAACACCAATCGGCTCTCCACTCGTCCCACTTGCTGCGGAGCTCTCCTTCCAGATAAGCTTATTTCTTGCCGATCCCGGAGATCCAAGCAATCTCTCCGCAAGTGGCTCTCCTCTCTCAATGCGGGCATGAAGAAGTGGCGGAAGAGGGCTACGCTTGGGTGGATTCCGACAAAGTTTTCAAAAGGTGTGCGAAACCTGCCATGGTCGAGACAGCATTGGGGGTGAAATCAAGGAGGCGAAGCCCGTAGGTGTTCGCGATATCGCAAAAGAATTAGAAAAGGGCGGCAGAGCCCGCAATAGAAGAAGAGCGCCAAGAAGTGGTACCCGCCGAAACCAACTCGATGCGCGGCGGCTGAGATTACCCTCGCGCGGATGCGCCACGCCTCCGCCGACCAGAATAGGTAGTAGCCTCCTCAGCTCCTTTGCGCCGAGCTGGGGTCAAGATGGCCCGCCTCCTTCGCAGCGCCGTGAGCCGCTGCGCCTCGGCCGACTTCACGCCCTTCCCCTTGTCGGCTTTTGGAGCCATGGCGGAGGTGGTGGAGGAGACCGACGGCGTTGATGGCGATGGGGGGCGGAGCGTCGCTCTCTACAGACTTGGGAAGAAGGGGGGAGCGGCAGGTGTTTTCGAGATGGGACAGCAAATGGCGAGGTGGGTGACCTGCCCCTGTTTCCCCTGTTTATAAGGAGGGAGAGGGGGCAGACGTTCCGCTTTTCCAATTAAAGAAACCCCCACGATCTCTCCCCACGACGCCGCAGTCGACGCATGCTGTTCGTGGGGAACGTGGTGGGTCCGGAGCAAGTAACGGCGTGATCTAGGCTGCGCGTGCCCGTGCACTGTTTTGGGCCTGGCCCAACAGAGCTCGGCGCCGTGTGTGGCCCAGCCCGGGGCTCTGCCGGTGTACTAGAGTAGGGCACCCTAGTATCCCGAACTCGCACGGGCAGTTGCAGCACCCAGCTGCAAGGCTTGCCTAGTGACCGCCAAGGTCCTCCGCGTTCCTTTGGAGCCATTCAAGAACAAAGTATTCAAGTCAAGGAGACAATACCCCGGCAAGAGGAGCTTGTCGGGAAGGCCACTCAAGGCACGCAGAAGACAAGAACCCGGCAAGAGGAGCTTGCCGGAAGGCTCGGTGAGCGACAAGCTTCCGGGCGCGACAAGGATTCAGCCGCGGCAAGGCTCTTGCCGCGGCAGGCAACCACTCTTTATCTCCGCTCCAGCTCATCCACCAACGTGTCGCCATGGGACCATTCCAGGCGCGCGTGTCAAGAGGCTGTGCGGCCAGCGGAGAGCAGCGGTAAGCGGCGCTGACAAGACTGCCATCATGGCGAACGGTGGCGCTCCTGACGGTCCCTGTTGCACTGTTTAAGCGACATGGACGGGCATTTAATGCTTTTGTCCCTTGCCGTCAGAGTTAGGTAGAATGCACTATACAAAGTAGTTGCACCAACCGCAACTCATTTTTCTGTTTTTACCCTTGTCTACGTTGACACCTGTGGTAACCCCTTGAGCATATAAAAGGAGGCCCGAGCGCAACGTACAGGAGGTTCGACTCATTCGAAACTAGAGACTCCCACGCTAGGTCTTGTAGCTCTCAACGCTCCCTAGCAAGAACACAATATAATCAGACAAGCAGCAGTAGGAGTATTATCTCTCCGGAGAGCTCCGGTTGGGTAAACTGCTCGTGGTGCTTCGCCTCGATCTGCTCTTCGTGCAATCTCCGCCCCCCATCGAATCGAAAGGGGTCCGGTCCGCCGGACCCCATAGGTGTTCGTGGGTACGATCAGCCTCCCCGACACTATGAAAAGAGCAAAATAATGTATAGCAGGAAAGTTAATGCTCCCTATAGTGGCTTGCATTATATCTCTAGATTCCCGCACAGTTATACTAGCAAGAAAGTCTCTAAATTCAGATTTACGGGATCAACAATACTACCCCCATTGTGGGAGTTTGCAAGCAAAAGTAAAATCCTCTAAGTCCATGGTATAAGATTTGTCATAAAGATCAAACATGACAGAAGGAGAATTACGCCAAGATGAAAACTCAAACCTCCTCACAAATGAACTATGAGATCATGATATCAGTGGGCATTTGTCTGCCTCAAAGTCCACAAGACCGGCAAGCATGCAAATATGTTAAATTCTTATTTGATTCCCGCTCGATCCATAAAATTTTCCGAAGGCCATTCACAGGGCCTCACGATAGCGTCTCTTGGTGGTTCCTTGTCAGCATCATGCATAGCAAGCCTGGGGCCTTGCTTCCTTGAAGAACCACCTTGGAACATCTTCCTAAACATATTGTTTTCTCTGAAAAATTTCTGAAATTTTTAGTAACTTCAAAAAAAAGTGAACCAACTTTAATAAAATTGATAGAAACTACTCCTACAAGTGCCTAGATCCTTTATCATGCATTAGAATTACTTGGAACCATATAAAATTGGCATGCAAGCTCAAGAACATGGTCACCTATGCAGCACAAATTTGCAATGAATAAAGCACTAGAACAAAAACTAATTGGACCAATGGAGGAGTCACATACGAAGGAACAATCTCCCCAAACAGTTTTGTGAGAGGTGCTTTGAGCAAGGAGATCGAAAATCACAGCAACGGGGGCTGGAACTCGTGTTTGAGCCAGATATTCGTGTTTGTGGGAGGAAGAAGAAGAGGATGGGTGCAGGAATAAGTGGAGGAGGGCCACCGTGGGCCCACGAGGCAGGGGGCGCGCCAGGGGTAGGGCGCGCCTCCACCTCGTGGCCAGGTGGCAGCTCCCATGTAATTTTTGCACAAGAAATCCTCAAATATTCCTAAAAAATCATATTAAATTGGCATGGCATTCGAGGACTTTTATTTTTGGTATATTTTTATATTGCTCGGATAAATCAGGAAATGCATGTAAAAATACTATTTTTACTTTATTTCAACTAAATAACAGAAAGTATAAAGAGGGTACAGAAGTTTGTGCTTCTAGTTTCATCCGTCTCATGCTCATCAAAAGGAATCCACTAACAAGGTTGATCAGGTCTTGTTAAAAAACTCATTCCGACTAACATGGAACCGGAGAAATTTTGAATAACACTAAGTTAGCTCAATGGGGATATGCACATCCCCTATAATAAGAATATCATATTTCTTCTTGACAGTAGGAAGAGGAAATTCAAAACCTCCAAAAATAATCGATGGAACTTTTCCAATAGAATTGATACTATAAACACGAGGTTGTTTCCTCGGAAAGTGTACCGTATGCTCATTACCATTAACATGAAAACTGACATTGCCTTTGTTGCAATCAATAACAGCCCCTGCAATATTCAGAAAAGGTCTTCCAAGAATAATAGACATACTATCATCCTCGGGAATATCAAGAATAACAAAGTCCGTTAAAATAGTAACGTTTGCAACCACAACAGGCACATCCTCACATATACCGACAGGTATAGCAGTTGATTTATCAGCCATTTGCAAAGACATTTCAGTAGGTGTCAACTTACTCAAATCAAGTCTACGGTATAAAGAGAGAGGCATAACACTAACACCGGCTCCAAGATCACATAAAGCAGTTTTAACATAATTTCTTTTAATGGAGCATGGTATAGTGGGTACTCCTGGATCTCCAAGTTTCTTTGGTATTCCACCCTTAAAAGTATAATTAGCAAGCATGGTGGAAATTTCAGCTTCCGGTATCTTTCTCTTATTAGTAATGATATCCATCATATACTTAGCATAAGGATTTGTTTTGAGCACATCAGTTAATCGCATACGCAAAAAGATAGGTCTAATCATTTCAGCAAAGCGCTCAAAATCCTCATCATCCTTTTTCTTGGATGGTTTGGGAGGAAAAGGCATGGGTTTCTGAACCCATGGTTCTCTTTCTTTACCGTGTTTCCTAGCAACAAAGTCTCTTTTATCATAACGTTGATTCTTTGATTGTGGGTTATCAAGATCAATAGCAGGTTCAACTCCTACATCATTATCATTACTAGGTTGAGCATCATCATGAACATCATCATTAACATTTTCGCTAGGTTCATGTTCATTACCAGATTGTGTTTCAGCATTAGACATAGATATATCATTTGGATTCTCAGATGGTTCAGCAATAGGTTCACTAGAAGTTTGCAAAGTCCTATCATTTTTCTTCTTCTTCCTTTTGGAAGTACTAGGCACATCAGTATTGTTTCTCTGAGAATCTTGCTCAATTCTCTTAGGGTGGCCTTCAGGATACAAAGGTTCCTGAGTCATTCTACCAGTTCTAGTAGCCACTCTAATAGCATAATCATTTTTCTTACAGTTCATTTCATTGAGCAAATCATTTTGAGCTTTAAGTACTTGTTCTACTTGAGTGGTAACCATAGAAGCATGTTTGCTAATGAGTTTAAGTTCACCTCTAACATTAGCCATATAATCACCCAAGTGTTTAATCATATAGGTATTTTGTTTAATTGTCTACCAAAATAAGCATTGAAGTCTTCTTGCTTAAACATAAAGTTATCAAACTCATCCAAGAACTGACTAGCAATTTTAGTAGGAGGGACTTCAGTTTTATCATATCTATAGAGAGAATTTACCTTTACTACCTGTGTCGGGTTATCGGGATCAGGAGGTTCTTCAATAGATAATGGATCGAGATCATATGTTTCTTCAACAGGCGGTAAATTAAGAACATGTATTTCTTCAATAGGAGGTAAATTCTTAACATCTTCAGCTTTAATACCTTTTTCTTTCATAGATTTCTTTGCCTCTTGCATATCTTCAGGACTGAGAAATAGAACACCTCTCTTCTTCGGAGTTGGTTTAGGAATAGGCTCAGTAATTGGCTCAGGAGCTAGCTCAGGAGCTGGCTCATGAGGTGCCCAATTATTTTCATTTGTCAACATATTATTCAATAGAATTTCGGCTTCATCCGGTGTTTTTTCCCTGAAAAGAGAACCAGCACAACTATCCAGGTAATCTGTGGAAGCATCGGTTAACCCATTATAAAAGATATCAAGTATTTCATTTTTCTTAAGAGGATGATCAGGCAAAGCATTAAGTAACTTGAGAATCCTCCCCCAAGCTTGTGGGAGACTCTCTTCTTCAATTTGCACAAAGTTGTATATTTCCTTTAAAGCAGCTTGTTTCTTATGAGCAGGGAAATATTTAGCAGGGAAGTAATAAATCATATCCCGGGGACTACGCACACAACCAGGATCAAGAGAATTAAACCATATCTTAGCATCACCCTTTAATGAGAACGGAAATATTTTAAGGATGTAAAAGTAGCGAGATCTCTCATCATTAGTGAACTGGGTGGCTATATCATTTAATTTAGTAAGATGTGCCACAACAATTTCAGATTCATAGCCATGAAAAGGATCAGATTCAACCAAGGTAATTATATCAGGATCAACAGAGAATTCATAATCCTTGTCGGGAAAACAAATAGGTGAAGTAGCAAAAGCAGGGTCAGGTTTCATTCTGTCTCTAAGAGATTCTTTACTCCATTTAACTAACAACCTCTTAAGTTCGTATCTATCTTGGCAGGCAAAGATAGTTGCAGAAGATTCCACATCAAAAACATAACCCCCAGGAATAGCAGGCATATCCTCATCATCACTTTCATCAATATTATCAGTTTCAATAGTTGCTTTCTCTCTAGCCCTAAAAATTTGTTCATCAAGAAATTCACCAAGGGGCACAGTAGTATCAAGCATAGAAGTAGTTTCATCATAAGTATCATGCATAGCAGAAGTGGCATCATCAATAACATGCACATATCGTAACTAATAGCGTAAGCAGGTTTAGGTGTCGCAAGCTTACTCATAATGTAAGGTGAATCAAGTGCGAGCTAGATGGCAGTTCCTTACCTCCCCGTAGTTGAGGGATAAAATTTTGTCTTAGCGTCTTTCAAGTTCTTCATAGTGTCCAGCAGATATAAATCCCAAGTGACTCAAAGAATAGAGCTATGCTCCCCGGCAACGGCGCCAGAAATTAGTCTTGATAACCCACAAGTGTAGGGGATCGCAACAGCTTTCGAGGGTAAAGTATTCAACCCAAATTTATTGATTCGACACAAGGGGAGCCAAAGAATATTCTCAAGTATTAGCAACTGAGTTGTCAATTCAGCCACACCTGGATAACTTAATATCTGCAGCAAAGTATTCAGTAGCTAAGTAGTATGATAGTAGTGGTAACGGTAACAAAAGAGTAATGAAAGCGAAAGTAATATTTTTGGTATTTTGTAGTGATTGTAACAATAGCAACGGGAAAGTAAATAAGCGTAAACCAGTATATGGAAAGCTCGTATGCATTGGATCGATGATGGATAATTATGCCGGATGCGGTTCATCATGTGACAGTCATAACATAGGGTGACACAGAACTAGCTCCAATTCATCAATGTAATGTAGGCATGTATTCGGAATATAGTCATACATGCTTATGGAAAAGAACTTGCATGGCATCTTTTGTCCTACCCTCCCGTGGCAGCGGGGTCCTAATGGAAACTAAGGGATATTAAGGCCTCCTTTTAATAGAGAACCGGAACAAAGCATTAGCACATAGTGAATACATGAACTACTCAAACTATGGTCATCACCGAGAAGTATCCCAATTATTGTCACTTCGGGGTTGTCGGATCATAACACATAATAGGTGACTATAGACTTGCAAGATAGGATCAAGAACACACATATATTCATGAAAACATAATAGGTTCGGATCTGAAATCATGGCATTCGGGCCCTAGTGACAAGCATTAAGCATAGCAAAGTCATAGCAACATCAATCTCAGAACATAATGGATACCAGGGATCAAACCCTAACAAAACTAACTCGATTACATGATAGATCTCATCTAACCCATCATCGTCCAGCAAGCCTACGATGGAATTACTCACGCACGGCGGTGAGCATCATGAAATTGGTGATGGAGGATGGTTGATGATGACGACGGCGACGAATCCCCCTCTCCGGAGCCCCGAACGGACTCCAGATCAGCCCTCCCGAGAGGTTTTAGGGCTTGGCGGCGGCTCCGTATCGTAAAACGCGATGATTTCTTCTCTCTGATTTTTTTCTCTCCGGAAGCCAATATATAGAGTTGGAGTTGCCGTCGGAAGGTCTCCAGGGGGCCCACGAGGTAGGGGGCGCGCCCAGGAGGGGGGGGGGGTGGGCGACCCCACCCTCGTGGACAGGGTGTGGGCCCCCTGGTCTTCATCTTTGGCGCGGATTTTTTATTATTTTTTCTAAGATGTTCCGCGGAGTTTCAGGTCATTTCGAGAACTTTTGTTTTCTGCACATAAAACAACATCATGGCAGTTCTGCTGAAAACAGTGTCAGTCCGGGTTAGTTCCATTCAAATCATACAAGTTAGAGTCCAAAACAAGGGCAAAAGTGTTTGGAAAAGTAGATACGACGGAGCCGTATCACCGTGCACCAACTGAACTGTTTTGGCTAGAGCTGCCATTACGACGACTTGGTTCTCCATGAGATGTTGCACCAGCCATCCTAGGTCCGAATGCCTGCTCAATCACATGAATTTGCAGCCTCACATAAAATTCTCTTTCTCCTTATGCCTAGCAAACATGATAGCCAACTCTTCATCATTACTAATTGTCACCCATTTCCTTTCCACATCATAGTATTTGTATTCCACTTCATCAAGCAAACCCCAAGGATATGTTGGGGAACGTTGCAGAAAATTAAAATTTTCCTACGGTTTCACCAAGATCCATCTATGAGTTCATCTAAGCAACGAGTCATGGGAGAGAGATCACATCTACATACCACTTGTAGATCTCGTGCGGAAGCGTTCAAGGGAACGGGGATGATGGAGTCGTACTCGCCGTGATCCAAATCACCGATGACCAAGTGCCGAACGGACAGCACCTCCGCGTTCAACACACATACGGAACAAATGACGTCTCCTCCTTCTTGATCCAGCAAGGGGGAAGGAGAGGTTGAGGAAGAAGGCTCCAGCAGCAGCACGACGGCGTGATGATGGTGGAGAGGCAAGATCTCGGCAGGGCTTCGCCAAGCACTCAACGGAGGAGGAGAGGTGTTGGGGAGGGAAGGGGCTGCGTCTTGGATCAGTGTGTTCAGCCTCCCTCGCCCCTCTATTTATAGGGAAGGGGAAGGGCGCCCCCTCTAGATGAGATCTAGAGGGGGCGGCCAGGAGGGGCTTGCCCCTAAGCAAAGGGGCGCCCCACTAGGTTCCCCCAACCCTAGGCGCATGGGCCCAAGGGGGCGCCCAGCCCTCCAGGCTAGTTCCTGCCCTTGCGCCCCCGAGGCCCTCCGAGAGGGTGGCCCCTCCCGCTGGACCCCGGAACCTCTCCGGTGGCCCCAGTACAATACCGACATGTCCCCAAACTTTCCGGTGTCCGTATGACAACTTCCCATATATAAATCTTCACCTCCGACCATTCCGAACTCCTCGTGATGTCCGGGATCTCATCCGGACTCAACAACATTCAGTAATCACATACAAGTCTTCCTAATAACCCTAGCGCCACCGAACCTTATGTGTAGACCCTACGGGTCCGGAGACATGCGACATGACCGAGACGACTCTCCGGTCAATAACCAACAGCGGATCTGGATACCCATGTTGGCTCCCACATACTCCTCGATGATCTCATCGGATGAACCACGATGTCGAGGATTCAAGCAACCCCAGATACTATTCCCTTTGTCGACGGTATGTTACTTGCCCGAGATTTGATCGTCGGTATCCCAATACCTCGCTCAATCTCGTTACCGCAAGTCACTTTACTCGCATCAGAATGCATGATCCCGTGACCGCACACTTGGTCACTTTGAGCTCATTATGATGATGCACTACCGAGTGGGCCCAGTGATACCTCTCCGTAACACGGAGTGACAAATCCCGCCTCGATCCGTGTCAACCCAATGACACTTTCGAGATACCTGTAGTGCCCCTTTATAGTCACCCGATTCGTTGTTTCGCTTTGGTACACCCAAAGCACTCCTACGGTATCCGGGAGTTACACGATCTCATGGTCTAAGGAAAAGATACTTGACATTGGAAAAGCTCTAGCAAAACGAACTACACGATCTTGTGCTATGCTTAGGATTGTCTTGTCCATCACATCATTCTCCTAATGATGTGATCCCGTTATCAATGACATCCAATGTCCATAGTCGAAACCATGACTATCTATTGATCAACGAGCTAGTCAACTAGAGGCTCACTAGGGACATGTTGTGGTCTAAGTATTCACACGTGTATTACGATTTCCGGATAATACAATTATAGCATGAATAAAAAACGATTATCACGAAAAAGGAAATATAATAATAATCCTTTTATTATTGCCTCTAGGGCATATTTCCAACAGTGTCCCACTTGCACTAGAGTCAATAATCTAGTTACATTGTGATGAATCGAACACCCATAGAGTTCTGGTGTTGATCATGTTTTGCTTGCAGAAGATGTTTAGTCAATGGATCTGCGACATTCAGATCCGTATGTACTTTGCAAATTTCTATGTCCCCATCTTGAACATTTTCACGAATGGAGTTGAAAAGACGCTTGATGTGCCTGGTCTTCTTGTGAAACCTGGGCTCCTTGGCAAGTGCAATAGCTCCAGTGTTGTCACAGAAGAGTTTGATTGGCCCCGACGCATTGGGTATGACTCCTAGGTCGGTGATGAACTCCTTCACCCAAATTGTTTCATGCGCTGCCTCCAAGGCTGCCATGTACTCCGCTTCACACGTAGATCCCGCCATGACGCTCTGCTTGCAGCTGCACCAGCTTACTGCTCCACCATTCAACATATAGACATATCCGGTTTGTGACTTAGAGTCGTCCAGATCTGTGTCGAAGCTAGCGTCGACGTAACCCTTTACGACGAGCTCTTCGTCACCTCCATAAACGAGAAACATGTCCTTCGTCCTTTTAAGGTACTTCAGGATATTCTTGACCGCTGTCTAGTGTTCCTTGCCGGGATTACTTTGGTACCTACCTACCAAACTTACGGCAAGGTTTACATCCGGTCTGGTACACAGCATGGCATACATAATAGATCCTATGGCTGAGGCATAGGGGATGACACTCATCTCTTCTTTATATTTTGCCGTGGTCGGGCATTTAGCCGAGCTCAATCTCACACCTTGCAGTACAGGCAAGAACCCTTTCTTGGACTGATCCATTTTGAACTTCTTCAAAATCTTATCAAGGTATGTGCTTTGTGAAAGACCTATGAGGCGTCTCGATCTATCTCTATAGATCTTGATGCCTAATATATAAGCAGCTTCTCCAAGGTCCTTCATTGAAAAACTTTTATTCAAGTAGGCCTTAATGCTGTCCAAGAGTTCTATATCATTTCCCATCAAAAGTATGTCATCTACATATAATATGAGAAATGCTACAGAGCTCCCACTCACTTTCTTGTAAACGCATGCTTCTCCTCAAGTCTACATAAACCCAAACGCTTTGATCATCTCATCAAAGCGAATATTCCAACTCCGAGATGCTTGCACCAGCCCATAAATGGATCGCTGGAGCTTGCATACCTTGTTAGCATTATTAGGGTCGACAAAACCTTCCGGCTGCATCATATACAGTTCTTCCTTAAGATAGCCGTTAAGGAATGCTGTTTTGACGTCCATTTGCCATATCTCATAATCATAGTATGCGGCAATTACTAACATGATTCAGACGGACTTCAGCTTCGCTACGGGAGAGAAAGTCTCATCGTAGTCAACTCCTTGAACTTGTCGATAACCTTTAGCGACAAGTCGAGCTTTATAGATGGTGACATTACCATCCGCGTCCGTCTTCTTCTTAAAGATCCATTTGTTTTCTATCGCTCGCCGATCATTAGGCAAGTGTGTCAAAGTCCATACTTTGTTTTCATACATGGATCCTATCTCGGATTGCATGGATTCAAGCCATTTGTTGGAATTTGGGCCCGCCATCGCTTCTTCATAGTTCAAGGTTCACCGTTGTCTAACAACATGATTTCCGTGACAGGGTTGCCATACCACTGGTGTGGAACGTGTCCTTGTGGACCTCACGGTTCAGAGCAACTTGATCCAAGTACCGTGATCATCATCATTAATTTCCTCTCCAAGAGGTGTAGGCACCACAGAACATTTTCCCGAGCTGCACTACTTTCGGTTCAAGAGGTAGTACTTCATCGAAGTTCTACTTTCCTCCCACTTACTCCTTTCGAGAGAAACTCTTTTCAAGAAAGGATCCGTTCTTGGCAACAAAGATCTTGCCTTCGGATCTAAGGTAGAAGGTGTACCCAATGGTTTCCTTAGGGTATCCTATGAAGATGCATTTTTCCGACTTGGGTTCGAGCTTTTCAGGTTGTAGCTTCTTGACATAAGCATCGCATCCCCAAACTTTTAGAAACGACAGCTTAGGTTTCTTCCCAAACCATAATTCATACGGTGTCGTCTCAACGGATTTAGACGGTGCCCTATTTAAAGTGAATGTAGCTGTCTCTAGAGCGTATCCCCAAAATGATAGCGTAAATCGGTAAGAGACATCATAGATCGCACCATATCCAATAGAGTGCGACATTTACATTCGCCACACCGCTACCCCGAGGTGTTCCAGCAGCGTGAGTTGTGAAACGATTCCACATTTCCTTAAGTGTGTACCAAATTCGTGACTTAAATATTCTCCTCCACGGTCTGATCGTAAGAACTTTATTTTTTGGTCACGTTGATTCTCTACTTCATTCTGAAATTCCTTGAACTTTTCAAAGGTCTCAGACTTGTGTTTCATCAAGTAGACATACCCATATCTACTCAAGTCATCAGTGAGAGTGAGAACATAACGATATCCTCCGCGAGCCTCAATGCTCATTGGACCGCACACATCGGTATGTATGATTTCCAATAAGTTGGTTGCTCGCTCCATTGTTCCGGAGAACGAAGTCTTGGTCATTTTGCCCATAAGGCATGGTTCGCATGTGTCAAATGATTCATAATCGAGAGACTCTAAAAGTCCATCAGAATGGTGCTTCTTCATGCGCTTGACACCAATGTGACCAAGACGGCAGTGCCACAAGTATGTGGGACTATCGTTATCAACTTTACATCTTTTGGTATTCACACTATGAATATGTGTAACATTACGTTCGAGATTCATTACGAATAAACCATTGACCATCGGAGCATGACCATAAAACATATCTCTCATATAAATAGAACAACCATTATTCTCGGATTTAAATGAGTAGCCATCTCGCATTAAACGAGATCCAGATACAATGTTCATGCTCAAACTTGGCACTAAATAACAATTATTGAGGTTTAAAACTAATCCCATAGGTAAATGTAGAGGTAGCGTGCCAACGGCGATCACATCGACCTTGGAACCATTCCCGACGCGCATCGTCACCTCGTCCTTCGCCAGTCTCCGTTTATTCCGCAGCTCCTTTAGTGTTGCCGGCCTTCTTGTCTGCTAAGTATTTGGGGCAGTTTCGCTTGCAGTGACCCTTCCTTTGCAATAAAAGTACTCTGTCTCAGGCTTGGGTCCATTCTTTGACTTCTTCCCGGCAACTGACTTACCGGGCGCGGCAACTTCCTTGCCGTCCTTCTTGAAGTTCTTCTTACCCTTGCCCTTCTTGAACTTAGTGGTTTTATTGACCATCAACACTTGATGTTCTTTATTGATTTCAACCTCTGCTGACTTCAGCATTGAGAATACTTCAGGAATGGTCTTCACCATCCCCTGCATATTGTAGTTCATCACAAAGCTCTTGTAGCTTGGTGGGAGCGATCAAGGATTCTGTCAATGACCGCCTCGTCCGGGAGGTTAATGTCCACCGGGACAAAGGGTTGTGCAACCTGACATTTTGAGTATGTGCTCACCGCAGAACTGCTTTCCTCCATCTTACAACTATAGAACTTGTCGGAGACTTCATATATCTCGACCGGGCATGAGCTTGAAAACCATTTTTAGCTCCTCGAACATCTCATATGCTCCGTGTTGCTCAAAACGCTTTTGGAGCCCCGGTTCTATGTCAGTAAAGCATGCCGCATTGAACGAGGGAGTAATCATCAGACGAGACTGCCAAGCATTCATAATTTCTTGGTTCTCTCGATGGGTGCTTCACCTAGCGGTGCTTCTAGGACATATTGTTTCTTGGCTGCTATGAGGATGATCCTCGTGTTCCAACCCAGTCCGAATAGTTGCTGCCATCATCTTTCAGCTTGGTTTTCTAGGAATGCGTTGAAGTTCATGGTGACATGAGCGCTGGCCATTTGATCTACAAGACATTTTGCAAAGATTTTAGACTAATGTTCATGATAATTAAGTTCATCTAATCAAAATTTTAATGAACTCCCACTCAGATTTGACATCCTCTAGTCATCTAAGTATTACATGATCCGAGTCGACTAGGCCGTGTCCGATCATCACGTGAGACGGACTAGTCATCGTGGTGAACATCTCCATGTTGATCGTATCTTCCATACGACTCATGTTCGACCTTTCGGTCTCTTGTGTTCCGAGGCCATGTCTGTACATGCTAGGCTCGCAAGTTAACCCTAAGTGTTTTGCATGTGTAAAACTGTCTTACACCCGTTGTATGTGAACGTAAGGATCTATCACACACGATCATCACGTGGTGCTTCAAACGATTTAACTTTAGCAACGGTGCACGCTTAGGGGAACACTTTATTGAAATTATTATAAGGATCATCTTATTTACTACCGCCGCTCTAAGTAAACAAGATGCATAAAACATAATAAACATCACATGCAATTATATAAAGTAGTGACATGATATGGCCAATATCATATAGCTCCTTTGATCTTCATCTTCGGGCTCCATGATCATCTTGTCACCGCATGACACCATGATCTCCATCATCATGATCTCCATCATCGTGTTCCATGAAGTTGCTCGCCAACTATTACTTCTACTACTATGGCTAACACGCTTAGCAATAAAGTAAAGTAATTTACATGGCGTTGAATCAATGACAAGCAGGTCATACAATAATTAAGACAACTCCTATGGCTCCTGCCGGTTGTCATACTCATCCACATGCAAGTCGTGATTCCTATTACAAGAACATGATATCATACATCACAATATATCATTCATCCTTCATCACAACTTCTGGCCATATCACATCACATGACAATTGCTGCAAAAACAAGTTAGACGTCCTCTAATTGTTGTTGCAAGTTTTACGTGGCTGCAATAGGGTTCTAGCAAGAACGTTTTCTTACCTACGAATAACCACAACGTGATTTTTTCAACTTCTATTTACCCTTCATAAGGACCCTTTTCATCTAATCCGCTCCAACTAAAGTAGGAGAGACAGACACCCGCTAGCCACCTTATGCAACTAGTGCATGTCAGTCGGTGGAACCTGTCTCACGTAAGCGTACGTGTAAGGTTGGTCCGAGCCGCTTCATCCCACAATACCGCTGAAGCAAGAAAAGACTAGTAGTGGAAAGCAAGTTGACAAGATCTACGCCCACAACAAAATTGTGTTCTACTCATGCAATAGAGAACTACGCATAAACCTGGCTCTGATACCACTGTTGGGGAACGTTGCAGAAAATTAAAATTTTCCTACGGTTTCACCAAGATCCATCTATGAGTTCATCTAAGCAATGAGTCATGGGAGAGAGATCGCATCTACATACCACTTGTAGATCGCGTGCGGAATCGTTCAAGGGAATGGGGATGATGGAGTCGTACTCGCCGTGATCCAAATCACCGATGACCAAGTGCCGAACGGACAACACCTCCGTGTTCAACACACGTACGGAACGGACGACGTCTCCTCCTTCTTGATCCAGCAAGGGGGAAGGAGAGGTTGAGGAAGAAGGCTCCAGCAGCAGCACAACGACGTGATGATGGTGGAGAGGCAGTACTCCGACAGGGCTTCGCCAAGCACTCAACGGAGGAGAGGTGTTGGGGAGGGGAGGGGCTGCGCCTTGGATCAGGTGTTCAGCCTCCCCGCCTCTATTTATAGGGAAGGGGAAGGGCGGCCCCTCTAGATGAGATCTAGAGGGGGTGGGGCGGCGGCCAGGGAGGGGGCTTGCCCCCAAGCAAGGGGCGCCCCACTAGGGTTCCCCCAACCCTAGGCGCATGGGCCCAGGGGGCGCCAGCCCTCCAGGCTGGTTCCCTGCCCTTGCGCCCATGAGGCCCTCCGAGAGGGGTGGCCCCCCGGTGGACCCTGGAACCTCTCCGTGGCCCCAGACAATACCGATATGCCCCAAACTTTCCGTGTCCGTATGACAACTTCCCATATATAAATCTTCACCTCCGACCATTCTCGAACTCCTCGTGACGTCCGGATCTCATCCGGACTCAACAACATTCGTAATCACATACAAGTCTTCCTAATAACCCTTGCGCCATCGAACCTTATGTGTAGACCCTACGGGTCCGGAGACATGCGACATGACCGAGACGACTCTCCGTCAATAACCAACAGCGGATCTGGATACCCATGTTGGCTCCTACATACTCCTTGATGATCTCATCGGATGAACCATGATGTCGAGGATTCAAGCAACCCGTATACTATTCCTTTGTCGATCAGTATGTTACTTGCCCGAGATTCGATCGTCGGTATCCCAATACCTCGCTCAATCTCGCATCGACAAGTCACTTTACTCGTATCAGAATGCATGATCCCGTGACCAGACACTTGGTCACTTTGAGCTCATTATGATGATGCACTACCGAGTGGGCCCAGTGATACCTCTCCGTAACACGGAGTGACAAATCCCAGCCTCGATCCGTGTCAACCCAATAGACACTTTCGAGATACCTGTAGTGCCCTTTATAGTCACCCAGCTTACGCTGTGACGCTTGGTACACCCAAAGCACTCCTACGGTATCCGGGAGTTACACGATCTCATGGTCTAAGGAAAAGATACTTGACATTGGAAAAGCTCTAGCAAAACGAACTACACAATCTTGTGCTATGCTTAGGATTGGGTCTTGTCCATCACATCATTCTCCTAATGATGTGATCCCGTTATCAATGACATCCAATGTCCACAGTCAGGAAACCATGACTATCTATTGATCAACGAGCTAGTCAACTAGAGGCTCACTAGGGACATGTTGTGGTCTAAGTATTCACACGTGTATTACGATTTCCGGATAATACAATTATAGCATGAATAAAATACGATTATCACGAACAAGGAAATATAATAATAATCCTTTTATTATTGCCTCTAGGGCATATTTCCAACAGGATATTGGCTACAAATTACCTCCCCAAATTGTCTGAAACTCCAATTAAAAGCCATTGGCAACCGATAGTCAAAACCTCCTAGGAATTTCTTCTTATTCTTTGCATTCAACATGTACCGGTCCCTTCTAATGTGAACCAAGAAAGCAAACCGCAACTCCATCCTAACCGACGAAAAACAGAGACACAATCAGCATACTAACCGGGCAAACCAACTCGAATCGACTGTTCAAATGCACAACTAAGCTCAATCTAAACAGGAGGCGTGACTTACCCCTCGGGAACCCAGTAATGGATGCGGCGGATCTCCGGCCCGATGATGCCTGCACCGCCAAAAAATCCGGGGTCGCCGCTGCTCGCCATTTCGCCCTGGGGTTCACCCTCGTACTTCAAACAGCTCCACTAGCACCCCACCTATCAGCGCTCCGGCCGGGCGCACGGAAGGAGGCCGCACCGCGGGTCGAGCAGGTGGTGGGATCCCCCCCTGTGGCGTCGCAGGAAGGTGGCGGGTGGAGCAGGTAGTGGTGGAGCAGGACGGCCACGACAAAGCAGCTGGTGGCGGCGGCGGACGGGACAAAGTGGGCGTCGAGTTGGCAGGTTAGAACCCTAGGATTGATTTGGGGATTTTTTTTGCACGGTCCCACATGTCAGCTCCGAACCCACGTCCACGCGGTCCCACGTGTAAGCTCCGGACCCACTACCACTAACGCCGGCAAACGGAATGGATTGAAATCTGGCCGTTTGGCATTGTCATAGTAGCTGCACATGGACTAGGGGCAAAACTGAGGACAATTCGCAACTAAGGGCAAAACTGAGCACATCGACACCACTGAGGGCAAAAGGATAATTAACCCATAATCTATTTTCCTATACATTCTTTTGCTGACATTTCTCTTCAATTGTACGCACACGCACGCTCTATGTTAGCTCCATTCCAGTTTTACATCCTATATAATTTGAATTATTAACGACATTTTAAATTCATATTATGGAAATTCAAATTCAAATTCAAAACCTATAAATTTGAGTTCTGCGAGAAGCTTAGCCGTACCTAGAAGCGAGTTGAAGTGGGTTCCATTAACAGATAAATGGCATACACCCGACTTTATAAATAAAGCCACCAGGCAGAGTAGCACAATGAGCACCAAATCACACACAGTACCAGGACAAGCAGAACAGGACGAAAGAATAAGTTCGCATACAAGGCAATCCAGCCAGATAAGGCACGCAGGCCAGCCCTAATAAGGTAAGATAGGTAAGACTAAAGGAATTAAGACACCTCGCGATGCCTGCGTGCCAAGGAAGAAGTCGTAGCCCAAATCTTGGACACCATAGCGTCGAAGGCCTCGTGGTCCTCATCCTTAATCAATGATCTCCACTGCTGCAGGAATACACCAGTTTTAAATAAGCAATCAACAGGATTAGCCGGGAAGATATGTTCAATGGTAAACTTGTCTCTAGTGGTCCATACCGATTAACAGGTTGCTGCAAACCCAACCCAGAAGCCCCAGAAAGGCCACCAGCCAATCGCCGCAGATCCACAAAATATGAGGGGTTCCAATACACTTGCAGCCAATAACGGATACAACACCACACAAACTTAGCCAAATTGCACCCAAAGAAGATATGATCAGTATTTTCAGTGTCTCCACACAAGGCGCATCTGTCCGAGCCCGGGCCGTTCCTTTTCCGAATTTGGTCCGTCGTAGGAAGCTTCCCATGAAAAGCTTTCCAAAGGAAGATTTTGATCTTAGGAGGGACACGGGCGCTCCAAATGCACTTGAACTTGGAAGTGGGGGAGCCAGAAGTGAGTTTAGTATAAACAGACTTAACCGAAAAGCGATCAGACGAAGAATGGGGCCAGACCACCAAATCCTCTTCCCTCGAGAGCAAGGGGAAGCAAGCAATAAGGCGATGCCAGTTTTCCAACTCTACAGGAGAAAGTGACCTACGAAGGTCAAGATCCCAATTATTTAGAGAGAGCTCAAAGATAGAGATCTCCGAATTAGAACAGTAAGAAAATAGGATCGGGAACGACACCGCAAGGGTGGACTCCCTGCACCACCAGTCTAACCAAAACAGGTAGATTTGCCATTCCTGACTGAAAATTTGACCAAGGGTTGGAAAATCCGGCGAACTTTGACTAGTTGATGCCAAAATTGGAAGCCACTAGAAGAAGAAGCAAACATGGGACTCGACGAAGGGAAGTACTTAGCCTTGATAATGGTGAGCCACAAGGGGGACTCCGCAGAAGACATAATTTTCCACCACCACTTTAAGATGAGGCATTTATTCATGATAGTCGTGTTAATGATACCCAACCCACCAAGGTTTTTAGGTCTGCAAATGTATTTCCATTTCACCATCCTGTATTTGTGCTTGTTGTCCGCTGAATTCTAGTAATAGGCACCCATGTGCTTATCAAAACCAGCGTGGGTCCCTCCCGAAAGGAGGTAGAAGCCCATCCTGAACATGGGGAGGAGGACATGCAGGCGTTGGTTAGGGCGACCTTGCCCGCTTGGGTGTTATAGCGACCTCTCCACGGCAAGACACGGTTGCCCACCTTAATAATAGTCAGAGCAAAATCTTTAGCCCGCAGTTTATGGGGAGAGATCGGGAGGCCGAGATATTTGAATGGAAAATAGCCTAGGGAGCAATTGAGAAGATGAGCAACTCTTTGGGCCTCAAAGTCCGAAACTCCAGTAACAATGACTTCACTCTTGGCAAAATTAATCTTTAGACCAGAAAGAGCTTGAAAGAAAAGGAGAAGGAACTTCAGGTGGGCTATGCAAGCATCATTCAATTCAACCATTATGATAGTATCGTTCGCGTATTGTAGGTGAGAGATGCCATTAGGGATGAGGTGGGAGCTGATAGGAGTAATGTGACCAACTGCCGCAGCCCGAGTCAGAATATGGGAGAGAGAGTCAGCCACAAAGTTGAAGAGGAGGTGGGAAGCCGGGTCACCCTGCCTCAGGCCCCTGCCGTTGGCGTAGAAGTGACTTATGTTCCCGTTGACCGAGACCGCAGTGTGGCCACCCGTGACCAACTGTATAAATCCGTGAACCACTGCACCTTCAAAGCCCTTGGCTAGAAGCACTTGTCGAAGGAAATTCCAACTAACTGAGTCTTAAGCTTTTTCGAAGTCAAGTTTTAGAGTCACCGCTTTGGAGGCCCAAACTCGCAAGTCATGAACAATCTCATGAAGACAAAGGATACCATCTAAAATAAACCTGCCCTTAACAAAGGCCGATTGGAAAGGACTGAGAGTACGATAGGCAATAGGAGAGAGCCTAGTAGCAAGACCTTTTGCTGGAAGTTTAGCGAAGTTATTAATGAGGGCTGTAGATCTAAACTGAGAGATCAATTATGCCCCTTTAACTTTAGGAATGAGAGTGAGGACAGCGTAATTTAACCGAGAGATGTCAACAGTCCCCAACCAGAAACCTTGAATGGTAGCCTCGACGAGGCACCACAGCTGGGGCCAGAACTGCCTAAAGAAGGGGATGGAGAAGCCGTCTGGGCCTGATGCCAAATTTGAGTTACGGAGCGGATCATTTCAAAAATCTCCTCCTTAGAAAGGGGGATCAGCAAGGCTTCGTTATCAGTGCTAGAAACCTTCTCCTGAGTAGCCCAGAAAGAATTAGCCAGTCTGAAGCCCATCGGGCTTAGCTGAGAGGAGAGAGGAGAAGAAGCCGAACACGTGCGACATAATCAGGGAATGATCAGACACCCTGACGTTGTTGATAACCAAGTTGTCAATCATGCAACGGCGGCATCTACGTTAGCAATGACGAAGAAGTACGCAGTAGGGGAGTCGCCTTTCAGAATCCAGTTAATGGTGCCCCTTTGCCTCCAATAGATTTCCTCTCGAGGTGCATGGCCAAAAGGGCCTCCTTTAAATCATACCGGGTCTGCCATTCAGGGGGGAGAGCCCAGGTCCATCCGCGCGCGCGTCCAAGGAGCCAATTTGGGCCGAGAGCCGAGCCTTGTCACGCCTCGATTCGGCAGCGTGATTCCTAGCCCAGCCACGGAGAAATTTGTGGAGGAAGTAAGATCACTAGTGTCAGTCATCCATCGGGCCAAAAGAGCGGCGAGTAGAGGACAAGAAGGAAGAGATTTGAAGCGCGATCAAATCAGGAAAGCCATTGACCAGGAGCCAATAAGCATCAAATTAGAACCGTGGAGAGGAAACGGAACAAATACCATCATCAAGAACCAAGGGCGCATAGTCCGACCCCACAATGGGCAAGGCCCGAAGAGAGGCCCGAGGTAGCAAGGAGTCCCATCTGGGGCAAATAAACACGCGGTCAAGAACAGATCTAATAGGCACAGATTGGTGATTCGTCCAAGTGAAGCGGGCACCCACCCTAGGCACTTCACGGATTGCAGAGTCATGAATAAAAGCGTTGAACGCGCCAGCAAGCACTCCAAATGCACTTGAACTTGGAAGTGGGGGAGCCAGAAGTGAGTTTAATATAAACACACTTAACCGAAAAGCGACCAGACGAAGAATGGGGCCAGACCACGGAATCCTCTTCCCTCGAGAGCAAGGGGAAGCAAGCAATAAGGCGATGCGAGTCTTCCAACTCTACAGGAGAAACTGACCTACGAAGGTCAAGATCCCAATTATTTAGAGAGAGCTCAAAGATAGAGATCTCCGGATTAGAACATTAAGAAAATAGATCGGGAACGACACCGCAAGGGTGGCCTCCCTGCACCACCAGTCTAATCAAAAGCGAGTAGATTTGCCATTCCTGACTGAAAATTTGACCAAGGATTGGAAAATCTGGCGAACTTTGACTAGTTGATGCCAAAATTGGGAGCCACTAGAAGAAGAAACAAACATGGGACTCGACGAAGGGAAGTACTTAGCCTTGAGAATGGTGAGAGGCATTTATTCATGACAGCCGTTTTAATGATACCCAACCCACCAAGGTTTTTAGGTCTGCAAATATATTTCCATTTCACCATCCTGTATTTGCGCTTGTTGTCTGCCGAATTCCAGTAATAGACACCCATGTGCTTATCAAAACCAACGTGGGTCCCTCCCGAAAGGAGGTAGAAGCCCATCATGAACATGGGGAGGGAGGACAGGCAGGCGTTGGTTAGGAAGTCCTTGCCCGCTTGGGTGTTGTAGCGACCTCTTCACGGCAAGACCCGGTTGCCCACCTTAATAATAGTCAGAGCAAAATCTTTAGCCCGCAGCTTATGGGGAGAGGTCGGGAGGCCGAGATATTTGAATGGAAAATAGTCTAGGGAGCAATTGAGAAGATGAGCAACTCTGTGGGCCTCAACGTCCAAAACCCCAGTAACAATGACTTCACTCTTGGCAAAATTAATCTTTAGACCAGAAAGAGCTTGAAAGCAAAGGAGAAGGAACCTTCAGGTGGGCTATGCAAGCATCATTCAATTCAACCATTATGATAGTATCGTCCGCGTATTGTAAGGGAGAGATGCCATTAGGGACGAGGTGGGAGCTGACATGAGTAATATGACCAACTGACGCAGCCCGAGTCAGAATATGGGAGAGAGAGTCAGCCACAAAGTTGAAGAGGAGGTGGGAAGCCGGGTCACCCTGCCTCAGGCCCCTATCATTGGCGAAGAAGTGACCGATGTTCCCGTTGACCGAGACCGCAGTGTGGCCAAACGTGACCAACTGTATAAATCTGTGAACCACTGCACCTTCAAAGCCCTTGGCCAGAAGCACTTGTTGAAGGAAATTCCAACTAACTGAGTCGTAAGCTTTTTTGAAGTCAAATTTTAGAATCACCGCTTTGGAGGCCCGAACTCGCAAGTCATGAACAATCTCATGAAGACAAAGGATACCATATAAAATAAACCCGCCCATAACAAAGGCCGATTGGAAAGGACTGAGAGTACGATGGGCAATAGGAGAGAGCCTAGTAGCAAGACCTTTTGCTGGAAGTTTAGCGAAGTTATTAATGAGGGCTATAGGTCTAAACTGAGAGATCAATTCTGCCCCTTTAACTTTAGGAATGAGAGTGAGGACAGCGTAATTTAACCGAGAGATGTCAATGGTCCCCAACTAGAAACCTTGAATGGTAGCCTGGACGAGGCACCACAGCTGGGGTCAGAACTGCCTAAAAAAGGAGATGGAGAAGCCGTTTGGGCCCAAGGCCAAATTTGAGTTAGCGGAGCGGATCGTTTCAAAAATCTCCTCCTCGGAAAGGGGGATCAGCAAGGCTTCATTATCAGTGCTAGAAACCTTCTCCTGAGTAGCCCAGAAAGAATTAGCCAGTCTGAAGCCCACCTCGGGCTTAGTTGCGAGGATAGAGGAGAAGAAGTCGAACACGTGCGACATAATCAGGGAATGATCAGACACCCTGACGTTGTTGATAGCAAAGTTGTCAATCATGCAATGACGACATCTACCGTTAGCAATTGCGAAGAAGTACGCAGTAGGGGAGCCGCCTTTCAGAGTCCAGTTAATGGTGCCCCTTTGCCTCCAATAGATTTCCTCTCGACGGTGCATGGCCAAAAGGGCCTCCTTTAAATCATACCGGGTCTGCCATTTAGGGGGAGAGCCCAGGGCCATCCGCGCGCGCGTCCAAGGAGCCAATTTGGGCCTAGAGCCGAGCCTTGTCACGCCTCGATTCGGCAGCGTGATTCCTAGCCCAGGCACGGAGAAATTTGTGGAGGAAGTAACAGCACTAGTGTCAGTCGTCCATCAGGCCAAAAGAGCGGCGAGAAGAGGACAAGAAGGAAGAGATTTTAAGCGCAATCAAATCAGCAAAGCCATTGACCAGGAGCCAAGAAGCGTCAAATTGGAACCACGGAGAGGAAACAGAACAAATACCATCATCAAGAACCAGGGGCGCATGGTCCGACCCCACAATGGGCAAAGCCCGAAGAGAGGCCCGAGGTAGCAAGGAGTCTCATCTGGGGCAAATAAACACGCGGTCAAGAACAGATCTAATAGGCACAGATAGGTGATTCGTCCAAGTGAAGAGGGCACCCACCCTAGGCACTTCACGGATTGCAGAGTCATGAATAAAAGCGTTGAACGCGTCAGCAAGTGGCAAACAAAAATTAGGCGAGTTTTTATCCAGAGGAGAGCGCATTAAGTTGAAGTCACCGCCAATAAGCAAAGGGAGATCACAGGATTCAATCTTATTCAGGATTTCGTCCAAGAACAAGTAAGAAAGGGAATGATCAGCCGGGCCGTAAACTACCATGACTTCCCAGAGCACATTAAGGGAACGGTGACACACTACTGTGCTAGCCCAAAAAATGCCGTGATCGATGGCAACAAAATCGAACATATCTCTCTTGGTACCAATAAGGATTCCACCCAAGTGGCCTAAAGAAGCCAAGTAGTTCCAGTCATATCTATCAATCCCAACAACAGCAAAGAGTTCATTAGGGGAGAAGGAGGTTTTAAGCGTTTCAACCGGCCAATAATATCAACATTGTCAGATCGAACAAGATCTTTATGCTGGTCCCTGCACCCCCTAGCGCCGAAACCTCTAATATTCCAAAAGAGAGCCTTCACCAGAAGGAAAGATTTTTAATGCGAAAACTCGACCTGCATGGGGCAATGCAGGATTTAGCCCGTTTGCTAGCCCCACGCCAAGGCGCAACAGTGGACACCTGATCCCTCTCAGGTGCCACCTCAACCCCATCAGCCACAACCGGAGATGCTCCAGCCCGAGAAGCGGATTCCCTGGCCCTAGCAATATCCGCCTGAGCCTTTTCATTTGCCCGAACCACATCCAACATGGTAGAAGGGGAGCCAAAACTAGGATCAAAAGATATGCTTATGTCTTTAAGATATGCATAAGATGATCATTGGAATGCGACGGAAGAACTAACCGAATCGGAGAAGAAGCGAGGGGAGGGGGTGGGGGCATGGTGGGGTACCTGAGAGGGGAAGATCTCTGGCTGTAGCGCACCGCACCGCCCGGTCGGCCAGCTGCTCACCGCTATTGGAAACACGGCCGCTCTTGCGAGCGGTGGAAGCGGGGAGGAACGCACCGGCGTGGGACGAGCACGGCTCGGAGAAGCCGCCACAGACGAAGGGCCCGAGGCCGCACCTAGATCAGCATCAAGCCTACGGCACAGCCCTGTCGCATACTGCTTGGAGTCACCCGAGGCCCTACTACGCATGGAGAATTTCTTGACAGACGACTTCTTCTTCTTTTTCTTGGACAAGGGGCCGGCCGGGGGTAGGTCTTCGATGCCAGAGAGGGAAGGTGAAGTAGGGCAGGCTGGGAGGTGGAGCACAGACCAGAGAAATGGATGGCCCTCGCTCCATCAGAAGCAGCAGCAGCCCCCCACCGATGTCCCCCACCGCATCCTTGTTCCCACCCCCACCGCATCCTTGTTCCCACCCCCACCGGAGCTTTATCCTTCAGTAAGTCACGATCTTCAGAGGTCAGACCATCCCACTCAGACTGAGTAAAACAGTGCTCAGTGCTAGGGTTAGAATCATCCGGAAGGACATCATAATCCTTGTCATGGCTGCCATAATTGCCCGAGGCTGGCCGAGGGGGAGGGGGCGGGGGCGACACCTGATCAGCAGCGCCCTCGACCCGGACCCTGAGGCGAAAACCACCAGTAGAGGGGAAAACGTCGACCGAGCCACGAATGCATTGAGGGTCAACGCACCAAACCCGTAGCCGTGTAGGGCCCAGGACAAGCAGAGACTCCTGATCGACCTCAATTGGCTTGGCGATGAGAACACCGAAAGCCATAAGGAATGCTGGAGAGCGGGGCGTAGGTGGGACGTCGTCAAGGAGGACCCAAACATCAGACAGAGGGGAGATGGCTTTAGATCCATTGGAAGCGGCCTTGACAGAGATGACAAGTTGGTTGAGGGGAAGGGTAAAGCTGGTGCATGACGATATCATCCGCAGGCTTTCTTTGGAGGGGAAGATGGCAGCGAAATCAGACTCTGATAGCTGATGGATCTAACAGTGCCAGCCACCATCGTCCCAAACACTACAAAAAAAAGACATCCGTGACATTTTGGGCCGAACAAAATTTTTCTGTCATACTTATGACACTTCTATGACGATAATTGTGACAAAACCCGGTATCATCATAGATGTGGTGGGATCCTACTTCTATGACAAAAAATCATGACAGAAAATGGGCTTTTTGTCCTGGGCGGGCGGAGACGCAGCTGCTTGACATTCTTTGGGCCGTCCATGACGGAAAAAATTGTGGTAGAAGCGAGGGCGAGGAAAATTTCGGCGAGTTCCCGGTTATGGTGGGTGGTCGGGGGCCGCGCGATGCGCGTTTCTCTCATACACGTACGCGCATGTGTGCGAGGCGTTGTGCTCTAACTGAACCCGAGCGAGGCGTCGCGTAACTGAATCCGAGCGATTGCACTACAGGCTACGCATTACTGAACCCGAGCGATCGATCGATGGTTGTTAACTGAACCCGATCGAGCAATTCCTTCGCTATTGCTGCTAACTGAAGCCGATCGATGCTGCCTCTGGATGAACAATGAGCGTTGCAGGGGGGGGGGGGGGTGGATGAATAGTGAGCGGTGGGGGTGGATGAACAGGACCCCATGGCGTTGCCTCTGGATGAACAGGACCCCGATCGATCGAGCCGGTTGGGGCGAGATGAACAGGACCCCGTGGAGGGCTGGATGAATAGGACGACCCCATGGAGGGCTGGGTGAACAGTAGATGGTGGAGGGGTGGATGAACAGTATCCCGTGGAGAGGGGTGGCTGAACAGTATCTAGTGGAGTAGCGCACGGTGGAGGCTAGATGAACAGGAGCCCGTGGATGAACAAGAGCAGGTGGAGGCTGGAGGAGGTCGACGGTGGATGAACAGTAGCCCGTGGAGGCTGGAGGAGGTCGTCGATGGAGATGAACAGTATCCCGTGGAGTCCCGCTTTGCTGTACACCACACCCTTCCCGATGAACAGGACCCCCGTTTCGACCGTAGCGCTCCAACACAAGTCCGTTTCATCCGTTTTGCGGTACGCCACACCCCTCCCGATAAACAGAACCCCGTTTCGACCATAGGAGGTCCAACACAAGTCCGTTTCCTCTGTTTTGTGGTACGCCAGACCCCTCCCGATGAACACGATCCCATTTCGTACGTGGCAGATCGAACACAAGGCCGTTTCCTCCGTTCTACGGTACGCCAGGCCTCGTTTCCATCGCCTGTTCCGTCCAAGCCCTCCCGATGGACACGATGACGCATTCCATTCTGACCGAGCCGGTTGGCTCCCCATGAACACGACGATGATGCTGTTTCTCCGTTCCGACCCAGCCATGTACACGAGCCCTGGCCGTACGTATGCGCGAGTAGGCGTTTGAGACCCCGCCCGTTTGTACGTAGGTGGCCGTATTTTCTTTCTTGCACACTGGCCGTTGTACGTACGTGTACATGCTACGTGCATGCGTCTACTACGACACGCGCGTGCCTCTACATCGACCAGTATATATGTATGTACATGTTCGCGACCAAAATGACAACACTACGTACGCTTCGACCAGGTGGGTCCCAACTGTCAGGCACTTCCTTGAGTGCGAAGATGTAGCTGGTGGGTCCTCGCAGTCAGGGGCCCGAATCGGTTTTTTTTGCGCAGACGCACTTCCTTGCGTGTGAAGATATAGCTGGTGGGTCCCAGCAGTCAGGGGGAAACATTTTTTTCATGAAATACGGTGGCTCGTCCGATGGGTCCCTACTGTCAGGTGGAGGAATCATTATTTTCTGCGTAATAATTAGGCACTTCCTTGTTGCGGTCGTGGACCCAGCTGTCAGCCTCTCCACGTACAATCCACGTCTGATGGAAGTCGTTCCTTGACCATGTTGACCACGCCACGCCGAGAGCACCAGGGCGGTGGACGACGGCGGGGCCTAGGAAGGGGACGGCGCGGAGCCGGGGAAGACGCGACAGTGGATGCCCATGCATAGAGGAGTATGAGGGTTCACTCGTTCGGCTACGGTGTGAGGCTGCCGTCGCCGCAGAATAACAGGGGGTGCGGGTGAGTAGAGGGATGGCCTGGCCAGCGGTGAGAGTAGTAGGGGGCGGTGAGGCCTCCGCGGCATCACAGCCGGCCACAGGAGGCAGGAGCATGCGGCACGACCGGCGCTGCTTTGGGCGGCTGGAGCAAGAAGACCGGAGGTTGAAGAAGCACTACGGCTGTTGGATGGACATCGTACGGTCGCTGGAGCTAGAATCATTCATATTGGCTAAAGTTGACAAAGGCCTCCGTCCCAGTCAACTTAGTAGGCCCACAAGTCAGCCTCCCACCAAGGTGGGTCCCAGCTAGCAGGGGTATTCATTTTTTTGTGCGTAATAAGGAGGCACTTCCGGTGGGTCCGAGCTGACAGTGGGGGGAACATTTTTTTCACGAAATACGATGGCCCGTCCAGTGGGTCCCAGCAGTCAGGGGAAAACATTTTTTTCGCGAAATACTGGTGGCCCGTTCGGTGGGTCCCTGCTGTCAGGTGGATGAATAATTATTTTCTGCGTAATTAGGAGGCACTTCCTTGCGGCTTCCGTGGACCCAGCTGCCAGCCTCTCCGCATACAGTACTCTTCCGATGGAAGTCGGTCGTTGACCACATTGACCACGCCGCGCCGAGAGCATCACGACGGTGGACGACGGCGAGGCCTAGGAAGGGGATGACGCAGAGCCGGGGAAGACGCGGCAGTGGAAGCCCGCGCGGAGAGGAGTACGAGGGTTCATTGGTTCGGCTGCGGTGTGAGGCTGCCGTCACCGCCGAATAACAGGGGGTGTGGTTGAGTAGAGGGATGCCCTGGCCAGCGGTGGTAGTAGTAGGGGGCGGTGAGGCCTGCGCGGCAGCACAGCCAGCCACGGGAGGCGGGAGCAGGCGGTCCCGCCGGTGCTGCTTTGGCGGCTAGAGCAAGAAGATCAAAGATTGAAGAAACACGACTGCCGTTGGATTGACATCCAACGGTTACGTCTGCTAGAATCGTTTGTTGACGTATATAATAACTAAAAAAATCTTGCATACGCGTCAACTTAACAGGCCCACAAATCAGACCACTCCCTCTTTTTTTTAATAATTTATATATAGCTCATTGCAACTTCTTATGCAATTTATTGCAGTATTTTTTTGCTTAGCCAGGGCCAATTTCGCATATTTCTGTGGGTTCCAAACTATTTTTAATATTGAAATGTCGAGCCAGACTTAAAGTACTTTGAAGAATTATTTAAATTAGGTTAACTAGTCATCAACCCGTGCACCTGCACGGGCTAGGGATATTTTTTCTTTTACCAATGTTGTGAAATTTATGGTATTATGAAACAAACAATTATATATGCTTCAAAATATGAGCTTAACTTTATTTGGAAATGATTCCTCATTTCAAACATTTATTTTTTAAATTAGTATATATTTTCATATCTGAAGCGATATTTTATGGTACTTGGGGTTATAAAAGCGACATGATACAATGTATGTCAAATGCAATAGATATACCTCGATAATAATTAGCTAATTAATCCCAACAAATATTACACCGAAAGCGAGGAATGCAAAAGTAGCAATATCTTCAGGTAGCAGTATCATATACATCAAAACCTCAGTAGTTTCAACAATGTATTAGAAGATACGGAATCACACTGAATAGAAAAATTGGAAAAGCACAAATGACACTAAAATAAATAGAATTCCAATATAATTTTTATAGTATTACTATCTTGAAATTCTCATGTTTGCCAGGTGGTCAATAAGTATGGTCAACCTGCAAAACCGAATGGTCTCTCGGATTACTGTATTTAGTGAAAGAAAATACTCTACTATTGACCCACCTGAGCTTTGAAGTTTCCAAATTTGACGTTTATTATCAATGAGACAACGCTGAACTGAACTTGCAAAAAGTGCTAAATGGATACACTTAATTAGAAAAGTGCTTAGTTTATTACTTCAGCATCAATATAATGGCACATGCACGTACCTGATCTTCATGATGGTACCATTGGAAATTTCAGGGTTGGTATGAATGAAGACCATTCTAACCTGCAAACAACATCGCAACAGAAAAAGACTTGTCTCTGCCATCTCATGTGGAAGTAGATGTTTACATATTAATTTTACCCAACCCGTAGCTATTTAGAACATGATCACATGTGATCGTGAAACCATTGCCAGGGGAGCCACACTGGCAAACCTATAGAGGAAGATACATTAATTAATATTGGATGCATTAAACGCAAAGATTAGAGGAGACACAATATGTGCGCCATCAATTGACCATAGTATAATCTGAAAAGGAAAGTACGAAACCACTCTCTGAAAAGAAGATAAAAAGTTAAGACATGCAATTTAGTTTCGAATTAAAGAACCAAAATTCTGTGATCAGTATAGAAACAGATATTTGGGGTTTACGTTCATACAGCTCACTTGTGGGATAATTAATCCATCCTTCTGAAATAAGAAAAGGGGCATGATATTTGAAATTTTTGTTCCATGCACCCTTCATGCACATATTCCAATTTCTTTCACTTAAGTATAGTATATTCTTCAATTATTTTTTATTATAAAAAGAGAGAAAAAAGGAAATTATATATAATACATTAGGTTTGTGGCTGGGGCTAGCCATACTGGAATCTAAACGATAGCATTGGAATCCGACGGCAAGCTAACCGATGAAGTTGGCAAGGCTGTTGTGGATATTATTATTTCGCACTTACACACAAAATAACTTAATCTAAACCTGATGTTAATAAATAAATCTAGACATGTATATAAACTATATATGTAGGTAAGTATGAACACTGTATCTCATACCGGCAAGAATCATGCAAGAATAGGTAGTAAATTAAGGAGAAAATTGTGTACCATATACGATGTGATTGCATGACAACAATAGGTCATTCTAGCTGGTTTAGTACTAATGTACACCAAACTATGTTAGACATTGGACGATAGCTGGTGCACAACATCAGGAGACATCATATGTAGCCTGACGCTTGCGCCAAAGGCCTGGGAGAAACTCTTGGCACTGGATCATGATTGCCTCCACACTAATAATAGAAAATAGAGCAAAATTCATAAAAAAAAGTAGTATAACTTTTTGCCCGATCTGCTAGATGATCTGTATGACTGTTGGATAAATGCGCTTGCGGCAACATCTCCTTCTCTCACACGGACACCTTCTTCGCTTCCTATCATGTACCTCTTGTCCGCTGCATGCTCCTTGATTCACACGGGGACCTGTTGTGCTGCAGGGTGCTCCAACGGCGGGTCACCCTCAGTATCACGTACAATCCATGCTCCTCCATGTTGCTGACTCGCCTCTCAGCTCCGTCCAGAATTTTCATTCCAGCTGCAATCACTGTAGAAAAAACAACCAATGCTCCAATCACTAATCTGGTCCGCACACACTTTGTCCCGAAATCTCATGCAGTACTTCCTGGGACTGTACAGCAGGGCGAGAAAGAACCTGGCGAGAGTTTGCAAATATATTAACAGTTCTAATTTAGGTTGTCCACGAAGGCGTGAAATATGCTAAGGACAGGAGAAGTGAGGCATGGGATAGAACCAAGGGCTCTGGTATGCGATCGTGCGATGCCGGCGCTTCCACTGTAGCCGATCCATCCATCGCATTGCTGCTGCAGGGCATCCGCCTGAATTTTGCTTTGCCATATGTAAGAACAGGAGGAGGGTTTGGGAGGTGCCAATGTCTTCCTGGTCATTGGAACCGATCAGTCCCATCCTCGTCACCATCGGAAGCGCATGGAGTTTGACACGGGGAGGCAGAGACATATTAAGGGCAAGGGAGAAGCTGCCGTGAGGAGGCTGCAGTTTTTTTTTCTTCTTTTGCTTGAAATAGATCGTAATCTTTCATGACTCTAAGCAAAGCTACCGAGAGGAAGCTATAGATCTTTTAAAAAAAATCTCGCAACTCTCTTTTCTTGGACGTGAGGCTTGGGGTCTCTTTTTATGTACGTGCGTTGATTTTGTTTTTTCGGTCTAAGATGTGGACACTTTTTGGTCGTGGGGTTTGAAGACTTCTGTGCGTGTGGTTTTTTTAAGAAAAGAAGTCATGCTGTTTTATTTATTTTTTTCAGAACGTAGATGTTGCCGTTTTTTTCTTTTGGAAATAACTTAAAAGTCGCCTCTTTTTGAGATAAACGTAGACGTGGCCTTGGGGATTTTTTGGTACATGTGGGATTAATCTATTCATGTACGTTCTGGTGTTTTGTTACTAAAACATGAAGTAGCTAATTGATCTTGACCACCAAATTTAAAAGAAAGAAGATGTGTTTTTTATTTTGTACTTTCCGAACCTAGACGTGGTTTTTTTTCCTTGCAACTAACTTTAACGTGGGGGGTTCAGAACCTCTTTTTGTACGTGTGTACAGTGTACGTACGTGATATCTCTTTTGTTAATTATTAGGCAACATCTTCTATTAATAGATCTTGACCATCAAATTTAATATCCAATGGCTAATTTAATTTGAATGATGTGGTTTACTGTAGAGCCTCTAATGGTGCCTCCAATTAGTAAATATAAGATGCCCAGTGAAATAGGAATCTGAAAATGTGAAAAAATTCAGAAATTATAAAGTAATTGCCAATTTGTCATCTGTTTTTATATTTACAACCCATTTCATATTACTTTCAAGATTTGCAGGTGTCTTGAAAGAGTTGCAGCCCATCAGGGCATAGAAAAATAAGTAGGCCTGGATTGGGTATTCTTTAGAAAAAATAAACTGGGCTCATTTTCACAAAGAAAAAATAGCTTGGCTGGTCACATGGTGAACATAAAATATAAGCCTAGGCTAGACGGTCCACAGCCCAGTTCAAACCCTGCTCCATCTCAACAATAAAAAAAAATTACTACTCGAGCAGCTACATCCCAGGTGTCAGCCGATCTTGTGTTGTTCTCTTGTCTATTGACTATACACGCTCACAATGTCGTGGGTCCCAAATGTCAGGAAAACACTAGGAGGAAGCATTTTATTTTTCCATACACTGACATGGTGGGCCCCTATTGTCATCCTCTCCACGTACTTCTGCCGATTCCTGTTGTTTGTTGACCATGTTGACAACGCGATAGGGCGGCGCCGCGGCGAGCGCACCAAAGCGTGCGGAGGACGTCGGCGTTAAAGATTTAGGAGACGGTGGGGCGGCGATGCGTGCGCTGAGGCGCAGCCAGCCATGGGAGGCGGAAGCAGGCGGCGCCGCCGGCGCTGGTTTGGTTTTGGCAGTTGGAGGAAGACAGGACTGAAGAAACACAACAGATTGTAAAAGCAGCAGGAGTACTTAACAACCTTAACTGAAACCAGCAGGGGCACTTAACAACCAAAGCTGAAAGCATTATGAGTACTTATACAGGTTCAACTGTACAAAGCACGTCTCGAACAGTGCTACTTTGCCTACAGTTAACCAAGGGTGAGGCCGCCAAGCCCCAGGACAAGGCCCAGGCGCCACCCCGTGCATCCACAACCTTCAAAAAGCGGCTTCATCTCGCAATGTGGTCAATAAACAGGATATTCGCTTTAGAGCCATGGAAAAGCATGAACATAATCTTCTGTCCTATTCTCCAAGATGGATGAGCCTTCATTATTTGAGACCACCCATGAATAAGTATCTTTTCACCTCCAAGGGGAATAGAGTAGGTCGACAATAACATCATGTTGTGACCAAGTGCAAGTCTGACCCGCCCATGGTCAGGCATCTGTATAGGAACAATAGAAATGGGCAGTTTCTGTTTAAAGAAGATCAGAGCTGTAAAATGATACGTCTCCAACGTATCTATAACGGAGTCCAAACGGAATGAAACCTTCGGAAACGTGATTTTCTCACCGAACGTGATCCAGGAGACTTGGACCCTACGCCATGGCACCAGAGAGTCGGTCACAAGGGTGGGGGGCGCCCCCCCTAGGGCGCGCTCCCTGCCTCGTGGGCCCCTCGAAGCTCCACCGATGTACTCCTTCCTCCTATATAAACCTCATTGCACTTCAAACGATCGTAACAGGGCCAAAACCTAATTCCACCGCCAGAACTTCCTCAGATCCACGAGATCCCATCATGGGGCCTGTTCCGGAGCTCCGCCGGAGGGGGCATCCACCACGGAGGGCTTCTACATCAACACCATAGCCCCTCCGATGAAGTGTGAGTAGTTTACTTCAGACCTTCGGGTCCATAGCTAGTAGCTAGATGGCTTCTTCTCTCTTTTTGGATCTCAATACAATGTTCTCCCCCTCTCTCGTGGAGATCTATTCGATGTAATCTTCTTTTTGCGGTGTGTTTGTTGAGACCGATGAATTGTGGGTTTATGATCCAGCTTATCTATGAATAATATTTGAATCTTCTCTAAATTCTTTTATTTATGATTGAGTTATCTTTGCAAGTCTCTTCGAATTATCCGTTTGGTTTGGCCAACTAGATTGGTAGTTCTTGCAATGGGAGAAGTGCATGGCTTTGGGTTCAATCTTGTGGTGTCCAAACCTCATAACTATGCTCAATTCTGTCAATTGCTCAACAGTAATTTGTTCACCCACCATAGAATACTTATGCTCTTGAGAGAAGCCAACAGTATTGTGAAGCCACTAGTCTTATATCCATCACTTTTATACTTGCTTTGTTTTTACTTTGCTTTTTACTTTTCACTTTGCATATTTATATCAAAAATACCAAAAATATTATCTCAATCAGATCTCACTCTCGTAAGTGACCGTGAAGGGATTGACAACCCCTAATCGCGTTGGTTGCGAGTAGCTATCGTTTTGTGCAGGTACGAGGGACTTGTGCATGGCCTCCTACTGGATTGATACCTTGGTTCTCAAAAACTGAGGGAAATACTTACGCTACTATGCTGCATCATCCTCTCCTCTTCGGGGAAAACTAACGCAAGCTCAAGACGTAGCAAGAAGGATTTCTGGCGCCGTTGCCGGGGAGTCTACGCAAAAGTCAACATACCAAGTACCCATCACAATCCCTATCTCTCGCTTTACATTATTTTCCATTTGCCTCTCGTTTTCCTCTCCCCCACTTCACCCTTGCCGTTTTATTCGCCCTCTCTTTCCCAATCTCCTCCTCTTTTTCCCTTTGCCTTTTGTTTGCTCGTGTGTTGTTTGCTTATTTTGATGAATCTATGGCTAGTAAAATAGTTTGTAATCCATAGAGAAGTTGGAATACAGTAGGTTTAACACCAATATAAATAAAGAATGAGTTCATTACAGTACCTTAAAGTACTCTTTTGTTTTCTTTCTCTAATGGAGCTCACGAGATTCCTATTGAGTTTTGTGTTGTGAAGTTTTCAAGTTTTGGGTGAATTCTTTTGATGGATTATGGAACAAGGAGTGGCAAGAGCCTAAGCTTGGGGATGCCCATGGCACCCCCAAGATAATCCAAGGATACCAAAAAGTCAAAGCTTGGGGATGCCCCGGAAGGCATCCCCTCTTTCGTCCACTTCCATCGGTAATTTACTTGGAGCTATATTTTTATTCACCACATGATAAGTGTTTTGCTTGGAGCGTCTTGTATTATTTGCATCTTTGTTTGTTAGTTTACCACAATCATCCTTGCTGTACACACCTTTTGAGAGAGCCATACATGAATTGGAATTTGATAGAATACTCTATGTGCTTCACTTATATTTTTTGAGCTTGACAGTTTGCTCATAGTGCTTCACTTATATCTTTTGAGCGTGATAATTTTTTCTCTAGTGCTTCACTTAGATCTTTTAGAGCACGGTGGTGGATTTGTTTTAAAGAAACTTGATCTCTCATGCTTCACATAGATTTATTTTGAGAGTCGTTAATAGCATGGTAATTTGCTTAATGTTAATATACTTGGTATTCAAGATATGTGAAACTTTCTTTTGAGTGAGTTGAATACTAAGATAAGTTTGATGCTTGATAATTGTTTTGAGATATGGAGGTGATAATATCAAAATCGTGCTAGTTAAGTAGTTGTGAATTTGAGAAATGCTTGTGTTGAAGTTAGCAAATCCCATAGCATGCACGTATGGTTAAAGTTGTGTAACAAATTTGAAACATGAAGTGTACCTGGCTTGTGCATCCTTATGAGTGGCGGTCGGGGACGAGCGATGGTATTTTCCTACCAATCTATCCCCCTAGGAGCATGCGCGTAGTACTTGATTTTTGATGACTTGTAAATTTTTGCAATAAGTATATGAGTTCTTTTGACTAATGTTGAGTCCATGGATTATACACACTTTTACCTTTCCGCCTTTGCTAGCCTCTTCGGTACCGTGCATTGCCCTTTCTCACCTTGAGAGTTAGTGCAAACTTCGCCGGTACATCCAAACCCCGTGATATGATAAGCTCTATCACACATAAACCTCCTTATATCTCCCTCAAAATAGCCACCATACATACCTATTATGGCATTTCCATAGCCATTCCGAGATATATTGCCATGCAACTTTCCACCGTTCCGTTCATCATCATGACATACATTACTTTTGTCATATTGCCATTGCATGATCATGTAGTTGACATCTTACTTTTGGCGAAGCCACCATGCATTATTTTTCATACATGTCACTCTTGATTCATTGCACCATCCCGGTACACCGCCGAAGGCATTCATATAGAGTCATACCTTGTTCTAGTTTCGAGTTGTAATCCTTATGTTGTAATCAATAGAAGTGTGATGATCATCATTATTGGAGCATTGCCCAAAAAAAGAGAGAGAAAGGCCAAAAAGAAAAAAAAAGAAAGGCCCAAAAAAACGAAAATAAATAAAAAGGGCAATGCTACTATCTCTTTTTCCACACTTGTGCTTCAAAGTAGCACCTTGTTCTTCATGTAGTGAGTCTCATATATTGTGCTTCAAAGTAGCACCATGTTTTACATATAGTGAGTCTCATAATATGTCTTTTTATACTAGTGGGAATTTTTCGTTATAGAACTTGGCTTGCATATTCCTAAGATGGGCTTCCTCAAAATGCCCTAGGTCTTCATGAGCAAGCAAGTTGGATGCACACCCACTAGTTTTCTTTTGTTGATCATTCATAGCTCTAGTGCATCCGGAGCATGGCAATCCCTACTCCTCATGTTGACATTAATTGATGGGCATCTCCATAGCCCATTGATTATCCTCGTCAATGTGAGACTTTCTCCTTTTTTGTCTTCTCCACACAATCCCCATCATCATATTCTATTCCACCCATAGTGCTATATCCATGGCTCACGCTCATGTATTGCGTGAAGGTTGAATAAGTTTGAGATTATTTAAGTATGAAACAATTGCTTGGCTTGTCATCGGGGGTATAGAAGTTGGGAACATCTTTGTGTGACGAAAATGAAGCATAGCCTAACTATATAATTTTGTACGGATGAACTTTCTTTTGCCATGTTATTTTGAGAAGACATGATTACTTTGATTAGTATGCTTGAAGTATTATTATTTTTATGTCAATATGAACTTTTGTCTTGAATCTTTCGGATCTGAATATTCATACCATGATTAAGAAGATTTACATTGAAATTATGCCAAAGTATCACTCCGCATCAAAAATTCTCTTTTTATCATTTACCTACTCGAGGACGAGCATGAATTAAGCTAGGGGACGCCTGATACTTCTCCAACGTATCTATAATTTTTGATTGCTCCATGCTACTTTATTTATTTTTTTGGACTATAATGGGCTTTATTTTCCACTTTTATATTACTTTTGGGACTAACCTATTAACCGGAGGCCTGGCCCAGAATTGCTGTTTTTTGCCTTTTTCAGTATTTCGAAGAAACAGAATATCAAACAGAGTCCAAACGGAATGAAACCTTCGGAAACGTGATTTTCTCACCGAACGTGATCCAGGAGACTTGTACCCTACGCCAAGGCACCACAGAGGCGGTCACGAGGGTGGGGGCGCGCCCCCCTAGGGTGCGCCCCTGCCTCGTGGGCCCCTTGAAGCTCCACCGATGTACTCATTCCTCCTATATATACCTACGTACCCCCAAACATCAGAACAGGAGCCAAAAACCTAATTCCACCGCCGTAACTTCCTGTATCCATGAGATCCCATCTTGGGCCTGTTCTGGAGCTCCGCCGGAGGGGGCATCCACCACGGAGGGCTTCTACATCAACACCATAGCCCCTCCGATGAAGTGTGAGTAGTTTACTTCAGACCTTCGGGTCCATAGCTAGTAGCTACATGGCTTCTTCTCTCTTTTTGGATCTCAATACAATGTTCTCCCCCTCTCTCGTGGAGATCTATTCGATGTAATCTTGTTTTTGCGGTGTGTTTGTTGAGACCGATGAATTGTGGGTTCATGATCCAGCTTATCTATGAATAATATTTGAATCTTCTCTGAATTCTTTTATGTATGATTGAGTTTATCTTTGCAAGTCTCTTCGAATTATCCGTTTGGTCTGAATACTACTTGGGAAAACCCTATACACAGAACTTTAGCAGCAGCGTGGGTCAAAAAAGCACGCTGGTGCTAATTAGCAGTAGCGCGCTTGAGGTAACCGCGCTGCAGATAAAGATCTAGCAGTAGCGCGTCTTGCTGTACACACATTACTACTAAAATTCCCACGGCTTAGCCCATAAGCTACACATAGTAGTAGTGATCTATGACGAACCGCGCTACCGCTACGCTGTTTTTAGCAGTGTGTTTTAATGTAAACTCGTTGCTGCTAAAGGTTATGAAATTAAATGGAAATAAAATGGAAAGGTAATTGAAAATGAAAGAAATAGAATAAGGTGAAAGGAAACAAATAAAATGTGAAGGAAACTAAATGAAAAAGGGAAAAAAGAGAAAGGAGTAGCGAGAGCGTGTATCAGTGACGCTAGCAGAAGCTAAGGTAGCAGCAGACACTTTTCTCGGAGCAGCATCGCTACTTCTGACTTAACCACGGGCCGGGTTCGTCCTGCCCCACGCCATCCTTTCCCCCAAATCTAACTCTCTCCACTCTACCTGCCGCCGTGCCGTCAAGCCGGCCTCTCTCCGCACCCTCTCGCCGCCCGACCCCGAACTCAACGCCTCCCGCCTCGACCTCAACGCCGCCTGACGCCGCCCGACCCCAGATTCAAAGCCGGCCCGCCCTCGACCTCAACGCCGCCCAGACGCCGCCCGACCCGCCCGACCCGACCTCGGCGCCGCCTGCCCTCCTCGTCAGCAGCACCCGAGGTGAGCACGCCTGCTCTCCCTCTCCCCTACCTGATCTGCCTAGGGTTTCTTTATATTTTAGTTGCATATTAAGTTTATTTTTATTAATAGTAAGTTTATTTTAGTTGCATATTAAGAACTAGGTACTAATTAGGTATTAGAATATTTTATTTATAGTAAGTTTATTTTAGTAAGAACTAGTTGAATTAATAGAACTAGTTAGTAAGAACTTGTTGCTATTTTTTAGTTAAAGCAATTTTTCCCGCCTCGACGTGGGCGATGCCTATCCGCATCCTCGCTGCCGAGTCGGCGGAGGACGACACCTGCTTGACCAGATCGGCCATGTCCGGGACTGGGCTCCGCCGGGGTGGTACTGGAGGCGCTACCTACCGGGGGCGCAGGTTGGTGAGGAGCCACTGTCGCTGACCGAACCTTCTTTGGTGGCGGTCGCGTGGGCGCTGACAATCCAGAGGCTTGAGGACTCCACGGAGGTGGTGCGTCACCGTGTCAGTGAGGAGGACGCACACGTCCTTTGCTACTTGTTTGCGTTGGAGCACAGGTCGTTCTCCAATACCGGCAGGTTCTCCGTGGATCTCACCGAGCTATGATCCCGTGATGGTTCCTTCTCTGTGGGTGTCCACCGCCCGCGCCGATACCCATCGTGTGCTAGGGTTTTAGTTGTATTAGTGATGTTATATGTATGACACTCTTCGTGATGTATTAGTGATAATATTCGACGATGTAGGGACGCATGAGATGATTTGCTTTTGCTTATTGAATGCATGCTAATTTGAGTCCTATAAGATATTTTGAAATGTATATCTTGTGTTGCTCAATATCCAAGTGGCCGGTCATGTTTGCATGTTACACCTCCGAGTGGCCTATGTTTTGCCGGAGTGTTGATTCATTTCCATTCCGGCAAATTTCAGGCGCTCGATATGTCCTATTTTAGCAAAGGTCATGCCGGATTTTTCCGCGAATTTTGGCATGACTTTTGCCAGAATATGTAGGAAATATCGAGTGCCCCGGATTTGTGTGTTGAGTATCCTGGTAGTTGTCTTCGATCAATTTTCAATTAATGTTTTAACTATGAACATAGGAAATGTCGGATTTACGAAAAGGATTTTGGTATTTGCAAATACTGCAAAGACGAAATGCCCTGTGCGTCTTTAAATCTTCCTAGATGATGATAGGCGCTTCAGCATCAAGCTGGACGAGAACTTCAAAGTGGATACAGTAAGTCATAACGACAAGTCTTTTTTCGTAGCTGAGCATGACATCTGCTACATTTGCTTGAACTTATATTTTTTTACTATTCTACTAGCGTATCCCCTGCCATGCAAGAGTTTTTGTATTGGATAAGATAGGTTTCAGTCATATTGCGGAGGTAAAGAAAGTTTATTTGAAGACCAAGCATGGTTATATTTTCCATGCAAAATTATACAATTCAGACAACTACACCTATTTTGGATGCAAAACATGGCGAGCACTATGCAAGACTTATGCATTTGAGCCTAATATGGTTATCACCTTTGATATTCGTCCGGAAGATGATATTGAAGGTAATACCGACATCTGGGTCGATGTGCAGACGCCTCCAGTTATACCATTATGTAAGTTTCTCAACCATATTTATGTCTTTGATATTGTTTATTCAAAATAGTTGACAACTAATTTGTATTGTCGACTTATTTGATTGCAAGCAAACATGTCCAGCGCTTGGTAGACAGGACCTACTACTGTCCCGAGGCTGAACTAAACTGCGAGGAGCTAAGTCATTATGTTTCATGGCTTGAGGATCTTGATACTGTCAAGGCAAATTTTCTTCCTGGATTTATAAATGTTAGTACTGAAAACGTGCGACCAATAGTGTTCATAATGAACTACAGTCACATCCATTTAGGAAGGATGGTAAGATTTTTACTATTTGTCCTTGTTGCATCTTTTCCATACATTATTTTTGAAGCTAAACTTCATTGCTAAGTATGTTACCATACGATGTTCTTCAACAGGACTCCCGATGAATGTTGTGCCTTATGGGATCGAGACTAAAGGTACCATGAGTATTATCACCACGGCCAAGATATCCTACAGATTACTCTAGTGCATTCAAGATTAGCGACGGATGCTTAATAGTGCAAGACTGGACCAAATATGTGTTGGGGGAGCGTAGAGAAGTACTAGGGGCCAGCAAACAGAGGCGCTTTCCATGATTAGGAGACAGGTTCATCTGCATGCTCCAACTTGATCAAGGAGGAGAGCTACACATGTTTTATGTTGTTTTACCTAAGAGAGAGCAGCAGGAGTGATTAGCTAGCTAGAAATGAGTTTCAGGATGATGATGTGCTACACTATTACTATGATGATAAAATAACTAGTGTTGGTGGTAATGACTACGATGATTATTATTAGCTAGTGTTAGTGGTGATTAAATAAATACTGTTGGTGGTAATGACCATGATGGTCATTAAATATCTTGTGCTGGCGGATTAGATTCAAGTGGAGGCAACATGTGGTGCACATCGAAAGTACTACTAGTCCAAACTAGATCAAGTTTGGATTAGTAGTATACTTTTGAAATGCACCACATATTGTGTAACGCCCCCGATGCGGCTATATCTCCCACGTGTCGAGGCACGACTTAGAGGCATAACCGCATTGAAAGCAATGTCGCAAGTGAGGTAATCTTCACACAACCCATGTAATAAATAAGGGAAAGAGATACATAGTTGGCTTACAATCGCCACGTCACACAGTACATAATTAAACATACATCATTCAGAGTACACTCAAGGTCCGACTACGGAACCAAAATAAAGAAGATACCCCAACTGCTAACACAGATCCCCGAATCGTCCCAACTGGGCACCACTATCGATCATCTGAAGCGAAACATAGTAACGACCACGTTCCTCGTCGAACTCCCACTTGAGCTCGGTGGAATCATCTGACCGGCCTCATCGGAACTCGCAACTGTTTGGAAGTATCTGTGAGCCACGGGGACTCAGCAATCTCACACCCGCGAGATCAAGACTATTTAAGCTTTAGGGAGGACATGGTAGTAAAGTTGAGCTGCAGCAAGCGACTAGCATATATGGTGGCTACATCGCAAAAGAGAGCGAGAAGAGAAGCAAAGCACGGTCGTGAATCTAGTATTGATCAAGAAGTGATCCTGAACTACTTACGTCAGACATAACTCCAACACCGTGTTCACTTTCCGGACTCCGCCGAGAAGAGACCATCACGGTTACACACGCGGTTGAGGTGTATTTTATTGAGGTCAACTTTAGGTTTTCTACAACCGACATTAACAAATTCCCATCTGCCTCATAACATGGGCACGGCTTTGAAAGATATTACCTGCAGGGTGTCCCAACTTAGCCCATTATAAGCTCTCACGGTCAACGAAGGATTATTCCTTCTACCGGAAGACCCGATCAATCTCGGAATCCCGGACTACAAGACATTTCGACAGAATAAAACAAGACCAGCAAGACCACCCGATTGTGCCGACAAATCCCGATAGGAGCTGCACATATCTCGTTCTCGGGGCACACCGGATAAGCTAAGCGTCTGAGGAACCGACGTAATCCATGTTGCCAAGGAATGGTCCCAAGACGGTGCTCTAGTTTGGACCAACGCCGGAGGAGCACCGCCCGGGGTTTAAAATAAGATGACCCTCGGGCTCGCGAAACCCGGGGAAAAGGCTTAGGTGGCAAATGGTAAAACCAATGTTGGGCCTTCTTTGGAGGAGTCTTATTCAAAGCGAACTGTCAAGGGGTCCCATAAATCACCCAACCGTAAGGAACGCAAAATCAAGGAACATAACACCGGTATGACGGAAACTAGGGTGGCAAGAGTGGAACAAAACACCAGGCATAAGGCCGAGCCTTCCACCCTTTACCAAGTATATAGATGTGTTAAACATAGCAGATATATTTATATATTGTGATATCCCCAACAAGTAACCATGTTCCAAAGAGGAACAACATCTCCATGTTCCAACAAGGAACAAATTTCAGCTTCACCTGCAACCAACAACGCTATAAGAGGGGCTGAGCGAAGCGGTAACATAGCCAATCAACGGTTTGCTAGGACAGGATGGTTAGAGCTGACATGGCAATATGGGTGGCATGATATAGCAAGTGGTAGGCATCGCAGCATAGGCATAGCAAAAGAGCGAGCAACTAGCATAGCAAAGATAGAAGTGATTTCGAGGGTATGATCATCTTGCCTGCAATGTTCTCAGAGTTGTCGAAAGCTTGATCCTCGAAAACGTTCTCAACAGGTTCCTCGTTCACGTACTCGTCTCCCGGCTCTACCCAAAGCAACAACAAAACAAGGAACCACAATAAATCACGGTGCAATGCACAATCAACATGATGCAAAACATGACATGATATGCAAGATGTGATATGCAAAGCGTAAGAGCACTCCGGAAGGCAATGGAAAACCGGGCATCATCTTGGCAAACCAAGCATGCCATCGGAAAGATGAGATGATTTCGTTAGAAATCGATATAGAGATCACCGGAAACGGATGCACGGATTGGATAAGACGGGCAAAACAAGAATGGTGAGAAACCTACGATAACAACATGATGAACAGAACCATGCATGTGCAAACTACCTCATAGCAAGATTCAAATAAACATGCCTAATGAAAACAACACCTAACCATGATGCAAAAGACATGAACATAAACTTGCCCAAATGCAAAACCAATGCCACCACTGAGTTGGTGGGATTTTTCTACCCAAAACATATATAATATGTTAGGGTTGCATTAGGAAAACATCACAAAAACAATAAGTTAAAACCTGCCTAAAAAGGAAATAGATGAATAGGCAATTTCAGATTTGGAAATGTCCAGATTTGGACTTGCCTAAAACAGAAATGATCTGAGACCAGAAATGGAAACTAGGGTGAAAGAAATAAAAATGCATGAGGGAGAAGGCGCTGGGAGGCTGACATGATGACCCCACCGCATAGAGACAGGGTGAAGATGGGTTTAAAAGGGGGGAAGAAAAAGAGCCCCAGGGGGGATTCGAACCCGGGTCTCCCCGGTGGAAACCCTCCCCTGCTACCACTGGGCTGGAGCGCGGCTACTGACAGAGGAAAGGCCTCGGGGCTTATCCACTCATGCTGCAGAGGAGGCGCACTGGAGGGAAGCGAAAAACAAAAATAAAAAAGGGGGGAGTAGGGATCCAGGTCGAACCCAGGTCGCCGCGGTGGTAGAGCGGGGGATCAACCAGCTCGGCTACGGTAGGGATCTGGTAGGAAACGGGAAGCTAGCGTACTTGACTAATCTACCAGGGCCCGAACTGAGAACAGAGGCGACGCACCGATGACTCCGGCGAGACAACGGCGGCTCTGAGGCTCTGCGCCCTCGGACAAGGCTGGATGTGCACGAGGGCACCACGGAACAAGATGGAACAAGCCGGCGGGGTTAGCGGCAACTACACGCTGGCACTACTCAACCCAAAACTGCTAACACACCGGAGCACGCCGGGCGCGACACGAACAAGGATCGGGCCCTACTCTCACGGTGAACTAACGGCGACAGGGAGGAGCAGGAGGAAGAGGGGTATACCTCCTTACCCTAGGACACGAGCGGCGACGGAGACGGGCCGACGGCGACGAGATCAAGCTCAAGATCGCGGGGACTCGACCGAGAGGAAGACAGGTTCGGGCGTCGTCGGACTTGTCGCTCCGGCCTCCGTAGATGACGTCGTGGATGTAGTCGACGACGAGGAAGAAGGTAGACACGGGCCGCCGGGTCGAGGTGGCGGAGAGCACGCCGGCGATGGAGATGCGCTCCCGGATCGCGCGGGGTCGAAAGGGCGGCGATCTTGGGGATCCGCTTACTGGCGGCGGGCGAGAGGAGAGGGAAACCCTAGTCTCGATTTGACGCGAGGGGGATAAGAAGGGGCTAGGGCGACGGAGACGTGCTCGTGCTCTCGTGCTCAGGGTCCCCATGGCGATGGCGACGAGAGGGAGAGAAAAGGCGGGTGCGGAGCACCGGCCTTCCTGCCAAGGGGGCAGTGCTGCCACGTGGGCGGAAAACAGCGGGGTAGACGCGTGGGTGCGCGAAGGCAGGAGAGGAAAGCGTCGGGCTGCTGCGCCTCACTGGGCTGCGGACTGCTGGGAGAGTTGGGCTGCTCGGGAGGCCGGGCCCAGTGAGAGGGGCTAGCTGGGCTGCCCTGCTGCTGCTGCTCTCTTCTCTCTTATCCTTTTCTAGAATAAAAGGAAGAGAAAAGAAGCACAGGAGGAAATAAATGATTTAGAGTGAAAGGAAAAATCCCCACACTCCTGAATTCTCCTCTATTTAAATAAATTGAAATGGACATTTTAAAGGTAGAAAAATAATGCAAGTTTGGAAATGCTTCAAACTTGTGCCATTTTGAACCTGACCATAACAACTTTAAATGAGGAAATATTTGGCAGGGAGGTTTAGTGTAACAAGCAAGATTATTAGGGAGAAGATGAACATTAATTGAAGGAGGGAATTATATGGCACTTGAAAGAGAAAGAAGAAGAGGGAAGGAGGGGATGGTAATGCAAGTAGGAATGGCACATGCAACCACATGGCATGCAAGGGAAAACCACAACCACATGACATGCAAGGGAACACCACAATCACATGATAAGAAGGGAAAGCAATATGACAAGAGGCACAAATGCAATATGACAAAAGAAGCAAAACAAAGAAAAGAGAAAACCCAACATAGCCAAACCAAAGAGGCCAAGCATGACAAGAACCCACAAGAATTGGATGAGGTCAAATTGATATATTGCCCAAAAAGGGGAAGTTACATCCAGGGTGTTACAACACTCCACCACTACAAGAGGATCTCGTCCCGAGATCTAGGACTGAAAGAACTCCGGATAAACAGAACGGAGGTGATCCTCACGCTCCCAGGTAGCTTCTCGGTCGGAATGGTGTGACCACTTCACTTTCAGGAATTTGATTGACTTGTTGCGAGTCTTGCGCTCGGTTTCTTCAAGAATAGCAACGGGGTGCTCACGATAAGAGAGATCTTCTTGAAGGTCAATCTCTTCGAAGTTGATAGTGCGTCAGAGTCTTGAAGCACTTGCGAAGCTGTGACACGTGAAACACATCGTGCACGCTTGCAAAGTTGGATGGAAGCTCAAGTTGATAGGCGAGATCGCCTCTTTTCCCAATGATCTTGAAAGGACCCACGATCTAGGGGCAAGCTTCCTTTGATACCGGCGGCGAGTACCTTTCATTGAGAGACGCGAGGTAGACATGATCTCCGATTTCAAAAGTCACATCACGGTGCTTATCATCATAATAGCTCTTCCGCGCGATTATGCTGCTTTGAGATTCTCACGAATGACCTTGCACATTTCTTCCGCTTCGGATCAAGTCATTGCCAAGAAGTTGGCGTTCACCGCCTCGCACCAATTGAGAGGAGTAGGGCACTTTCGCCATAGAGAATTTCGAATGGGGCCTTGCCCAACTCGCTTGAAGCTGTTGTTGTAAGAGAACTCGGCATAAGGAAGACAATCTTCCCACTTCATACCGAAGGAAATGACACAAGCCCCGAGCATATCTTCAAGAATTTGATTAACTCGCCGACTTGGCCACTTGTTTGAGGATGGAAAGCTGTCTTTGAAACGAATGTTGGTGCCCATGGCCTTCGAAAGGAATCCCAAAACTTGGAGGTAAAGATACTGCCACGGTCTCAAGAGATCACTTGTGGAATGCCGTGCAAAGAGACAATCCTCGAGGTGTATAGCTCGCCAACCGAGCTGCAGTGATGGATTCTTTGATAGGAAGAAAATGAGCCACTTTAGTAAGCTTGTCAATGACAACAAAGATAGCATCATTTCCACGCTTGGACTTTGGAAAGCCACCACGAAGTCCATTTCAATATGATCAAACTTCCATTCAGGAATAGCAAGAGGTTGAAGGAGTCCAGCTGGTCTTTGGTGTTCTCGCTTTCACTCTTCTGCAGACATCACACTCATTCACGAATTGAGCAATTTCTCGCTTCATTCGAGTCCACCAATATGACTGTTTGAGGTCATGGTACATCTTCGCACTTCCGGATGAATGGATAGAAGCGAATTGTGAGCCTCGCTCATAATGACTTTTCGAGATCACCCTTAGGAACCACAATCCGGTCCTCAAAGAACAGAGTGTCTTTGTCATCAACATGGAAGCACTTGTACTTGAAATGCCCTTGTCGATACCACGCTTCACTTTCTTCACCATGGCATCCAGAAGTTGAGCCTCACGAATCTGATCTTCCAAAGTAGGAGAGACTATGAGGTTGGCAAGAAAGCCTTGAGGACAACTTGAAGATTCAGCTTATGGAAAGATTCACGAGATCCGGTGAAAGGGCTTGAGGATTAGACTGTTGCGATAAGCTTTCCTGCTCAAAGCGTCTGCAATGACATTGGCTTTGCCCGAGTATACTCAATACTTGGGTTGTACTCTTGAATCATTTCGACCCATCGAGTCTGCTGAGGTTGAGGTTAGGCTGAGTGAAGATGTACTTGAGACTCTTGTGATCGGTGAAAATGTCCACTTTCCTTCCCAACAAGAGATGTCTCCAAGTAATCAAAGCATGGACAACGCCGCCAACTCAAGATCGTGAGTGGGGTAGTTCTTCTCGTTGGCTTCAATCAAGGCGAGAGGTATAAGCCACAACTCTCTTCTCTTGCATTAACACAGCACCGAGACCTTGAAGAGAAGCATCACGTAACACTTCATATGGCTTGGATTCATCAGAGGAGTCGAGCAGGAGCTGTGACGAGTTTCTCTTTGAGGGTATTGAAAGCAACGCCACACTCGGGAGACCGACATACTTCACCGCTTCGGAGGAGGTTGGAAAGAGGCTTTGCAATCTTGGAGAAGTTCTCAACGAATCTTCGGCAATAGCTTGCAAGACCAAGAAAGCTGCGGAGCTGCTTGACATTCTGAGGAGGTTCCCAATTCACAATTGCGGACACCTTCTCGGGATCAACAGCGATGCCCTTGGCAGAGATGATATGACCAAGATAAAGCACTTCATCAAGCCAGAATTCACATTTGGAGAACTTAGCATAGAACTGGTACTCTCTGAGCTTGTCTAGCACCAATCGCAAATGTTTGGCATGATCCTTCTTATTCTTGGAGAAGACCAAAATATCATCAAGATAGACCAAGACGAATTCATTGGTGTAAGGATTGAATATGAAGTTCATCATCCGAGAGAAAGTTGGAGGAGCATTGACGAGGCCGAAAGACATGACAGTATATTCATAAGAACCAAAGCTTGTTCTGAATGCTGTCTTGGGAATATCTTGTTCACGAATGCGAATCTGATGATACCCCATACGAAGGTCAAGCTTAGAGAACACTGTAGCACCTTTGAGTTGCTCGAAAAGCTCATTGATGTTGGGAAGTGGATACTTGTTCTTGATTGTCTTCTTATTCAATGGACGGTAATCGACACAAAGTCGGTCGGAGCCATCCTTCTTCCGGACAAAAAGAACACCACAACCCCAAGGAGATGAACTCGTCCGATCAAACCAGACGCTCTTGTTCATCGAGCTGCTTCTTCAATTCCCTCAGCTCATCAGGTCCAAGCTTGTATGGACGCTTGCAAACGGGTTCGATGCGGGCTCAAGATCGATAACGAACTCCAGCGGCCGATGAGGAGGCATACCCGAAGCTCTTCCGGAAAGACATCTTGGTACTCACAAACGATCGAATCGAGAGATGGCATTCAATTCGCCCTTCTCATTGAGAGAAAACAACCGAATAGTTTCATCACGAGAGGCATAAATGATCACATCATTAGAAGAATGAGTCAATTGAATTTCCACAGCAGCACAATCAAGCTGAGCTTTGTCTTGATAAAGCCACCCATTCCGAGAATAAGATCAATGTCCGAGTCACCAAGAACAAATGGTTTAGCCAAAATCTATAATCACCCATCTTGATAGAAACATCCGAATCCTTGTGGTAGCCCTCATAGAAGAGGCCGGAGAAACAACTCCAAGGGTTTATCCAACATTTCGAAATGAAATCATGCTTTGCAACAAAAGATCTAGACATGAAACAATGCGATGCACCAGTATCAAATAAGACTTTTGCAGGAATATCATTAACTGGAAGATTACCCATGATCACATCAGAAGAATCCTCTGCTTGAGCTGCATTCATCATGTTCACCCTTGCAGACTTGGGATTATGCTTGACCACTGCATTGCTGGAAGATTTCACAGGAGGAGGAGGCGGAAGACGCCTCTGGTTGAAGCACTTGTTCAGATAGTGACCCTTCTGCGACACTTGTTGCAAGTGACCTCGAAAGCGGACGGTGGTAAGGAGCACTTGACCTTGGAGCTTGAGAATTAGACTTGTTACGATAGCTTGGGTTGGGTGGGTGGGAAGATCCACGGCCACCTGAGTTCTTCTTGGTAAGGCCGACGGAACGGAGGAGGGGCAGATAAAACTTCTGCTGCTTGGCTGCCACTTGAGAGGACGAGGAGGACTGAATCTGCGTCCTGATTCTCTTCTTAGAAGCCTCGCATTTGAGCTGTGCCGCTTCTTGCTTGAGTGCCATGTTGTAGAAATCATCATACTTATCTGGCTCAAACAGCACAAGAGGTAATTGCAGATCCTCTCTCGCACCACCCTGAATCGATAGATCATACTCCTTTCATCGGTACATCTTGCTTAGCAAAACGAGCGAGCTTCGAACTGGATATTGTATTGATAGATGACAAGGTGCCTTGCTTGAGATTGCGGAACTCCTCACGCTTGCTCTCAACAACACTCTTGAATGTGATGAGCTCGGAAATCACGGCGGAACTCATCCTGTAATGGCACGACCTCCTCTGGAATCTTTGTATTGTCGGAACCACTCAGCAGCTTGATCCTTGAGTTGAAACGATGCAAACTTGACAAAGTCCTCGTGTCCGACATTGCTACACCAAAGTGCTTGCAGATATCCACTAACCAATCATCGCCGTCTGTTGCCTCAACACGTAAACCGAAAGACTTCGCTGATTAGCGAGAAACCGATCGAGAGTAGCAAAGTGTGGCTGATTGTTGCCTTGACCTTGATTGCCTTGATTGCCTTGCCCTGAGTACGTTCTTGCAAGAGCTGCAAAATCATCGAGCATTGGCATTGGTGGCTGCCATGATAGCTTGCCGTGCTTCGGAGGCGGAGGTGGAGGTGGAGGATTCGACTGATCCCCATCATTGCGATCCGGATTCAGACGCGTTGGCGGAGCCATCTGAAGAGGGTGACATCCGTTAGTCCTTTGATAGACAAAATGATAAGTAGAATCAACGGATAGAAATTGCAACATATAGTCTTCACAATAAACATTCAACAAGAATGAACGAATGAATTCCCAAGTTAAACATCACACATCCATTAAGGTGAGAAGCCACTTAGATAAAGAATATGGAAACAACATCGACTTAGAAACAAATCGAACATCACAATTGAAAACAAAAGGTTGGCTTCTAGAATGAGCGGAACAAACACATGATAGAGATTTCGCTCAAAGTGTTAGTGGTGGGGCCCACACGACACGACGTATAGCGGACGTCACGAATGACTAACAAGACGTCCCGAATCAGCATAGCCAAGGATTCTTTAAGACGCCTCGCGACCATCAGAATCGACCGTGAATGGGCGGACCACTAGACGTTGAACCCCAATCTCAAATCATACATCCGCCGGAAAGAATATCCCGTAAGCTACTAGAATTCCCACCTATAAACTCCCAAACTTTCTGGTTATGCAATCTGGTGTTGGGGATCGAGGGGACACAAAATATATCACCCAAACTAACAATACCTAGATCCAATTGTATCCATCCGTCAACACATAACCAAGAAATCCTCGAAATCGTGTACCTCGACCTTCAAAAACATCCGTTATGCAAGTCATGGCAATACTCCCTTTTCGCCACAAGATCGGGCTATCGGGGTTATCTCACCAACAACTGCACAAAAGAGATTTCGATGTCGGCAAAACTCGTATTCCGAATCGCAACGATAAAATTGTGACGACAACACCTCGGAGCTCAACTCCCGGACACCGCCACAACCCCTAAATGTCGAGGCACCAAGAACAATGTTCTCGTCACAAAACCATCGAACGATTCCAAGATACCCACGTGATCCTAAAAAAATTTTTAGTGAAATTTGAGAAGAGAAGAGTCAAAACTCTACGTCAGGAGACCTCACAGAGCGATGAAGGGACCGAGGAGTAAAAAGAATCCTACTCTCGATATATATAATCCTAAGACTCAAAACATTTTCCATTCTAGACTCAACAACGCCAAGAAACAATCTAGTAGGGGCTCCTAAGTCGGGAAGGCTCTGATTACCAACTTGTAACGCCCCCGATGCGGCTATATCTCCCACGTGTCGAGGCACGACTTAGAGGCATAACCGCATTGAAAGCAATGTCGCAAGTGAGGTAATCTTCACACAACCCATGTAATAAATAAGGAAAGAGATACATAGTTGGCTTACAATCGCCACGTCACACAAAGACATAATTAAACATACATCATTCAGAGTACACTCAAGGTCCGACTACGGAACCAAAATAAAGAAGATACCCCAACTGCTAACACAGATCCCGAATCGTCCCAACTGGGCACCACTACTGATCATCTGAAACGAAACATAGTAACGACCACGTTCCTCGTCGAACTCCCACTTGAGCTCGGTGGAATCATCTGACCGGCCTCATCGGAACCTGCAACTGTTTGAAGTATCATGAGCCACGGGACTCAACAATCTCACACCCGAGATCAAGACTATTTAAGCTTTAGGGAGGACATGGTAGTAAAGTTGAGCTGCAGCAGCGACTAGCATATATGGTGGCTACATCGCAAAAGAGAGCGAGAAGAGAAGCAAAGCACGGTCGTGAATCTAGTATTGATCAAGAAGTGATCCTGAACTACTTACGTCGACATAACTCCAACATCGTGTTCACTTCCGGACTCACGAGAAGAGACCATCACGGTTACACACGCGTTGAGAGTGTATTTTATTGAGGTCAACTTTAGGTTTTCTACAACCGACATTAACAAATTCCCATCTGCCTCATAACCGCGGGCACGGCTTTGAAAGATATTACCTGCAGGGTGTCCCAACTTAGCCCATTATAAGCTCTCACGGTCAACGAAGGATTATTCCTTCTACCGGAAGACCCGATCAATCTCGAATCCCGGACTACAAGACATTTCGACAAAGAATAAAACAAGACCAGCAAGACCACCCGACCGTGCCGACAAATCCCGATAGGAGCTGCACATATCTCGCTCTCGTGGCACACCGGATAAGCTAAGCGTCTGAGAACCGACGTAATCCATGTTGCCAAGGAATGGTCCCAAGACGGTGCTCTAGTTTGGACCAACGCCGGAGGAGCACTGGCCCGGGGTTTAAAATAAGATGACCCTCGGCTCGCGAAAACCCGGGGAAAAGGCTTAGGTGGCAAATGGTAAAACCAATGTTGGGCCTTCTTTGGAGGAGTCTTATTCAAAGCGAACTGTCAAGGGGTCCCATAAATCACCCAACCGTAAGGAACGCAAAATCAAGGAACATAACACCGTATGACGGAAACTAGGGTGGCAAGAGGGAACAAAACACTGGGCATAAGGCCGAGCCTTCCACCCTTTACCAAGTATATAGATGTGTTAAACATAGCAGATATATTTATATATTGTGATATCCCCAACAAGTAACCATGTTCCAAAGAGGAACAACATCTCCATGTTCCAACAAGGAACAAATTTCAGCTTCACCTGCAACCAACAACGCTATAAGAGGGGCTGAGCGAAGCGGTAACATAGCCAATCAACGGTTTGCTAGGACAGGATGGTTAGAGCTGACATGGCAATATGGGTGGCATGATATAGCAAGTGGTAGGCATCGCAGCATAGGCATAGCAAAAGAGCGAGCAACTAGCATAGCAAAGATAGAAGTGATTTCGAGGGTATGATCATCTTGCCTGCAATGTTCTCAGAGTTGTCGAAAGCCTGATCCTCGAAAACGTTCTCAACAGGTTCCTCGTTCACGTACTCGCCTCCGGCTCTACCCAAAGCAACAACAAAACAAGGAACCACAATAAATCACGGTGCAATGCACAATCAACATGATGCAAAACATGACATGATATGCAAGATGTGATATGCAAAGCGAAGAGCACTCCGAAGGCAAATGGAAAACCAGGCATCATCTTGGCAAACCAAGCATGCCATCGGAAAGATGAGATGATTTCGTTAGAAATCGATATAGAGATCACCGGAAACGGATGCACGGATTGGATAAGACGGGCAAAACAAGAATGGTGAGAAACCTACGATAACAACATGATGAACAGAACCATGCATGTGCAAACTACCTCATAGCAAGATTCAAATAAACATGCCTAATGAAAACAACACCTAACCATGATGCAAAAAGACATGAACATAAACTTGCCCAAATGCAAAAACCAATGCCACCACTGAGTCGGTGGGATTTTTCTACCCCAAAAACATATATAATATGTTAGGGTTGCATTAGGGAAAACATCACAAAAACAATAAGTTAAAACCTGCCTAAAAAGGAAATAGACAGAATAGGCAATTTCCAGATTTGGAAATGTCCAGATTTGGACTTGCCTAAAACAGAAATGATACAGACCAGAAATGGAAACTAGGGTGAAAGAAATAAAAATGCATGAGGGGAGAAGGCGCTGGGAGGCTGACATGATTTACCCCACCGTCATAGAGACAGGTGAAGATGGGTTTAAAAGGGGAAGAAAAAGAGCCCTGGGGGATTCAACCCGGTCTCCCGGTGGAAACCCTCCCTGCTACCACTGGGCCGGAGCGCTCTTGACAGAGGAAAGGCCTCGGGCTTATCCACTCATGCTTTCAGAGGAGGCGACTTGGAGGAAGCGAAAAACAAAAAAAAAAAGGGGAGGGCGCGCTGGGGTTCGAACCAGTGTCGCAGTGGTAGAGCGGGGGATCAACCAGCTCGGCTACGGTAGGGATCTGGTAGGAAACGGGAAGCTAGCGTACTTGACTAATCTACCAGGGCCCGAACTGAGAACAGAGGCGACGCACCGATGACTCCGGCGAGACAACGACGGCTACAGGGCTCTGCGCCCTCGGACAAGGCTGGATGTGCACGAGGGGCACCACGGGAACAAGATGGAACAAGCCAGAGCGGGGTTAGCGGCAACTACACGCGCGGGCACTACTCTGAACCCAAAACTGCTAACACACCGGAGCACGCCGGGCGCGACACGAACAAGGATCGGGCCCTACTCTACGGTGAACTAACGGCGACAGGGAGGAGCAGGGAGGAAGAGGGGGTATACCTCCTTACCCTAGGACACGAGAACGGCGACGGAGACGGGCTGACGGCGACGAGATCAAGCTCTGAAGATCGCCGGGGACTCTGACCGAGAGGAAGACAGGTTCAGGGCGTCGTCGGACTTGTCGCTCCGGGCCTCCGTAGATGACGTCGTGGATGTAGTCGACGACGAGGAAGAAGGTAGACACGGGCCGCCGGGTCGAGGTGGCCGGAGAGCACGCCGGCGATGGAGATGCGCTCCCAGATGCGCTCGGGGTCGAGCGGGGCGGCGATCTTGGGGATCCGCTTACCTGGCGGCGGCGGCGAGAGGGAGAGGGGAAACCCTAGTCTCGATTTGACGCGGAGGGGGATAAGAAGGGGGCTAGGGCGACGGAGACGTGCTCGTGCTCTCTCGTGCTCCGGGGTCCCCATGGCGATGGCGACGAGAGGGAGAGAAAAGGCGGGTGCGGAGCACCGAGCGCTCGCTGCCAGGCGGGGCCGGTGCTGCCACGTGGGCGGAAAACAGCGGGGGTAGACGCGCGCGTGGGTGCGCGAAGGCAGGGAGAGGAAAGCGTGCGGGCTGCTGCGCCTCACTGGGCTGCGGACTGCTGGGGAGAGTTGGGCCGGCTCGGGAGGCCGGGGCCCAGGTAGAGAGGGGCTAGCTGGGCTGCCCTGCTGCTGCTGCTCTCTCTTCTCTCTTATCCTTTTCTAGAATAAAAGGAAGAGAAAAGAAGCACAGGAGGAAATAAATGATTTAGAGTGAAAGGGAAAAATCCCCACACTCCTGGAATTCTCCTCTATTTAAATAAATTGAAATGGACATTTTTAAAGGTAGAAAAATAATGCAAGTTTGGAAATGCTTCAAACTTGTGCCATTTTTGAACCTGACCATAACAGCTTTAAATGAGGAAATATTTGGCAGGGAGGTTTAGTGTAACAAGCAAGATTATTAGGGAGAAGATGAACATTAATTGAAGGAGGGAATTATATGGCACTTGAAAGAGAAAGAAGAAGAGGAAGGAGGGATGGTAATGCAAGTAGGAATGGCACATGCAACCACATGGCATGCAAGGGAAAACCACAACCACATGACATGCAAGGGAACACCACAATCACATGATAAGAAGGGAAAGCAATATGACAAGAGGCACAAATGCAATATGACAAAAGAAGCAAAACAAAGAAAAGAGAAAACCCAACATAGCCAAACCAAAGAGGCCAAGCATGACAAGAACCCACAAGAATTGGATGAGGTCAAATTGATATATTGCCCAAAAAGGGGAAGTTACATCCAGGGTGTTACATATTGCCTCCACTTGAACCTAATCCACCTTCATTTGACACATTGTTATGGACATAATGATGTAAACCTCATAACTAGTATTGTACCAATATTTGTATGATGGCGCATAAATACAATAAAAAAAAGTACTAGTAGCGACGGGCAGAAAACACGCTGCAAGTAGTTACCTTAGCAGCAGCGTGGTAACGAACAAACGCTGCAGCTATTTGTCCTAGCTGTAGCGCGGGCTGGCACGCGCTGCTGCTAAGCAATAGCTGCATCACCTTATTAGTCGCGCCTATACCCGCGCTACTGATACATGTAAAACCCGCGCTGCTACTTATACTTGCTTTGTTTTTACTTTGCTTTTTACTTTTCACTTTGCATATTTATACCAAAAATACCAAAAATATTATCTCAATCAGATCTCACTCTCGTAAGTGACCGTGAAGAGATTGACAACCCCTAATCGCGTTGGTTGTGAGTAGCTATCATTTTGTGCAGGTACGAGGGACTTGTGCATGGCCTCCTCTTGGATTGATACCTTGGTTCTCAAAACTGAGGGAAATACTTACGCCATCTTGTGTCTGTATCATCCTCTCCTCTTCGGGGAAAACCAATGCAAGCTCAAGACATAGCGAGAAGGATTTCTGGCACCGTTGCCGGGGAGTCTACGCAAAAGTCAACATACCAAGTACCCATCACAATCCCTATCTCTCGCTTTACATTATTTGCCATTTGCCTCTCGTTTTCCTCTCCCCCACTTCACCCTTGCCGTTTTATTCGCCCTCTCTTTCCCAATCTCCTCCTCTTTTTCCCTTTGCCTTTTGTTTACTCGTGTGTTGTTCGCTTATTTTGATGAATATATGGCTAGTAAAATAGTTTATAATCCATAGAGAAGTTGGAATACAGTAGGTTTAACACCAATATAAATAAAGAATGAGTTCATTACAGTACCTTAAAGTAGTCTTTTGTTTTCTTTCTCTAACGGAGGTCACGAGATTCCTATTGAGTTTTGTGTTGTGAAGTTTTCAAGTTTTGGGTGAATTCTTTTGATGGATTATGGAACAAGGAGTGGCAAGAGCCTAAGCTTGGGGATGCCCATGGCACCCCCAAGATAATCCAAGGACACCAAAAATTCAAAGCTTGGGGATGCCCCGGAAGGCATCCCCTCTTTCGTCCACTTCCATCGGTAATTTACTTGGAGCTATATTTTTATTCACCACATGATAAGTGTTTTGCTTGGAGCGTCTTGTATTATTTGCATCTTTGTTTGTTAGTTTACCACAATCATGCTTGCTGTACACACCTTTTGAGAGAGCCATACATGAATTGGAATTTGATAGAATACTCTATGTGCTTCACTTATATTTTTTGAGCTTGACAGTTTGCTCATAGTGCTTCTTTTGAGCGTGATAATTTTTTCTCTAGTGCTTCACTTAGATCTTTTAGAGCACGGTGGTGGATTTGTTTTAAAGAAACTTGATCTCTCATGCTTCACTTAGATTTATTTTGAGAGTCGTTAATAGCACGCTAATTTGCTTAATGTTAATATACTTGGTATTCAAGATATGTGAAACTTTCTTTTGAGTGAGTTGAATACTAAGATAAGTTTGATGCTTGATAATTGTTTTGAGATATGGAGGTGATAATATCAAAGTCATGCTAGTTGAGTAGTTGTGAATTTGAGAAATGCTTGTGTTGAAGTTAGCAAATCCCGTAGCATGCACGTATGGTTAAAGTTGTGTAACAAATTTGAAACATGAAGTGTACCTGGCTTGTGCATCCTTATGAGTGGCGGTCGGGGACGAGCGATGGTCTTTTCCTACCAATCTATCCCCCTAGGAGCATGCGCGTAGTACTTCATTTTTGATGACTTGTAAATTTTTGCAATAAGTATATGAGTTCTTTTGACTAATGTTGAGTCCATGGATTATACGCACTTTTACCTTTCCGCCTTTGCTAGCCTCTTCGATTGCACGTGCATTGCCCTTTCTCACCTTGAGAGTTGGTGCAAACTTCACGGTGCATCCAAACCCCGTGATATGATACGCCTATCACACATAAACCTCCTTATATCTCCTCAAAACACCCACCATACCTACCTATTATGGCATTTCCATAGCCATTCCGAGATATATTGCCATGCAACTTTCCACCGTTCCGTTCATCATCATCATGCATACATTCCTTTTTCTCATATTGCCATTGCATGATCATGTAGTTGACATCGTATTTTTGGCGAAGCCACCATGCATTATTTTTCATACATGTCACTCTTGATTCATTGCACCATCCCGGTACACCGCCGGAGGCATTCATATAGAGTCATACCTTGTTCTAGTTTCGAGTTGTAATCCTTATGTTGTAATCAATAGAAGTGTGATGCTCATCATTATTAGAGCATTGCCCAAAAAAAAGAGAGAGAAAGGCCAAAAAGAAAAAATGAAAGGCCCAAAAAAAGAAAATAAATAAAAAGGGCAATGGTACTATCTCTTTTTCCACACTTGTGCTTCAAAGTAGCACCTTGTTCTTCATGTAGTGAGTCTCAGATATTGTGCTTCAAAGTAGCACCATGTTTTTCATATAGTGAGTCTCATAAGATGTCTTTTTATACTAGTGGGAATTTTTCGTTATAGAACTTGGCTTGTATATTCCTACGATGGGCTTCCTCAAAATGCCCTAGGTCTTCATGAGCAAGCAAGTTGGATGCACACCCACTAGTTTTCTTTTGTTGAGCATTCATAGCTCTAGAGCATCCGTTGCATGGCAATCCCTACTCCTCATGTTGACATTAATTGATGGGCATCTCCATAGCCCGTTGATTATCCTCGTCAATGTGAGACTTTCTCCTTTTTTGTCTTCTCCACACAATCCCCATCATCATGTTCTATTCCACCCATAGTGCTATATCCATGGCTCATGCTCATGTATTGCGTGAAGGTTGAAAATTTTTGAGATTATTTAAGTATGAAACAATTGCTTGGCTTGTCATCGGGGGTATAGAAGTTGGGAACATCTTTGTGTGACGAAAATGAAGCATAGCCTAAATATATAATTTTGTAGGGATGAACTTTCTTTTGCCATGTTATTTTGAGAAGACATGATTACTTTGATTAGTATGCTTGAAGTATTATTATTTTTATGTCAATATGAACTTTTGTCTTGAATCTTTCGGATCTGAATATTCATACCATGATTAAGAAGATTTACATTGAAATTATGCCAAAGTATCACTCCGCATCAAAAATTCTCTTTTTATCATTTACCTACTCGAGGACGAGCATGAATTAAGCTTGGGGATGCCTGATACTTCTCCAACGTATCTATAATTTTTGATTGCTCCATGCTACTTTATCTATTGTTTTGGACTATAATGGGCTTTATTTTCAACTTTTATATTACTTTTGGGACTAACCTATTAACCGGAGTCCTAGCCCAGAATTGCTGTTTTTTGCCTTTTTCAGTATTTCGAAGAAACAGAATATCAAACGGAGTCCAAACGGAATGAAACCTTCGGAAACGTGATTTTCTCACCGAACGTGATCCAGGAGACTTGGACCCTACGCCAAGGCACCAGAGAGGCGGTCACGAGGGTGGGGTGCGCGGCCCCCCTAGGGTGCACCCCCCTCGAAGCTCCACCGATGTACTCATTCCTCCTATATATACTGACGTACCCCCAAACATCATAACAGGAGCCAAAAACCTAATTCCACCGCCGTAACTTCCTGTATCCACATATCCCATCTTGGGCCTATTCCGGAGCTCCGCCGGAGGGGGCATCCACCATGGAGGGCTTCTACATCAACACCATAGCCCCTCCGATGAAGTGTGAGTAGTTTACTTCAGACCTTCGAGTCCATAGCTAGTAGCTAGATGGCTTCTTCTCTCTTTTTGGATCTCAATACAATGTTCTCCCCCTCTCTCGTGGAGATCTATTCGATGTAATCTTCTTTTTGCGGTGTGTTTGTTGAGACCGATGAATTGCGGGTTCATGATCCAGTTTATCTATGAATAATATTTGAATCTTCTCTGAATTCTTTTATGTATGATTGAGTTATCTTTGCAAGTCTCTTCGAATTATCCGTTCGGATTGGCCAACTAGATTGGTAGTTCTTGCAATGGGAGAAGTGCATGGCTTTGGGTTCAATCTTGTGGTGTCCTTACCAAAGGATGTAAAGGGTTGCAAGGCACGTATTGTATTGTTGCCATCGAGGATAACAAGATGGGGTATTTATCATATTGCATGAATTTATTCCTCTACATCATGTCATCTTGCTTAAGGCGTTACTCTGTTTTTAACTTAATACTCTAGATGCATGCTGGATAGCGGTCGATGAGTGGAGTAATAGTAGTAGATGCAGAATCGTTTCGATCTACTTGTCTCAGACGTGATGCCTATATACATGATCATACCTAGATAACCTCATAACTATGCTCAATTCTGTCAATTTCTCAACAGTAATTTTTCACCCACCGTAGAATACTTATGCTCTTGAGAGAAGCCACTAGTGAAACCTATGGCCCCCGGGTCTATTCTCGTCATATCAATCTCCATCACTTTTATACTTGCTTTGTTTTTTACTTTGCTTTTTTACTTTTCATTTTGCATCTTTATACCAAAAATACCAAAAATATTATCTCTATCAGATCTCACTCTCGTAAGTGACCGTGAAGGGATTGACAACCCCTAATCGTGTTGGTTGCGAGTAGCTATCGCTTTCACAGTACGAGGGACTTGTGCGTGGCCTCCTCTGGATTGATACCTTGGTTCTCAAAACTGAGGGAAATACTTACGCTCTCGTGCTGCATCATCCTCTCCTCATCGGGGAAAACCAACGCAAGCTCAAGACGTAGCATAAAACTGTGTATAAGCAATAGTTTATGAACAACATATATAACAGAAAACAGCTCGTACCATAAGTTTCTCGACACAGTTGGACCTATTCAACAAGTGCAGCAGTGGCACACATATCCCACGTGGCCTTCCACCATTGAAACGCCCCACAAGGACCTCAAGACGATCAATGAAGTGTAGGAACTTGCGGATGTCGTCCCAGTCAACTTCAGTGCCATCAGTAACAGCCGAGTTATTACAAAATAACAAACGAGTAGCCTGCTTAACTCTGAAAAAATCTACACGTGCCACCAATTATAAGAAAATATTAGTTAGAAGTAGCATCTTCGTGAGAGATTCGTCGCTACTTCTAAAGTTAAATTGTGATTAGTTAGACAAAATAGGTAGATTAAAAAGTAATCGAGGTAACAAGCAAGAACTAGATACAAAACTAACATGGATGAACAATTGGAACACCGTCGGGGTGGAAGATCGCAGTGAAGATGAGACCAGGTTCTGCTATTTCCATCAACATTCGTGCGCCAACTTTCAGTCCGTAACACTTGAGAAAGTTTATCCTAGTTCGGCTAATAAAAAGCAGCGATCTTCTTGGTTCATGAACCCAACTCGGAACTTATATCCATGGCTTGTCTTCAATGTGACCATTAAACTAGTGTATTCAGTTATGGCAAGGCCGAGCATCTTGAGTACATGTGTTCTGGCAGAGCAAATAATGCACTGCAGGAAAAATAATATTAGAACACAATGTATTCCCTATCCAAATCTAGAAATAACTTCCTCCTTCACGTCAGTGTTGACCATCGTACTAGTAGTACCTTTTATCCAAATATAGCAATCCGAATTTCCAAATTAGTCGACAACATGTTTAAAAAAACCCCACCCTCCCAGATAGAAAATAGGATTCTAGGAACATACTGTGCGCGTTTTAAAATCCTGTGTTAGGATGAGAAGGAACAAGTGTGACGTCTTGCCGAGGGCGCAGAAACCTGTAGGGTCCTCGCACTTTGGGCACTGCAAATGAAACACACTAGATTCAGTAGGAAGAAAAATGCATCAACGGCGGCGGCTGCCATCCTAGGATTACCTGTGACCAAGGGACTGGGATTTATCGGGGATGGACGAAGAATTCGTACCTGGTTCTCCATGAGAAAACCCTATGCAATCGCTGAGAGGGGGTTTTCTCTGAACAAGAAGACGAGGGAGAAGAGGATTCAGGCCCAGTGAAATATTGCCGCTTTGTCCGTCTAGCTTACTGCTAAAGCTGGAAGGGGGGTTGTGATTTGACGGCTCATTGGGCATTACTATGGCGGTACGACCGGGGCGTGTCTACCGTGCAGTTGTGCACTCTAATTTGTGCATATGGCACGTGGACCCCGTTGCTGGTTGCCCCACATATCAGCGAAAGGAAGTAGAAAGACATGAGTAACTAGTTACACATAAATATAGTTTTGACAGAGAGATACTCCCTCTGTAAAGAAATATAGAAATCTTTTATATCACAACTTTATACATAAGAAAAATCAAGGGTAATATATATAACATATATAATTATAAAAAACAGAGTTGTTTTTAACACAGTATAGATGAGTTGGTGATGATGGTGTGCCTGCCATCTTGCAATATAGGCCGTCCGACTTATATCTGACGGATAGGAAGGAAACTATGGCGATTTTCCAAAAAGGTACCCACACACCTCTCCACATTTGCAAATAAGGCCTTCCCTCGTTCATCCTTTTCTCTCACAAGATAAAATACTCATACAAATGCATCTTGATGTTACGTGCAACGCACGGGCATTATGGGGTTCAAATTTTTTTATGGGGGTTCAGCTGAGAATATAATACTCAGACAGGCTCACGGTTCTGGACTTTGGGCCGCAGGCCCACCCTACATGTTTGGGGGCCCATGTGTTCTACCTCAGCTCTTTTCATATTGCAAGCGATCGGTACAACGCTGGTTTTAGATGATGTCACAAGGCGAATACACAAAATTGAATAAAGCACGGCAGCTGTTGGAATGAAATCGAACGACAGTTCCTAACCAGCAATGAGAGTTGCAATTCGATCAACGATATACCATGTGATAAATAATACTGCCGTACTACTTATACACACATGACACTTGTTTCACCATGCCAGATTATTACATCAAAATCTCTCGGAGGATAGATCAGTTCGGCAGTTGCGTGCTGCTACTGAAGAATTTCAAAGTTGATTTGGACCAGCTCTCCTTGCCGAGAAAGTTTGATTTTGACATCATCCCCTACCGCAAGATATGATTTAGATTTGAACCTTGACTAACATCAACCATCATGCGACCATCCTTTGTACTTATGGTATATTGAGCAGGTTCATTCACACCAAGGCTGCGCACGGTAAGAGAAACTTGGCCGCGGTCGCCGGATTGTTGAACGACTCCCTCGTTGCTCTAGGAATTCTCTATTTGCAAACAAGTAGACATACCCAACACTACAAAAAAAATACACTTCCGTGATGATACGTGTTTGTCACAGTAGGTCGCGTTTTTTGTCATGCATGTACATCCATGACAAATATATGACAGAATCAAGATAGTGATAGCCATACCTGTGTTGTCGTAGAAGTGTTCCATGACATTACTAAAATTATCATCACGGTAGTTTCCACTTCCATGAAGATAAATCGCCCGTCACAGAAGTGCTTTAGTCAAGGGTGACCGACACGTGGCATCCATTGTAACGGAACGTTGTTAAGCTATCAGGTCAGGTTTTGGATCCGATAACCCGTTAACAGCCCCGACCAATGGGGATTTTCCACGTGTAAAATCATCATTGGCTGGAGGAAACACGTGTCGGCTCACCGTTGGGATAGATGTCATCCACTCATTGGACGGAAGCCGCCTATGGTATGTCGACACGTGGCACGGCCCAACAGAGGCGCATTCCTGTGAAAAGGCCGGCCCAGTAAAAATTAGCAGGCCATCCCATATAAGGCCTACTTGTGTCAGGTCCATTTAAGCCCACGACCCATACGAGATGAGCCAATTCGGCCCGTCAACGGCTTGTTAGAGATTTGACACCATTGCAGCCCATTGTCAGTTCGAGCCCGTTAACAGCCCGCTATATATCTGGGCTCAATATCGGCCCGATGAGATTTCGGCCTGTTGACGGCCCGTTTAATGGGTGGGCCAATTTTCAGGATGTACATCTTTCGACCTTTTAGCGACCCATTTAAATGTTGGGCTAGTTTCCGGCCCGGTGTGTCTTTCAGCCTGTTGACGGCCCATAAATCTGATGGGCCATTTGTTGTCGGACCAGAGTTTCGGCATTTTAGCGGCCCATTTAAGTGTTGGGCCAATTTTCTGGCCCGGTGTCACTTTCAGCCTGTTGACGGCCCACAAATCAATTGGCCCATTTTTAGTCGGACTTGAGTTTTGGCGTTTTAGCGACCCATTTAAGTGTTGGGCCAATTCCCGGCCCTGTGTGACTTTCGGCCTGTTAACGGACCATAAATGAGTTGGGCCATTTGTAGTCGGACCTTAGTTTTGGCCCTTTAACGGCCCATGCCCATCATGGTCCAATACCAGCCCGGTTTCTCTTCGGCGCTAAAGGCCCACAACACTGCTTGGGCCATTTACAATCGACCGACTTTTGGCCTCTTAGCGCCCATGGTCTTCATGGTCCAAGACAAGTCCATTGTCTCTTTCGCCTGCTAAAGGCCTACAGATATAGTTGGGCCATATGTAGCCCAAACTTAGTAATGGCCTCGTTAACGGCCCGTGAAATAAACCGGGGCCACCTGTTGCTCGCTTGAAGTCGGCCTGTTAACGACCGGGAGGTAAGAGGGCCGACAATTAACTTTCGTTTAGTAACGCCCATTAACTTAATGGGCCCACTAAAGTTCAGACGTCTTAGGCCAAATTAGATAATTTGAGCCCATTACGACGAGCAATTATGCACAGGACCAAACCGATCACGCAAAGGTACGGCATACAGGAATAATGTTGCACATCCAAATATACTACAGGAAATTACATCCACTGGGCAATCAAAGATTGATGCTAGTGCAAATAAATGAGCAGAACCTAACCATCTACAACGTCACAATCTGCAACCTCAACACGGATGACACCCATAAGCATGTTGGCAAGTTCTTTCTGCTTTGCTACACTTTCTCTGAAAACATTGATCGCTTGTTGTGTCGCATTTACTCTGCACCTCTGATTCATCCACCATTTTCATCATTGCTTCAGCCATTAATTGGTTCACAAACATACATTTATTCCATTGCATTCGAGACAGAGGATACCGAATGATTCAGATGGCGATTTTGGCAGGCTTGTATTATTGATAGTGGAGAGTGTCTCACCATCGCATCATATCATAAATTAGGACGGATCCAAACAGATTAATCATGAGTTATTGCCATATTACCTGGCCTAGATTTACTGGAAAGAAACAATGGGGTTGCCTTGCTGTTTTCAGAGTTTGTCTTCTTATCTTTAGCAGCCTGCACAAAATTAACACACTAGCATTGCTATCATTGGCCGAGTCAGATAATAGGAAAGCAACATTGACACAACGAACGTTTGGGCAAGTAGCCTACACCAAATTAACACAATGTGGCACAGCTATCATCAGCCAGGTAAGGTAGTACGAAAGCAACATTGACACAATGAATGAATGGGCTACCAGAGAAGCACTACAATTCAGTAATGTGCGTGATATGAGATAGTACATTCATGCAGCTCAAGATGCAAAACTACCGTGCAGTTTTCCTTACAAAAATCAACATTGGCGCCTTTAACATTTTGCTACAACTAATTTTAGATCACATAAAGGTTAGATTCACGCTGATTAACAAAATACATGTTGATGTAAAAATATAGTGATATACAACAGTACTTACATCAGCATTGGAGCACAGAGAATTCCGCAAGATATTTTCCTCGAATACGATCCCAATGGAGGAAGTCTTCTATCGCTTAACCTTATTTTCTAAAAGAGAGATGGGTAAGAAACATGTAGAAAATATGATCAGAATGCTATAAAATTTCATGATGCGAGGATACGCACACGCTTCTTAGAATGGAGTTGACATTCTTTTGCTAGACTGGAGCGGACTAGTTCTTTGGCCACTGGAATCTGCTTATTATCAGCGGGAGTTGGATTTCTCTGTGTGGAGCAGTATCTATGAAAAATGGAGTTGGTTTATTATCTCCTGGCGTTTGGATCTTTTGCAAAGACCTGGTTTGTAACCCTTCAGATTCTAACAGAGCCGTCTTCCCCTTGCATGCCTTATATATAAGAATGGTGATTCAGTTATAAAACATGCTACAGCAGAGATGGAATAGGTACTGAAGAATTGAAAGGCATGACATATTGACATGTATTCCCTCCATCCGGAAATAAATGGACGGGTCTAGGCGTATTTCAGTTCTAGATACATCCAATTTTATCCATTTCTGCGACATTTAATCCAGATGGAGGGAGTATGATGTAAGAGCAATGGATACGACAGGACAACACAGTAAAAAAACACTGAAAAACCCACTTCAGAACCAAAGTATTCAAACCCACTGATATGAGATAGTACACTCATGCAGCTCAGGATGCAAAATTACTAGACAGTTTTCCTTACAAAAATCAACATTGTGGCCTTTAATCATACATTTTGCTACAACTAAATTTAGATCAGATAAAGGTTGGATTCACGCCGATTAACAAAATACATGCTGATGTAAAAATATAGTGATATACAACAGGTACTTACATCTACATTGGAGCACAGAGAATTCCTGCAAGAATCTTTCCTCATAAATGATACCATTGCAGAGATTCTTCTATCCGTTAAGCTTATTTTCTAAAAGAGAGATGGGTAAGAAACATGTAGAAAATATGATCAGCATGCTATAAAATTTCATGATGCAAGGATACGCACACGCTTATTAGAATTGAGTTGACATATTTTTGCTCGACTGGAGCGGACTAGTTCTTTGGCCACTAGAATCTGCTTATTATCGTGAGGAGTTGGGTTTCTCTGTCTTTGAGCAGATCTATAAAAACTGGAGTTGGTTTATTATCTCCTGGCGTTTGGATCTTTTGCAAAGGCCTTGTTTGTAACCCTTCAGATTCTAACATAGTCGTCTTCCCCTTGCATGCCTTGTATAGAAGAATGGTGCTTTAATTATAAAACATGCGACGGCAGAGAGATGGAATAGGTACTGAAGAATAGAAAAGCATGACATATTGACATGTATTCCTTCCATCCGGAAAAAAATGGATGGGTCTAGGCGTATTTCAGTTCTAGATACATCCTTTTTATCCATTTCGGCAACATGTAATCTGGACGGAGGGAGTATGGTGTAAGAGCTAGGGATACGATAGGACAATACAGCAAAAAAAAACTAGTTGGATGTAAAACTATATGCTAGCGGAATACGTACAGAAATAACCAAGGCAACATACACGTGTATGATTGGGAAAATAAGATGGCATTGCAACAGAGCACTAGAACAACACTTCAAAGTAAAAAAACATGGTATGGCAGATAGATGAAGTACATACTGATGAATAACAATGCATAAGATATTCGAAGCATGATGTCCAAATTAAGCCGATGGCATTGCGATACAAAGAGAATGACAAGATTTGAATTTGAAAACATGTTATCATGAATGGAATAGGTACTAAAAATAGGAAGGCATGACATATTTACATGCATGATCAGCATGCTAAGCACATGGCATTCCAACAGAGTAGATACACTCCAGACATTATATGCATGTTGTACCCATATCACGTGCCAAGTTAGAGCAAGGACCTTGTGGGGTGAAGAGGATTCATCATCTTTCTCGCAAGTCTTCAAGAACTGCCTTTACATGTTCCATCATATTGGGTATCATTGACATCAAGTTTATTGGCCTTTACATTGCTCCGTGAGGTTCTTGTGGATATATCGGTGTGTGCAATTATATCGATATGCATGGAAGACAACTAGTAGTTAGATTTATGTAAATGAGTGCCTGTAGGAGACGACATAAATAGTAGGACTGGGGTTAACTAGCAGCAACAGGTCTCATAAACTAAAGGGAGAACACAGATGAAAGCTACGTAATATGTATCGCTTGTACTCGAGATTAACTAGATGGCACAGAAAAGTATTAAAGAACAACATAGCTAATACTAGAAGTGGTATAATACTATAATCACCAGCCTGTGGGATAGCATTGGCTGATGGATTATAACTATGGAACAACGTTACCTAAAGAACAAGTATCTTAGCTGAACTATGGAACAACGTGAACTCCCGAACGAGACCCGTAAGAGATCAGCATGAATATACAAAGGAAATGTGATGATCTATTTTCCGTGCTTAGATGAATAACAAAGCCATAAATGTTGCACACAAGTAAGATGAGGGTACAACCTATCCGGCTGCCATCCATAGGAGTGAGCATCATGTGCTGACTTGTCGATGGCCCTGCAGCTTGTTGTGGCTGTCCATGTCGGGCACGCGATTCGATGCAGTGGAACTGTTGAGTGGGGACTGTAGCTCCCTTCCGTGTATGCTTCCTTGTTGGAGCAGCTGCGTGAGTCGAAGACGGTGTGTCCAAGATGCGATAACGATAAAGTTAAGAACGACATATCTCTTTGATCCAAGAAATACACTAAGAGATCAACAAGAAGGTACGAGAGTGGTCACACATCTGTTGATCAAGACTAAATTGGGGTCACACAATTTTATTTTATTTTGGTATCGTCGGATCTACGCCGGATGGCTTGATGGCCGCCTTGTGCCTCCCGGCCGACACTGCTCGAATCTTCCCAAGAGCCAGCGATCAACGGCAGAGCAGCCTGCCTCCGCCGCCTCGTGGCGCCGTCCCAAAACCCGCCCGCCCCCACCGCAAGACCGCCGTGGTTGCGCCGCCCCGGCCAATCCACAAAGACTCCCGTCATCCAGATCCGCGGCGGCAGTACCTTCAACCCACGCAACTCTAAAAGATAGCCATCTAAGCGCTGCTTCATGGCGAACTTGCGGCCCCGCACCCTTACGTTAGACACCAGCCAACCGGCAGCCTAGGAGCTCCGCCGCCTCGAGGGGTGCTGCTTCCCATTGGGAATCGATTGGCCCAGAATAAAAATTCAGACAACTGACGCCTAAATAAAGTGATTTCAGATGAGGGTGCGACCTATCTAGCGGCATGGTGAAGTAGGCAGGTCCAGCTGCCGAGTCGGTGAGGCCGGCGCGGTTGCGGTGGTGACCGGCAGCAGGGAAAGAGCGATGTCACGACGGTCGACGGCTATGCGGAAGCAGCGCCAGGATTCTGGACGGATCCGAAGTTGTAGCCGCTCCAGCGCCGTGAACAACGGCGGGGTGAATCGCTCCGCACGGTTCACGCGCCGTCGCCGAGGCAGCACCAAGAAGACGGAGTAAGAGGCACACAGCCCAAAGGCACGACGGCAATTGGACAGCGCCTCCGCATTAGCGTGGAGGGCGGCTGTGAAATTGGTGCGGTGGGGGCGCCATGGAGGTGGGCTGAGGTTTCATGCTCGGAGAAGGGAGCTCCGGGAGAAGGTGATTTGGCGCCCACAAGGTATGAATGGGGGCGGGGGGGGGAATTGGGAGGAGGGAACCATGTCTTACGGACGATTTGTCCGAAATGTGAGGGGAGTTACAGCCTACCCTTGCCTATAGGCTTCTCGACTTGGGTCTGTAACCGAGGGTCGGGATAGTAGAGTAACTTTGCTTCTCCCCAAATAGTGGGCGGAGCTATTTCAAGCAGGAGGGCGGTTTTGAACTATAGTGGGCGCGAGCGAATTCGGGCGAGGAGAGTGTGTTTTGAAATAGTGGGCGCGAGCTATTTCGGGCGAGGAGAGCGTGTTTTGCCGATCATGGTTTATGAATTATTCGGCACATGTCATTTCGGCCAAGGAGAAGGCGCACTTGGATGAAGTTACGAACCTACCCTCGGTGTACAACGAGCCAATTGATGCGAGTCCCACATTTCGCGTCTCCCATTTATTTGCTCGGGCGAATTCCACCGAGCAGAAAGGATGTTTAACGGTTCATTCAAATTTTGGGAGAACGAGCATCCACGTCTACCTTACCAAGTCGATTCGAATCAAATTTTGAAATATTAGCTTGCCACTTATTTTTTAGATGGAGAGATGATGCTTGGGAGTAATGTGTTTTTACATGCTCGTTGCTAGCGATTTACTATATGACAAATAGTTGACCCACTCAAAAACGCGAATCAAACCCAAAATGAAATATCTCGATTCAATGAACTAGCTCGTTTAGTAGGTCAAAATAGTGAACTAAATCCAAAATTGAACACCTCAATCGAGTAGCATGTTGTACAGTATTATAGTACTCCATGAACATGTTGAAAGTCAAATTAATGAACTTGTTTGATATACGCATATATCCGTTCATGTGTGGATTGCAGACAACATGGTCTCCAATTTAAATATTTGAATGCATGTTTATATCAGTCTTTGATGCATAAAACGTGACCTCCCCCTCTCCCGGACTCCTGTTCTCTCTCTCTCTCTCTCTCTCTCTCTCTCTCACTCTCTCTCTCGCCGACAATCTTCAATTCTGTCGCACGCATCCGACACAAAAACCTTGTTGGTCCCTCTCCCTTTCTCTCTCTCTCTCTCTCTCTCTCTCTGTGTGTGTGTGTGGGGGGGTCTTTCTAGTCCGCATTCATATATACACCATCTATAGGTCACTCTCGCACACTATGTATGATACTCTAGCTAGTCCAAGCTAGATATCTTGGGTGCACTCATCTTATGCACACAAATTCCTTGGCTCTTTGCCCGTAACTCTCTCACGCACCACTATGTCGTCTCGGAGCTCTTCCCCCCCTCTCTCAAACTCTCCATCCACCTGGGTCACACATACACATGCATATCTCACTCGCACTCGATAGGCCCATCTAAAACTCTATCTCTCTCCATCGTTCTCTCTCCATCTCACACGCACACACACACACACACACACACAATCTCATGCCCAGCTAGCCAAGTATGATGGTCTCTCACTCAATTGTAGGCACACGCAGTCCCCCCTATATGTATATGCTAGCTAATCTTAGTCTCCATCACAAACATGTGCATGGTCTATCTCGATTTCTCTCGGGCATCTTTCTATCGCGCACGCACTCCTCGATCTCCCACCCATATAGTCCCTCATGATCTCGAGGGATCTCTATCACAAACACACCCTCTCTCCCTCCCCATGCGCCCATGCCATCCATGTGTCCCTCTCGACCTTTTTTCCTTGTTGGCCAGACTCTATTGGACATGTGCTACAGGGTGTCTCTCTCGCTGCAAACAATCACACACTAGCTATCTTCGTACCTCCTCGCCTCGCTTCCATCTCGAGATGCATGCGTGATATGTTCGCATAAGAAACGAAAAAACACACTCTCTTTCTAATTTATCGTTTGTTGTCACTTTCTCTTTCACACACATACTCTTTTTGCACACTTACTCATTCTCCTTCACACACACTTGATCTGTCTCGACTGAGGCACTCACCTCCGTCCATAGCACATAGATTTATTGAAAAGTCAAACATCACAAAGTTTGACCATGTACGTGGAGAAAAAGAATTACATCTAGTACGGCAAACATATACCATTAGATTCACCATGAGATATAGTTTTGTATGATGTATCTTTGGTATTGTAGATATAAATAACATTTGCCTAAACCTGATCAAAGTTTCCAAAGTTTGACTTCTAAAAAATTTACATGCACTGCATTATCGAGCGGATGGAATATCTCTTTCCCCCTCTCAGCTATCTGACGCACCACTCAGCCTTATCGGGGCTCCTCAATCTCTCTCATACTTTATTGGTCAGTTTGGTTCATGATCCGACCTCATGCCTTGATGGTGGGTACCGCTGGTGTGGACGTGAGATGTAAAATATTTCTGCCGCCAGGCTTGTGTGGTGTCAAGCGCTTGGTTCATGCCCGCCAGCAAAGCATCAACGCCCCATCAATCAATCCATGCATCAATTATTTAATGCTAATATCCATCCATGTTGATGTTATCTCGTGGGTCGCACGACTGTGCACAGCCAGCGCTCAAATCGGTCGCTGAGCCAAAGCTACTTGCAAGTGTCCGGAGTTCAGCCAGCTAATTAAAGTGCAGGAACCCAGCCCAGCGGGCTTTCTTTTTCACAGGTAGCAACCAAACAAGCGTGCATGAAATCCAGCCACAACCCCTGTGCCACGCAAAAGATGCTCATGACGCAAGCCAAACGGGCCTTATATCTCCCTGGTTCACACATACACATGTCTCGCTCACGCTATACATATAGACCCTTCCAACACTCTCCACCCTTGTTCTCTCTCCATGTGACACGCACCCCCCTAAGTACCATAATCCCTCACTCCATCATAGGCTCTGTTTGGATCCATGGGTTAGAGTTAGTTTGGGTCAGTTTGGAGTCAACTAACCCAAAAAGATCCAAACAAGAGGGTTAGTTTAGGTTAGATGCATCTAACCCATCCAAAAAAACTAACCCATCCAAGAGGTGCTTATTTGGGTTAGTTCTTCTCGGGACCACTAATAAACACTTTTTCTCTCGCCTCTCCCAGCAGATCCCTCCCCACTTCCTCAAGCTTCTCGTCTCTCCTCCTCCCTCTCGCACCGCCTCGTGAAGGTGCCTCACCGTATCCGTACTCCATCTAACCCTACCATCCAAACACCTCTTTACTTAGAGTTAGTTCAGGGTTAGAATCTAACTCTAACCTCTAACTGAGTTAGAGTATCCATACATGGCCATAGGCGCAAGCACTCCTCCTAAGTATGATTATCTCTTACTAGCCATCGAACACACGATTGTCTCCTTCCATCCATACGTCTATCTCGATATATCTCGGGGCATCTTCTATCGCGCACACACCTTGTCACTCGATCTCCCACCCATGTAGTCCCATCACGATCTCCAGGGGATCTCTCTATGACAAACATACACTCTCTCCTCCCCATGTATGCATTTTCTCCATACGCCTCTCTCGACCTCTCTCCTTGTTTATCGACCCTCTTGGCCACGTGCTAGGGTCTTCCTCTCGGTTCCAAACAACCACACACTATCTCCTCACCTTGCCTCCGTTGTCGAAGATGCATGTGTGATATGTTTGCATAAGACACACACACTTTTTCTCCACTTCTATCGTGTCTTGTCCATGTCTCTTTCACACACACGCACACACTTTTTTCACTCTCTCTCTCTCTCTCTCTCTCTCACTCTCTCGTCAGGGAATCTGTCACGTCCATAAGCATATGGATGTTTTGAAAAGTCAAACCTCAGAAAAGTTTGACTAGGTATATGTGGAGAAAAACATTTACATCTGAACGATCATTAGATTCATCACAACATGTACTTACTTCATACTATCATTTATCTTTGGTATTTAGATATAAGTAATTTCTTTATAAACTTGGTCAAAGTTTCAAAAGTTTGACTTTAAAAATGTTGTAACTACATTATCGAACGGAGGAGTAGCTCTCTCTCTCTCTCTGCTATCTCTCACGGGCCTCCCTCTCACTTGAACTCTCTATACCGACGGATTATACGCCACCGTGTCAGCAGATAGCTCAGATATTGTTTAGTTGACGGTCAACTAATCCACATGCTGCGTTGTCACTCGTGTTCTCAGATCTTGGTGTGCTGGCCCATGTGGCAATGGGTGAAAATAAGTAAACTAGAGGCCCATCTGACACGCGGTGAAGGAAACAAAGTTGAAACCACTCGGGGTAGCACCCCGCACGCTAGTAAATTGAGGGCGCATTGAAGACAAACTTCTTGCCGCGAAGGACGCACTCGCGCACAATTCACCATTGCGCGGCGGCATGCACAGAAGGACGCACTCGCGCACACCCAGCACACAACACACAACAGCACACGTGTACACCGACGTCGCTGCCGGTTGAGATGGACGGCGAGGCAGCCAACAAGCGGAGGCCGCTCGAGCCAAAACCGCATCCGGCGAGCCTGGACTTCATCAGCAGCCTCCCGATGACATGCTGCTCGCCATCGCGGCCTCCTCCCCACCAAATCTGCCGTGCGGACCGCCTGCTTCCGGGCGGTGGCGCCCCCGCGCCAAGCGTCCCCTCAACCTCACCGCCGATAGCTGCCTCTCGCGACGGGATTGCAAACGCATGGCCGCAGTCTCCAAGATCCTTTCATCGCACCTGGGTCAGCCAGACGCCTTGACATCCGCATGTTCAGTACCAACCGCAAGGTCCAACCCAAGTTCGACGAGTGGTTCTTATCCTCGCCCTAGATCAGCTCGACGAGCTCAGCTTTGAAGCTGGACGATGTCGCTCTCTGCCGCCGTCCGCGCTCCGCCACGCCAACGCTGCGCAAGCCACTTCAGCTCCTGCTATCTTCCCCAGATTAATGTCGCGCCTCCTTCTTCTCCCTCAACTCAAGCAGCTCGACCTCTTCGAAATTGTCTTCTCGAAGAAGGCTATGGAGCACCTGCTCCGCAGCTGTACTGCGCTCGAGTACCTTTGTCTTGAGCAGATCCACGTGTTCATTAGCCTCCACATCGCCTCGACGAATCTCCGCTAGATTTATGTGTCTTGCTGGCCCCGCAACAAGACATCAATTGGGAAGAGATCACTCCGGCTGTTCCACGTTATGGTCATTGAGAATGCGCCTTTCCTTGAGAGATTGCTTGTATCGGATCTAGAAGGTCCATCAAAAATCAGGGTCATTGACGCTACCAAATTGACAAAGATTGGTGTACTCGTCGCCAAATTCTCCAACTCTTTATTGATCCGTAATCGCTCGGTACAACACTCATCTTCTTCTCCGCCTTCTTGAAATTCACATTTTAAATTTCTTCTTGATGTATTTACGACCGCCTTCCGTAAAATGATTCCCACAAGATTGACCCAGTCCATGCGCATGTGAAGATCTTAGCACTAAAATCTATCGCCCCAATCTGGATCAAGTTGTTGGATTCCTTACATGCTTTCCATGCACGGAGAAGCTACTCATCGAGGTGAAACTTCTTTCCTATTAGTAAACGGTAATCACAACGTAGCTCAATTTTTTCGTAATTTTCCCAAATTACGATGACAAGTGTAGTGTTCAAAACTACATCTACGCACCGCACCAAAAGAAATGTTTTAGTATTTTTCTCACGTGATCACCTGCATCATTTTTATGCTGTACTAGTATAGTAGGCTAGGCTAGTCATAGTGGAAAGTAACTTAGACTACTCCAAGAACTCTATGGTTACCCTAAGGGCAAGTACTACCTCCGTCTGGTTTACTCTTCCAATTTTGTAGTATCAAATTTGACCATAGATTTAATCGACAAAATGTTAATGCATGTCACTAAGAACTATATCGTTGGATTCGTATTTGAACATAATTTCAAATGGTGTAATTTTTAGTGACATGCATTGGCATTTTCTTAGGTAAATCTATGGTCAAAATTTTATACTAAATACTGAGTAGATTTTTCCGTCTCAAAATTTTGTCTTACATTTGTTTAGATACGATGTATCTAACACTAAAATGTAACTAGATACATCTGTATTTAGACAAATTTAAGACAAGAATTTTGGGACGGAGGGAGTACAAAAGTGGGCTATGTAGGCCAAAACATGTGCCAAATTCACTTTTGATGCATTTGGCATTGATGCCCTCCATTGCTCACCGGTGCCCCAATCTGAGCACCTACTTTGCTCAAAAGTAAATTAACTCACACAATGAAAAACACTACGTGGGAGAGAGAGAGGACTGAGGCAATAAAAAACACTTGTTTGGGAGAGTGAGAGGCTGGTGTAGTTGGTTTGATTGATTTGTTTATACATGTGGGTCTGTGTGCACAGCGGTGCCAACTCTCTCACATCGCAAGAGCGGTGCCAAAATCTTTTGATTTGACATCGATGCGTATTATGTGGCATACTTTTGCGAAATATGGCATCGGCCACATAGTGTAAGGCAACAAATGCCCAAGCTCTTCACGTGCTCCTAGTTAAATGAGAGGAAACAGAAACAAAGAGAGAGAGAGACGGGGGAGAGAGAGAGAGTGAAAAAATATCACTAGCCAGCCAACCCTATCGTATGAGCGAATGATATTGGTACCTCTTGATGACACGGCAATCTAATGCAGCCAGCTGCTCTAATATGTTCTCTTCTTTTGCAGATAAAAAAAGACCCGAAAGTGAAAAATGTGCTGCACTATAACAATCTCATCGAATGCCTTGATCTCCATCTTACAGAAATTGATTTGATCGACTACCGAGGCAGCACATCTAAGATTAAATTGGCTGTGTTCTTTGTTCTCGAGGCAAGTGTGCTCAAGGTAATGAGGTTTGGCGTTCTCGCGCAACAATGGATGGCGTGGTTGATCACCGCAAGCGCCTAAGCCTAAATGACAAAGTCTCCGCAGGCTGAATTTGTTTTTGAAACATCAAGTGGCCGAGACTCGAAAACTTATTTGCCCATTAGTGACTTGTCGTATGGTGGATTTTAGTTTGTATGATAACGCTGCATCCACCTAAAGTAACGAAAGTTCTTACGTGAACTTCCTAGTAATTCCCTCTTCCTAGGTGCAGCATTACTCCTAACATTTGTAATATCAGTTTGAAACTTGTAATATTGTCGTGTCCTATTCCTGCATTTTCAATATCCTGCGAATCAAACAGGTCCTGAGTTGGTGATGATGTTGTGCCTCCCATCTTTCACCAGTAGCCGTCGGATCTAGATCTGAAGCATACAAACCAAGCTTCTCCATTTTTGCAAAAAGATGCCCGCACTTGTTCCCTATTTACAAACAACTCCTTGTCTCTCACAATCAGCCTTATCTCCTCCCCACACATCTAGAAGGCCGTGAAAAAATCTAGCGCGATGGCCGCTGCCTGAGCAGTCCACCCCCAATCTTGGTGTTCCGTGCAATGCACGGGCATCTACGCACGGGAAATTATGTCGAACAGGGCTTGTTGTAAGCAGGCTAGCTCTACAACCATGATGATAGTGACTGCAGACGGTGAGGCTGACTATGGTATGCCGAACACGGTGCCTATACTCAGGTGTCATCTCCGGCGCAGGGTCTTGTCACTTCACTGTAAGGAGCAGCACGTAATAATTTGACCAACGGGTAGTACAGTGCTAGTACTCCTAGGAGTACTACATTGGTAGTACTACTACTAGTACTAGTAGCACCACCGTCTGGATTTAGGAGTACTACCACGTCCATCTGGATTTTAGTATTTGACTAGCAAGATCTAGTAATGCATGTCACAAAAAATGTACTACTCCCTCTGTAAATAAATACATGGTGTTTTATTCCTATCGGCGAGAGAAATTAATGTTTTCTTGCTAACTAGAGTCTTAATAGGATTACATGCAATGAATTAAACACTGCATGTCATGTTTGGTAGTCTCAAGTCATTGAAAGCATGCACGACCCACATCTCTCATTGGTTGATATGTCACGAAATAAGAAACAAGGAGGGAGTTAATGCACCGCGCCTAAGTGTTTTGGGATTATTTGGTTTTCATAATGTGACTTACACAACATTTTTGTTTACATGCATTAACATTTTATTAGTTAAATCAAAGGTCAAAACTTGGCGCAAAATGCAAAGGGGACCAATAAACCAAGAACATCAAACTTCTCTCGCTTGGCCCCAACTAGAGGTCCGTGAGATGACTATACTGCACCGCACGGAGGGGGCGAGCTTCATTGACTTATTTACAATTGCTTTTGGGTGAATGACACGTGGGCCCAGGGGGTGGCTAGCCCACCTATCATACAGCCAAAGGCAGGTGCAGTAGAGGGATGAGGAGTAGTACGAAATCCTACACACCTACACACGCTAACCAAGGGAAAGAGTGATCACTCGAATCGCAAGATCAGTTGACTAGTAGAAGCTAAGCTAGACCCATGGAGGCGATGAGCGCGAGCATCAGCCGGCTGTGCCAGATGGTACACGATGCCGGCCTGCGGCTCGGCAACAAGGAACGTCTCCAGGTAGTATTGCTTGAGGCCGGCAGGGCGAGGGGCCGCTTGGACGACAGCTTGTCTCCTTGTTCGACGAGGTCATCGTCGGTTTCCTCGACAAGTTCACCGTCGTCAAGAAGCTCGCGGATGACTTTGACGTAAGCCTTCAGCCGACGCGCCCAGGATCTGCGATGCCCGCCACCCTCAACGGACACTATGGTGACAACCTCTTCAACGACTTTGGTGGCCTTCATGACGCCCGCCGTCGTCACCGAGAATGTCCATCTTGAGGTCGCGCGCGTCGCGCAGCGCCTGGCGCAGCAAGACACCATGGACATAATCACCCACGTCTACGTGCATGCAATAGGAGGACGATAGGACGCTGGCCTTCTTGGACCGCAGGGCAACATTGGACGCACTGTTCAGAAGCACGTTGAGCTCGCCGCCAACGCCGCTGCTCCTCACACGTCGGTTGGTGACCCGGCGCACTAGGGCGTGAGGATGTCGTTGATGGATCCATATGTATTTTTATCTTTTCGTCAAATCCATGTAGTAGTATATGATACTACAGTAATTATCTTACCTTTCGCATCAACTTCATAATTTTCGTACATACTCCATGCATGAACGGCGCCAGAACCAAACTTCTCATTACTCTAGGAAAAACCGTTATTTTCTATCTATCGATCGCGCCATGGAGCAGAACCAAATTTTACAAGTTACGAGTTCAAAAGGAAAAGCATGACATGTTTGCGTCGCACCCCCACACGGCTGGTCCGGCACGCCGCTCAAGCGGGAATGCGTACGGTGTTGCATTTTCACTTACAAGTGGGACCGTAGTTGAGCAAACCGACTATCGGCAAACCCCCACCCCGCCCACCGCACGATAGCTGAGAAAACAGGAGGGAGAAGAGATGGCTGTAGCACGGACTCCAAGAAAATTGGTGTTGGATGGGACTCGTGTGGGTGGCGTGTGCCGTAGTGCTAGATGTGAATGCTAGTTATGGCCCATGCCACCCCACTATATCGAGGTACAGTACGTAGAACAAATTTCCTGCAGTCAGTGCTCAGCACTCCTCTATCTCTCTTCTCAGCCAGCCAGCGGACGCGCGGAGCCCATCGTCGCTTGCTCACATGCGTCCCACATGTGAGTGAAAACGCAAGCGACCCAATCGAACCTGCACATCTTTCACCTCGACGTGGTGGTGATGAAAACAAATCCAAGAAAGATCTTCGTGGCGCTTTTGGAGTTACTCAAGAGTAGTAAGATTCTATTTACAGTTTAACCCAAGATGCACATCTCGTGGCTTCAACTTATCAACTACTCCCACTCTATTTTCTTTCATGACACGACCTGGATGCTGGATGTCCCACGTGTCGGCAAAAGGAGGAAGAACCCGACCAAATCTTCGGTTGTGCTCTCAGATTAGACTAGTTTTGCTAACTTAAAATTTTTATTGTGTACTCCCTCCGTTCCAAAATACTTGACTTCCATTTGTCCAAAAATGGATGTCCCTATATACTAACACATGTCTAGATACATATATATTTGGCCACATAGAAGGCATGTATTGTGCAACGGAGGGAGTAGAATGGATGCAAGTTTTTGTATTGGGAAGAAGAGTACATCCATATATTGATAGAGCGCAATTTAGTAGATGTTCTATCACTTTTAGCTAGCACATAGGCTATAGATGAGATTAGTGCACTTGTTGATACTCCTACTTGGTATGCATGTTGCTGCTTAGACGCAGAGAAAAATGGACCGGAGGGAGTACTAGAATAGAGGCTAGACATGAGACTAGATGTGAGGAAGCAACGTCTACTTCTTTACACTCGAAGAAGAAAGAAGCACGCAAGATCGAGCCTCCGCAGATCAATAATGAATGCATCGAGAAGGCACTAATCCAACTTAAAGGAGTAGTAAAATGTATTCTTGTGGTTCTTGTTTTCTTTAGTCTTGCTTTTCTAGTCAAAATTATCGTTGGAGTTCGTGCAAAACGGAGGTCCGTTTGGGGTCGTGCGTTGCAGTTGGCCTTACAAGTGGGACCGCAGTTAAGGAAACCGACTATCGGCAAACCCCCACCTCGCCAGCCGCGCGATGGCTGATTTAGAGAAACGATGAGGTTGAAGAGATTGCTCTAGCACGGACTCCAAGAAATATGATGTCAGATGGAAGTCGTGCTGGTGGCGTGTGACGTACTCCTGGACGTGAATGCTTGTTCTGGCCCATGCCACCCTATTACTGCTACTAGTTAGTACTACTATATAGTACTACTAGTAGTATCGAGGATTCGAGGTGCTGGTTACGTAGTACATTATGGCTACAGTAAAAACACCCGCACGACGCGCAAAGCATGTGAAGCTAGTACAAATAGTGTACTACTATTGTTGATTGGCCCCATCCAATAACCTGTTGCAATGCACGTACAATTATGTATTCGGAATTTTTTTTGCCTTGTCGCACCACTCACTCACAGAAGCAACTCAAAAGCCATTCATAAATTTAGTAAGTTTATCACAGGCATATCATTTTATTACATACAACAGGTCATCAACCCACATCGAAAACGAGGATACATTATAAATACTAAAGTTTTCACCACACAACAAATAACAAGCAATGAAATGAACTTCAATTCAACCATTCCTCGGCGTTGGAAACGCTTGCTTTGAACCACAAGTGATTCTCTCGACGGGCCATCCATTCTCGATCCGAGACCAACGCAGGATCGATCATCCAGCTGAAGCGGCCTACTATATCAAGCATTGTGGTAGGGAACCACCCAAATGTCCGAGGTATAGACACAGCTTGCTTCTCATAAATGGTAGTAACGTTGTGTCAACAGCAATTGGATCGCCTTTCACCATCATTGGATAGTTTTGTCCAGGAAGAGCGAGTTTTCTCCAAGATTATCAATTATGTACCAGGGAGAAGGAGTTGGTGACGGTGTCCTGGACTAGGGGGTACTCACCACGTCATCTCCCGATCTGTTAGATTGGGTCGAGGACCTCCATGGCCGTATACTCATGGGCCAGTCCAGACAGCTACCGCATACAAGGAAGATTCCGCAAGACTTGGCGATCAAGACAAGGACTCCTCCCCCACCGGCGTATTCGACTAGGACTCTTGTTATCCTAGGCCTCTGGTACATTATATAAGCCGAGGCCAGGCTAGTCGATAGAGAGATACAACAATCATACCGTAGGCTAACTTCTAGGGTTTAGCCTCTCTTATCTCGTGTAAGATTTATTCTTGTACTACCCATATCATCAATATTAATCAAGTAGGAGTAGGGTTTTACCTCCATCGAGATGGCCCGAACCTGGGTAAAAACATCGTGTCCCTTGTCTTCTGTTACTATCCGCCTAGACGCACAGTTCGGGAACCCCTACCCGAGATCCGCCGGTTTTGACACTGACATTGGTGCTTTCATTGAGAGTTCCACTGTGTGTTCGGCAAAAGGTAGGTGGCTCGCCTGCCGATCAACTGCGACTTCGGCCTCTTCGTCACCAGCTCGACTGGTCACCTTGGTTCGACCAAGGACTGCACCCTATCTCCGATCGTCATGTTCGGATGAGGGCCTTCATCAACATCATCTCCGATCTCTATCAAGATCATGGAGGAATCATCAAGGGAGCCCGGGGGCTCAACGTCAACATTGCCCTTGGGCGACCGTGCTGTTTTTCTGGACAGCGAACTTGTATCCGCTGTCACCGCCTCCTCGAGCGTCGGTTTGACGATTGATTCGGTGGAATAGTGCGGAATTACGTCTACAACAGCCACGCTAAATTTCGTCGAGTTCCGATGGAGGAATCTCCGAGAATCTATGATATACCGGAGCCCTGTCAAATCTGGACGAGAATCTGGACGAGTTTAGGGCGTGGTGTCCAGCTTCTAGCTCGGAACTCCTTTGGAAGATCCAACCGTTGATCGACTGCGGAATTCCTATATCTACCATCCCTCAAAATTTCAGCTCGATCCGACCGTCCAAACTCCGGGAACCTTCCGATTAGTGCATCACTTTTCGGATCTGTTTTCTGCGCGAAAACAAGTCCGACCCGAGTTCGTCCTTTTTACGAACGGGATTTCGGACATCCTTTTTGAAGGAAGTTTTGTATGGGGTATTGTGTCTTGTTCCCGAACACATCCCACTAACTTTAAAATCTTTTGAACATGATCTTCAACATCATGCTGGTGTCAAACCAGTCCGGCAATATTGCTCCACGGCTGCCGACCTGCGCTAGACACGTCGTCACTTTGTTGAGCCGAGCTCAACTTCTTCGATCATCATCTCGGCAAGCCAACAAGAGTCAGGCATCGCGGCGATAAATCATCACCAACATCGCCGCCCCACGGATTACACGGAGCGGCATACCGCGCCGCCGCACGGTCGCTTCATCAAGCCGCATCGACCACGTCATGACCTGCATCGGCAGGGCCGCACTATTGCTTCTTCAAGCTGGTGTCCATCACGCCGACCTACTTCGACATCTCGGCTGGACCGGGGGCTTCGCCATCTCTTCATCAACCTACTCCGGACACTTCGGCGTCACTAGCCGACCAGCTCCGTCACGTTAGCTGGACCGAGGGCTTTGCCTCGGCGAGCCAACCTTTGCCGGCATTGCCATGTCGTCGTTTTATCGCCCATCAGGCAATGGGTGCGCGGATCGAGTCCCAATTTTGGGAATCACCTTCCTTCAGATTGCTACAACAAATAAACCAGGTGCTATTAATCCCAGTATCTTTTGGGTTCATTTTTCCCAAGGAATTATTACTCTGGTTTGTCCATCATATGTACACAGGTCTATCAAATGGTGGCCGCATTAACAACAGTCGCATGGTGGTTCGATCAGTTTCCGTACATAGTCCGCAAATGCCGATCCGAGCTCGGACCGACCTGTGAATTCAGGCTTTGCCACGCCTTTACCGCATCACGCCGACGCCCTGCATCGACATTGACTTTGGCGCTAGGCCATATTTCTTTTATTACTCACTTTGCATAAATTATTTATTATGCAATGATTTTTTTAATTATCATATTACTATTATCTCCGGTTTGCACCATTTTTGTGCACAGGAAAATGATCCGGGGACTTCGGCGTCACTCTGCCGGTCTGCATTGACCGTGATATGTCACCACTTCGGCGTGTCGAGCTCTCTGCTCCGCCACCTCGGGACCGGCTTGGGGGATGGAACCTTTTCCCATATCAAGCTCGAACCGCGTCATCAATACTGAACACATTAACCAGCTAAGTCGCTTTCATGCTCAAAGCTTTAATTTCTAACTTGTGTTCGGTTCGACCAAGCATTATACCTTTTTGGAAAAATGTTGCTTGTAAAAAAATTTCTTGTCCAAACTTTGTTTGTGACGCATAAATTCAAATACCCAATTCATTTGGGGGCTTCCTTCATGAAGCTTTTCCTCTTGCATATGATTATACTTGTACGGCTTCGTTCCTTGTTCATGTATTACGCCACAATATGCATCATATTGACTTAAGCAATTTGCAAGCTGGGTTGCCTCGCTCCTATGTTTGCCCCTACGTTCCCGATTGTTCGGCTAGGGAGTAAAGGGAGCACCTCTGCGATTGTCACGATCGGGTCATCCGAGCCGGACCTCAGACTGGGTGAAGCCGAAAGCTAGCGCTCTTATAGTTTTCAATGATGGTCGGCACACAACAGAACTCATGAGTACAAAAAATATATTGCACAAGTCTCATAATAACAATCAGCACCGGAGAAAGGTATCGGTGGGGGTACTATTTTCGTCGAAGATGCTTCTTACACATTGCAGTAATATAGCATAAGTTCCCTGAGCGCTTTATGCATTATGTACCCTTATGGCCTGATTGCCTGGTTATTGGAAACACCGTCGATATTCTCGACAGATGGAGTACATAACACTTTTCAGTCCTTGACCGAGGAGAGAGAAGCCGGCGGTCGGTTAAGACGCGTTTAAAGTTCGGTTGAACATAGATATGATATAAGTACTTCGGTACATGCAATCATTCTTTTACCCAAGTCACTTGGGGGCTCTTAAATTTATATGAGCCGTTTTATGATAAGTGTTCTTCTTCTTAGTCGTTGCAAAGTTTTATTATTATTATTATTATTATCTATCACTCCTTTTTTCGACACGAGCGTGTGGTCACTAGCCGGGGAGCCTAATTTCTCTCTCAGAGCTGCTAGAGTTTAGTTTGCTAAACTGGCCTAATGAGAAGTACTCCGCCCTCGGGATAGGAGGTTGAAGCCGTAGGCTGACCCGCTTGAAGTCTTGAGATAGGATGTATCATGTTAAAGCACGACAGAAGCACTTCTTTTGCTAAAGGCTAATTTTCGGATTGGCACCGAACACTTGATCTCGTTCGGACGTCAAGTTTTTACTGACGTTTTTTGGTTTTCTAAGCTTATGGCACTTTTTAAACTATTTGTGTGTTTTCAGCACAAGTCTAGCAGTGCAAGGCCGGATACCTTTAGAGATTCGGCAAAAACATTCTCGGATATTGCTATATATGCATCGGTTTCGAATTGTGTCTTCGGTCAATAGTTGGGTTGCCCGGCTCCTGCGCTTGCCTCCTACGTTCCGCTTTGTTCGGCTAGGTGTACAAAGGGAGAACCACTGCAATTGTGCTTCCAGCTCACAATGTTCGGTGTTAAATGACGGGCCATTCATAACAATGGCCGAAGTGTTTACGGCTTGACGTCGACTGTCGCCGCACACTACCGGGGGCTATTAACTGGCCTCCCAAACTAAATCCTTGAAATTTTTCTCTTACATTGGAGCTGAGGTTTCATGATAATGCTTAGCATGACAACCCAAAGAAAGGACCCGATAGCGGGACTATTTTCTTTGGAAGACATTTCTTCTGTTAAACAGTAATATAACATATCTCCCTGCGTACCTTTGTTTATAAAACCTTATGGCCAGATTGCCTTGTTTGTTGTAAATCTTTGCCCTCATAAAGGCTTTATAAAGTAGGACAAACACTCCTCGGCTATTGGCCGAGGAGGTGGAAGCCGTTGGTCGGTCAACAAAGTTTTGTACAATGCGGATCCGAGCATTTATGACGTAAAGTACTTGGATACATAGAGTCATTACACATAATTTGTGATTTTACTATGGATATCAATCCTTAATTCAGCCACCCGTGCCCGCATTAAGGCTCGGGGGCTACTGGGCTTCGGGCTTATTATTTACAAATATTAAAGGGGCACATCGATCCCCTGATCTGGTATTGCCACCCGACCTGTGTCTCAGTGGCTACTGCATTGCCTGTCCAATGCAGAAAATTTTAAGTGTAATACAGTCTCCGAGGAGATTTTGATCCTCAGGTTGGTCGGCCGCACCCAACCTGAGTCTTGAGGACTGATCACGCCGCTTTTTGTGTCCCGAAGTATTCTGCCGAGTTAGGACTTGATCCTCGCACCAATTTTGCAAATCAACTTTGAGTCTCAAAGAGCTACGGGATCAGCGGTCTTATGTCATCCTTCATGTGCATCTCGGTTTTAGACCGATACCCACCTTAAGGGCTACCGCTATGTATCTCGGAAGAGAATAAATTGCACCAATCAAAATATTGACAAAAATCGCCCGCATTCGGGTGGTGCACCACCGAAAGCAGTCCGCATAAAGCTTCGGGCGCTAGTGGCTGGCTCCATAGAGGGCATTTCGGCATTAAGCTCGGCTAAACTCCTTCAAACTTCTTTGAACCAAGGTGATTTACGACACCTCTGATAGAGTCCGCGTTGGAGTTCGGATACATAGTCCGGCGTTGGAGCTCGGATACAGTCCGTGTTGGAGCTCGGATACATAGTCCGCGTTAGAGCTGGAAGCAGTCCGCATTGGTGCTCGGCTGCAAAAGATACCCCGAATGCAGTCCGGCGTTGGAGCTCGGACGCAAGAGGACGCTGCCGCCCGGGAACAACTTCAAACCTGAGGTGTGGCATAAAAATAACAAGGCATTGATAAAGGCTGGAAACTTAAAGGGGCTCCTCGGATACCCTACGTGCAAACTCGTCGAATGCATTTCGGCGATCCTCAAGATCGAAGATGAGAAGATTTGTTGAACCAGTTTTCAAGACCGACGACTGAAGATGAAGAACGGTTCGGAAGAATCGAGGAGCGTCCCTAAACTTGAATACCGTTTCAGGGGGCTACTGACGGTGTCCTAGACTAGGGGGTACTCACCACGTCATCTCCCGATCTATTAGATTGGGCCAAGGACCCCCATGGCCGTATACTCATGGGCCAGTCCGGACAGCTGCCGCATACAAGGAAGATTCTGCAAGACTTGGCGATCAAGACAAGGACTCCTCCCCCACCGGCGTATTCGACTAGGACTCTTGTTATCCTAGGCCTCTAGTGCATTATATAAACCGAGGTCAGGCTAGTCGATAGAGAGATACAACAATCATACCATAGGCTAGCTTCTAGGGTTTAGCCTCTCTGATCTCGTGGTAGATCTACTCTTGTACTACCCATATCATCAATATTAATCAAGCAGGAGTAGAGTTTTACCTCCATCGAGAGGGCCCGAACCTGGGTAAAAACATCGAGTCCCTTGTCTCCTGTTACCATCCGCCTAGACGCATAGTTCGGGACCCCCTACCCGAGATCCGCCGGTTTTGACACCGACAGTTGGCGCTAGCACACTAGTATCCATCCCGAATACGATGCAATGGTGTTGGAATAGGTCCGGAGAGTGCGACCATGGGAGACTACACCTGCTTCCTTAGCAGTAACATCATTAGTGGGCTGTATACACACGAGAAGAGGTGATCCATCGGATTTAGTTGCCAGGCGCCAAATAGTATATGGGCGCTGCTCGTCCTCATGCTCGTGATCATCACCATCATCATCTCCCTCTTGGTTATAAAAATCTTCAAGTATAGGTGGTGTAATGTTCACAGGACCTTGGAAACACAAGAAGAAGGTTGGATGCATGTAGATGAAACAATTATAATTACGGTGGAAGACAAACGTACCAAAACAACGAGGATGCCATGCAAAAATAGTCCCACGAGTGGTGGCAGCAAACACAAGGCCCTCGTGTTGAATTGCATCACAGTACTTATCCGTGTACAGAAACTGATTTTTGAGCAATATCCATCCAGTCAAACCACTGACGATGGCAACAAGCTTGTCGAAGATAGCAACAACTTCATAGTTGTTGTAATTCCAAGAGCGGTTGGGGACTCGAGAAATTGCTATCTTCCGTAGAAGACATTCACCATGATTGTATTTGAACGTCATGCACAATACCGTGTGCTCAACCTCTGGGCAGTCTGCTCAGATTTTTGGAAGTGGAACCCGGTCACGAGTGTACACATTCACAAGTTCCCACTCGCAGTTGGACCCAATGTAAACAACCCAATCTCCATTTGCGCCTGCCCATGCCTTGCCCTCAAGCGATGGCATCTTAACATCATACGTATCATTATCAAGCGGCATCAACTTGCACAAGGCGAGGCCTCCGTCGTGACGGCACCAGTCATCAGGGTCACGGCGAAGAAGATAGGGGAGATCAAACCGCTCCTTGACTCTTGGGTTCCTTGTAGTGATGTTATTAGTTGAGTCGAGAATGGGCTTGAACGAACTTGCCATGCTAGCCGAGGTGATGACGTCGCACCGATCAATGAGTTCCTCCACCACGTCATCTTTCAGATCGGGGCAAGAATAATGGGGTCGTTTCCGTCCTGTTCCCTCCATGGAGACACTACTAGGAAAAGGCCTACTAATGGCGCATTAGTGGTGCGCCATTAGTGCCACGCCATTAGTATATTTTACTAATGGCGCACCACTGGTGCGCCATTAGTATCTGGTATACTAATGGCGGACCTCAGATGCGCCATTAGTATATACAACAGTGCGCCATTAGTATGCCTCCCAGGGGGCCATGTATACCCAGCTGCTTTGGCATACTAATGGCGCACAACAACAAAATGCGCCATTAGTAACTTCGGCATACTGATGGCGCACTGTTTAATGATGTGCCATTAGTATCCTTTGGCATACTAATGACGCACTGTGATGTGAAGCGCCATTAGTATGAATATTAGGTTTTTTTTATTTTTTTATTTTCTGTTTTTTGCACAGGTTACAAAATGTATAATTGGACAAAATATAGACAGCACACATCAACAACAGATTCATCGAATACAATAGAAGATTAGTCTCTGAATACAATTCATCATATTAGTCTCCGAATACAATTCATCATATTAGTCTCCGAATTGAAAAGACCGAACAAAGATAGAACATTATATTACAAGTCTCGAGACCGCGAGTAGCGAGTTTGTCTTCACATTATAAGTCGATATTGATCATCTAAACTACCATCACATAGAAGAGAGCTGCGGTCATCACGATGAGCATCATCACGATGAAACTCGCCTTCATCCGGTTCCTCCAACGCCCCTCCCTCTCCCGCTAGATAGCGGGCGATCTAGATTAGGCCTCGCCCTAGTGGTGTACCCTTTGTAACTGTTACCGCTGAATCGATGAACATGTCTCCGACACTCCTCCCAGTCGTCGTAGACTCCGGGAACCTTACCCTTGTACACGACATACGACGGCATCGCTATGCACTAGCCAAACGAAACGTTAATTAGTACCAATTCACAAACAATACATAAGCAATATATAAGTATGCAACAGAACGATCGGAAGAGAAAAGCAAGACATTAATAGCATCGATTACATCTAAGTTGAACGACTCTCGAAACCAAAGAGACATACTACAAGTTCATTAAAGTTTAATTACAACATGAGCCAATCAATGTTTCAGAACTAGACACAACATCACTGCTTTCGACTCGACTCAAGGGACCGGAGAGTAGATGAAGCCTCCGTCTACCGTGGGAGTCATGAAATAACGGGCGTTGTCAGCCTGCATTTGTAGCATTGTGTCGATGTCACTGTTGGACGGTTGATTTCTGAGGTAGAACTGCCCCGAGGTACGAAGGACATCTTGATGGATGATTTCCGCAAACTCCGATCGGATGCGAAAGAATTCTTGTCCGATGTCCGCGTCTGGATTGCCGACACGCCGCGCCCAATCTTTGAGTTTACTCGGTAGCGAAGTTGATGATGGTCCCGCACGATCGCCTCGCATGTGATGGATGGCGAGTAGGCACCCTTCGATCGCCAAGCGGCTGCTTGACGCAGCGAACGTCAGACAGTGGGAGAACACGTGCTTGCCGTGCTTACGAATAGGCCTGGTGAAGGTGCCTCCAGATTTGGCGAATCGGGAGAACATCATCAAGAACCTTCTTGACATTTGTGTAGTCTACGTTCGATCGACGGTCCGGGTCGAAATACGTGGCCATGGAATATTTGGGGCTTAGGAGGATGAGCGTGCAATGTGTCACCGCAGAAAACACGGAATGTTAAAAGAAAACGATCAAAATCTAAGAATTCATATGTTACGGGCGGTTGAGGGAGGACTTACTCGGAAAGTAAGGCACGAGGAAGTTATCCTTATCTTGGATTGCCGAATGACGCCTTCGAGGTAAGAACTCGCGACTTGCGGTCCCCGCGCTGCCCAAGATCTTGGCACGCATGTAGAAGGGGTCGACTATCACGATGTTCGGGTCTTGTCGCTAATGATCCGTGATCTCCATACTCAGCGAAAATAGCCGAACGAAGGTGTAGTGCAGCGGATGAAGGTTCAACATAGCGTGGATGTCATCAAACCGCAGGACGATCGTCGCCCGATGGAGTTATCCACAAAGCCCTTGCCCTCGCACCTTGGCCCCGAAAACCGGTATGCCACATCCTTCTCTCGAGACGCTGCTTCTCCAAAGAAAGAACACCATCATGCAGACTCCGCATAGCACCGTTGCAGCATTGAGCATATTTGTCGGTAGCATCGCCCTACCCGCCACATGCACCCTCCTCGAGATATCCTCGGTGAAGGTGGCCCGCCCCGGCACGGATCGTACTCGGTGCGGTTGGCCCGCACCCTTGTTAGTCTTTCTTTTGCGTGCCTTCTTCTTCTCCTGTAATGGGACCGAGTTCTGCTCACGCACCGCCTTCTTGAGTGTGTTGGGGCTGATAATATTTCGCACCTCGCCTATCCGAGGCTCGTGAAGTCGGCAGGTGAGGCGCCTCTGAGAGCTGAACGCGCACGGCGCTGTTGCAACTTGGCTTCTCCGTGGTACCAGCTAGATCGCGCCGCCTTTTGTTGGGTTGGGTTCTTGAGAAGGAGGCCCCATGAAGTCGCCACCGCACCCATGATCGGCAAAGTACTGATCGACGCTGCCAAATGTATCGTCGTCGTCATCGTTCGATCCTGTGCCATATGCATGTTTGGATCCATGGCATAGGGATGTCCGGCACCGCTGGCGCGGTCTTGCCATGGGGCCGACTTGGCGCCGCACGATCGGCGGTGTTGTCTTTGGGGTGGTGTCCCCGGCCCCCAAATGAATCTGGCTCTTCGGCCAAAGCAGGGGCCAGCTCAGGCAGGCGTTGAGGGTCATCACGTCATCACCGTCGGCCCCGACGGGTCGAATCGGAGGTAACAACTCGTCGCAGCCTGGCAGCACCCGAACCAGTTGAACCCTAAACAAGTTGGGTGGCATCTGGGTACCGTGGAAAAAGGGGTTGCCCGGTTGAACGATTTTGCCCTTGGCGACATCGACCAACTCGTTGTTCACAAAGTGCAGGAGAGTGCACGAAACATCGGCGGCGCCCTGCGAAAACATGTAGGGCGTCAGTGATGCCAAGGCAAAGGCAAGGAGATGAAGTCCTCGGCCGAGAGAGGCTTAATTAGTTACCGTGATGATGGCGCCGAGCTCGCTAATAATGTCGAGGCACCGCCAACGGCGTCGCAGATTGACGGAGGGGCCGCTTGCTGCAGAGGTGGCGGCGGTGTACACCGGGTGCATTAAGCTCCCGTGCGGCGCCGGAGACACCAATGCCGCCTCCGCCGGAGACACCAATGGCCCTGCCATCGCGTTCAGCGAGTTGCTGGCCGTGAAGCTAGGAATCGGGCGGCCCTGTTGGCTGCCCGCAATCCACGACTCAACCCCTCGATCAAGGTAGGCACAATGGCGGTGATCGCCGCCCGAGTTGTTGTTGCACTTGCTCTTGGACAATCTTGAATCCGCGCCACCTGTGCCTTGAGTTCTTGAACCTCGCGCTACCGCTTTCTCGAGCTGGTCTTTTCTCCTTTCGCCCACCAAAGTTATAGTATGACGACCATTTTGTCGACAAGCCTTTGCCGCCACATGACCAGCCGACGCCGGCTTCTCGAGCTTATCCTTGTTCTTCATTACATTCAACGCCCTATATAGAGTGGTGTCCCAAGGGTTGCTCTTAGTTGACCCCGCCATCGCTTTCGATCGCCTGTGGAAGGAATGTGAACCATTTAGAAATTTGGCTTCATTAATTAGAATGCAACCATATGGAGCTAATTACGCTGGGGTGTATTCCTTACTGAACAAGCTCAAGCGCCCTGGTCTTGGATCCGTGGTAAGCTCCTTTGTTTTCGGTCCTTCTTGTACCGGCCCGACAAAGTTCCTGGTCTGCTTGTCACCGTATTTATCAAGAGGCGGTAGGCCTTGCTCGCACGGTCCGCCTCCTCCTTGTCCCATATAGGCTCCGCCACTCAGAAACCGCGGGACCGAGTGTGTGTTCCCCTAAGTTCAGCTCCGCATTTCTTTCCCCAATCGACTTGATTGGGAGTTTGCGGTGCTCGAGCAATTGATCTTGAAGTCGTTGTAGTCATCTTCGTGATCGAAGGATTTTTCTCCTTGATGTTCTCATAACTCTCACCTTTCTCGATCATTCTCTTCACATTGCTTTTCCAAGTAGACAGGGCCTTGCTCATCTTCGTGAGGGCAGCATTGTTCACTTTATTCCCTTTGAGGCTTGTGTTTTCAAATTCAGCGGGGAACTTGTATCGTTCGTGCAGCTTCGTGAAGAGGAGGTTGCGCAAATTCCCTCGGTCAGGATGCCTCAGGTTCTCGGTGTTGATCGAGACGGTGCTCCGGAGAATGCACCCGAGCTGAAGCGAGTACCCCTTGACTATTCGTTCGGGCTTCGTTGGATTCTCGTCGGAGTCCACTTCAGTAACTTCCTCCTTGAGGGTGCGGAGCACGGTTGGGCGCCGGTCCTTCCGTTGCCTCTTCGGTTGGATGCCATCTGTGCGTGCGCCGCCATCATCAGTGGTGGCATCCTCGGCGGCACCATCAGTGGTGGCATCAGTGGGGTCATCCTCGGCGGTACCATCAGTGGTCTCAGGATCGATGGGGAAGGCGGCGTCCTCATACAAGTGAGGTTGTTCCTCCATCTCTTGGGACAGCTCCCGGAATGCCTTGCCTCCCGAACCCCCGGCCTCATCGTTGTTGGCCATGTTTCTCTCTAAATAGGAACAAAGCATGGTCAAAAAGTTGGTTATTGTCAAGGAACAAGATCATGGTCTCATCATTTAGGGTTTGATGACACCGAGGCATCCTAAAAGCTAAGCTTTTATCATTGAGGGTTTTTCGACGCCGAGGCAACCTAAAAGCCTAAGCTTTCATCATTAGTCACAAGTACCCCGGCCCATGCATTAGTCACAAGTACCCCATATGTCCTATTTTTAGCAAAGTCATGCTAAAATTCACGGAAAATTTCAGCATGACCTTTGCTGAAAATAGGACATATGGAGTACCCGAATTTGCTGGAACGGAAGTTAATCGACATTCCAGCAAACTCAAGGGCCTCTCGGTGGACAAGGCAAAAAGGCCTCCATCACAACATGGAAAATACATTGGCATGTGAAGAGGTGAAACAATATATGCATCTCCAAGCAGTATCATTCAACATTTTGGACAAACCACTACAAGCAATCTGGATCGAATGTTTTATATACATAACTGCTAAAACCCTAGGAGTTAACCGAGCCACCAATAGAATGTGGACTTAAAAGAGAGAGTCACGACAAGGACATGATACATTTTCATAAAATTAGCTAGTTTTACTTATGGTGCACAAAGGAACAAGTACTGCAGTGCACTTAGAAAAAAATGAAGGAACTTCTCTCTACCACACGTAATCTGATTCTTTCACATTGCTTGTCTTTTCCTTTTTTTACTCAATAACGGTAAGCACTAATACTCTTAACTGCACTATAGAAACTGAACCAAATGAACTCCTTTTAAATTGCTGGAAACCATGGGATGTTTCTGACTTTTTTGTTGCCTTGGTCATCTTACGTTGTCTTGACTTTTTTATTGTTGCATTTGTCTTTTAAAACTATAGTGATATTTTTTGCAGCCTTTTTTTGACAAACTATGGGAAAAATATTTGAATGATGTTGCATGCATACAAAAAAGATATTTCAGTGTGTTTGAAATGTTGCAACATTTAATATTTATGTCTAATAAATTCCCTAGCTGAGCATTGTGGAAATGGATATCAGAGATGGGCCTGCATATCGTCCTCTCCTGCCCCTCGAATGGATATATTGCCCTAGTGGTATAAGATAGTGTGGTTGCTGGGCTATAAGGAATCATCGACACAGGCCCACCCACCCGTACTTTTTATCAAAAGAGAAATGGTCTCCAGGAGAAACTATCACGATCAAAAGATCCTCTAATGCCCAAAGTGCAACGTGGCACAAAAACACATAGTGCAAACCTATAGAGGACAGTAAAAGTACACTAATAAAACTCAGGAAAGAAGAAGTAAAAGTACCCTCAAAACAAGTATTAACAGACTAGTACTATGTAAATTTGGAAATTGCAGAGGGTAATATTGCATTTGAGATTGTAATACCGACAAGAGTAAAACCGGTACATGTTACTAGTAGGTGTATAGAGAGTGCAGTGGAAAAGCAAGTACTGCAGTGCACCAAATTCTGGACCTTTGATTTGATATATACATGAGCATCTTGAGAAAGTCCCTGCTCGCTCATGATTTAAAAACCTGTATCTTGAAGAACTCGCTGCTCACTCATGAGCATGTATGTATGTATGTATGTATGTATGTATGTATGTATGTATGTATGTATCTTGAAAGAAAAAATAAGATTTGTTTGATTTAGAAAACTTGCTGCTAGAATAGAATGAGAATGTATCTTGCCACTGTACATATAGTAATAACTAGGCTAAAAAAATGTAAGGGGGTTGTTGTGTTGGGGAACGTAGTAATTTCAAAAAATTTCCTACGATCACGCAAGACCATGGTGATGGCATAGCAACGAGAGATAGAGTATCCGTCCACGCACTCGTGAGACCGAAAGCGAAGCGTTATAACAACGCGTTGATGTAGTCGTATTTCTTCCCGATCCAACCGATCCAAGTACCGAACGACGGCACCTCCGAGTTCTGCACACGCTCAGCTCGATGACGCCCCTCGAACTCCGATCCAGCCGAGTGTTGAGGGAGAGTTTCACAAGACGACGGCGTGGTGACGATGATGATGTTCCACCGCGCAGGGCTTCGCCTAAGCTCCGTGAACGGTATATTCGAGGTGTAGTTTGGGGAAGGGGCACCGCACACGGCTAAGGAATCGATCTCAATGATCAACTTGTGTGTCATGGGGTGCCCTCTGCCCTGTATATAAAGGAGGGAAGGGAGGGGCTGGCTGGCCACCTATGGCTGCGCTGGGAGTCCTACTCCCACCGGAGTAGGATTCCCCCAATCCTAGTCCAACTAGGGTTTGACCAAGGGAGAGGGAGAGAGGCGCCACCCCTTCTCCTAATCCTAATAGGACTAGGGAAGGGGAAGGCTGCGCCAGCTTATGGCCCCCTTTTCTCTTTCCCTAAGGCCCATCAAGGCCCATTTACTCCCGGGGTTCCAGTAACCCCCTGCACTCGAAAAAATTCCCAATTTCACCGGAGTGATTCCGAGTCCAAACATAGGCTTCCAATATATCAATCTTTATGTCTCGACCATTTCGAGACTCCTCGTCATGTCCGTGATCTCATCCGGGACTCAACAACCTTCGTACATCAACATCATAAAACTCATAGTAACATCCATCGAAACGTTAAGCGTGCGGACCCTACGGGTTCGAGAACTATGTAGACATGACCAAGACACCTCTCGGTCAATAACCAATAGCGGACCTGGATGCCCATATTGGTTCCTACATATTCTACGAAGATCTTTATCGGTCGACCGCATAACAACATACGTTGTTCCTTTGTCATCGGTATGTTACTTGCCCGAGATTCGATCGTCGGTATCCAATACCTAGTTCAATCTCGTTCGGCAAGTCTCTTTTCTCGCCCGTAATACATCATCTCACAACTAACACATTTAGTTGCTATGCTTGCAAGGCTTATGTGATGTGCATTACCGAGAGGGCCCAGAGATACCTCTCCGACAATCGGAGTGACAAATCCTAATCTCAAATATGCCAACCCAACATGTACCTTCGGAGACACCTGTAATGTACCTTTATAATCACCCGATTCGCTGTGACGTTTGGTAGCACCAAAAGTGTTCCTCGGGCAAACGGGAGTTGCATAATCTCATAGTCATAGGAACATGTATAAGTCATGAAGAAAAGCACTAGCAACAAACTATACGATCAGGTGCTATGCTAATGGAATGGGTCATGTCAATCAGATCATTCAACCAATGATGTGATCCCGTTAATCAAATAACAACTCCTTGTTCATGGTTAGGAAACATAACCATCTTTGATTAACGAGCTAGTCAAGTAGAGGCATACTAGTGACACTCTGTAGGTTTATGTATTCACACATGTATTATGTTTCCGGTTAATACAATTCTAGCATGAATAATAAACATTTATCATGATATAAGGAAATAAATAATAACATTATTATTGCCTCTAGGCATATTTCCTTCAGTCTCCCACTTGCACTAGAGTCAATAATCTAGTTCACATCGCCATGTGATTTAACATTAATAGTTCACATCTATATGTGGTTAACACCCATAGTTCACATCGACATGTGACCAACACCCAAAGGGTTTACTAGAGTCAGTAATCTAGTTCACATCGCTATGTGATTAACACCCAAAGAGTACTAAGGTGTGATCATGTTTTGCTTGTGAGATAATTTTAGTCAACGGGTCTGTCACATTCAGAGCCGTAAGTATTTTGCAAATTTCTATGTCTACAATGCTCGCACGGAGCTACTCTAGCTAATTGCTCCCACTTTCAATATGTATCCAGATTGAGACTCGAGTCATCTAGATTAGTGTTAAAACTTGCATCGACGTAACCTTTACGACTTAACCTTTTTCACTTCCATAATCGAGAAACATATCCTTATTCTACTAAGGATAATTTTGACCGATGTCCATTGATCTACTCCTAGATCTCTATTGCACTCCTTGCCAATCTTAGTGGTAGGGTATGCAATAGATCTGTACACAACATGACATACTTTATAGAACCTATGGCTGATGCATAGGAATGACTTTCATTCTATTTCTATCTTCTGCCGTGGTCGGGTTTTGAGTCTTACTCAATCTCACACCTTGTAACACAAGGCAAGAACTCTTTCTTTGACTGTTCCATTTTGAACTACTTCAAAATCTTGTCAAGGTATGTATTCATTGAAAAACTTATCAAGCGTCTTTGATCTATCTCTATAGATCTTGATGCTCAATATGTAAGCAGCTTCACCGAGGTCCTTCTTTGAAAAACTCCTTTCAAATACTCCTTTATGCTTTGCAGAATAATTCTACATTATTTCTGATCAACAATATGTCATTCACATATACTTATCAGAAATGCTGTAGTGCTCCCACTCACTTTCTTGTAAATACAGGCTTCTCCAAAAGTCTGTATAAAACCATATGCTTTGATCACACTATCAAAGCGTTTATTCCAACTCCGAGATGCTTGCACCAGTCCATAGATGGATCGCTGGAGCTTGCACATTTTGTTAGCTCTTTTAGGATTGACAAAACCTTCTGGTTGCATCATATACAACTCTTCTTTAATAAATCCATTAAAGAATGTAGTTTTGACATCCATTTGCCAGATTTCATAAAATGTGGCAATTGCTAACATGATTCGACAGACTTAAGCATCGCTACAATTGAGAAAATCTCATTGTAGTCAACACCTTGAACTTGTCAAAACCTTTTTGCGACAAGTCGAGCTTTGTAGATAGTAACACTACTATCGCTGTCCGTCTTCCTCTTGAAGATCCATTTATTCTCAATGGCTTGCCGATCATCGGCAAGTCAACCAAAGTCCATACTTTGTTCTCATACATGGATCCCATCTCAGATTTCATGGTCTCAAACCATTTCATGGAATCTGGGCTCATCATCGCTTCCTCATAGTTCGTAGGTTCATCATGGTCTAGTAACATGACTTCTAGAATAAGATTACCGTACCACTCTGTGCGGATCTTACTCGAAAGACCTACGAGGTTTTAGTAGCAACTTGATCTGAAGTTTCATGATCATCATCATTAACTTCCTCACTAATTGGTGTAGGAATCATCGAACTGATTCTGTGATGAACTACTTTCCAATAAGGGAGAAGGTACAATTACCTCATCAAGTTCTACTTTCCTCCCACTCACTTCTTTCGAGAGAAACTTCTTCTCTAGAAAGGATCCATCTTAGCAACAAATATCTTACTTTCGGATCTGTGATAGAAGGTGTACCCAATAGTTACCTTTGGGTATTCTATGAAGACGATTTCTCGATTTGGGTTTGAGCTTATCGGTGAAAATTTTTCACATAAGCATCACAACTCCAAACTTTAAGAAACGACAGCTTAGGTTTACTGCTAAACCATAGTTCATACGGTGTCATCTCAACGGATTTAGATGGTGCCCTATTAAACGTGAATGCAGCTGTCTTTAATGCATAACCCCAAAACGATAGTGGTAAATCGGTAAGATACATCATAGATCGCACCATATCAAAATAAAGTACGGTTACGACGTTCGGACACACCATAATGTTGTGGTGTTCCAGGTGGCGTGAGCTGTGAAACTATTCCACATTGTTTTCATTGAAGACCAAACTCAGAACTCAAATATTCATCTCCATGATCAGATCGCAGAAACTTTATTTTCTTGTTACGATGATTTTCCACTTCACTCTGAAATTCTTTGAACCTTTCAACTATTTCAGACTTATGTTTCATCAAGTAGATATACCCATATCTGCTCAAATCATCTTGTGAAGGTCAGAAAATAACGATACTTGCCACGAGCATCAACACTCATTGAATCGCATACATCGGTATGTATTATTCCCAATAAGTCAAGAGCTTGTTCCATTGTTCCGAGAACGGAGTTTTAGTCATCTTGCCCAAAAGGCACGGTTCGCAAGCATCAAATGATTCATAATCAAGTGATTCCAAAAGTCCATCAAGATGGAGTTTTCTTCATGCGCTTTACACCAATATGACCTAAACGGCGAGTGCCACAAATAAGTTGCACTATCATTATTAACTTTGCATCTTTTGGTTTCAATATTATGAATATGTGTATCACTATGATCGAGATCCAATGAACCATTTTCATTGGGTGTGTAACCATATAAGGTTTTATTCATGTAAATGTAACAACAATTTATTCTCTTACTTAAATGAATAACCAGTATTGCAATAAACATGATCAAATCATATTTATGCTCAACACCAAATAACACTTATTTAGGTTCCACACTAATCCCGAAAGTATAGGAGTGTGCGATGATGATCATATCAATCTTGGAACTACTTCCAACACTCATCGTCACTTCCCTTCAACTAGTCTCTGCTTATTCTCAAACTCCTGTTTGAGTTACTAATCTTAGCAACCGAACAGTATCAAATACTCAGGGCCACTATAAACACTAGTAAGGCACACATCAATAACCTGTATATCAAATATAACCTTGTTCACTATGCCATCCTTCTTATCCACCAAATATTCAGGGTAGTTCGCTTCCAAAGGACCAGTTCCATTGCAGCAAAAGTACTCAGTCTCGTGCTTAGGTCCAGACTTGGGCTTCTTCACCGAGCAGCAACTTGCTTGCCGCTCCTTTTGAAGTTCCCTTCTTCCCTTTGCCATTTTCCTTGAGACTAGTGGTCTTGTCAACCATCAACACTTGATGTTTTCTTGATTTCTACCTTCGCCGATTTTAGCATCGCGAAGAGCTCGAGAATCTTTTTCGTCATCCCTTGCATACTATAGTTCATCACGAAGTTCTACTAACTTAGTGATGGTGACTAGAGAATTCTGTCAATCACTATCTTATCTGGAAGATTAACTCCCACTTGATTCAAGCGATTGAAGTACTCGGACAATCTGAGCACATGCTCACTAGTTGAGCGATTCTCCTCCATCTTTTAGCTATAGAACTTGTTGGAGACTTCATATCTCTCAACTCGGTATTTGCTTGAAATATTAACTTCAATTCCTGGAACATCTCATATGGTCCATGACGCTCAAAACGCCTTTGAAGTCCCGATTCTAAGCCGTTAAGCATGGTGCACTATACTATCAAGTAGTCATCATTTTGAGCTAGCCAAACGCTCATAACGCCTCGCATCTGCTCCTGCAATAGGTATGTCACCTAGCGGTGCATCAAGGACATAATTCTTCTGCGCAGCAATGAGGATAAACCTCAGATCACGGATCCTATCCGCATCATTGCTACTAACATCTTTCAATACAATTTTCTAGGAACACATATAAAAACATAGGGAAGCAACAACGCGAGCTATTGATCTACAACATAATTTGCAAAATACTACCAGGACTAAGTTCATGATAAATTTAAGTTCAATTAATCATATTACTTAAGAACTCCCACTTAGAAAAATATCCTCCAATTCTCTAAGTGATTATGTGATCCATTTCAACTACACCATGACCGATCATCACGTGTGATGGAGTAGTTTCAATGGTGAACATCAATATGTTGATCATATCTACTATATGATTCACGCCGACCTTTCGGTCTCCGTGTTCCGAGGTCATATCTTATATGCATAGCTCGTCAAGTATAACCTGAGTATTCGCGTGTGCAACTGTTTTGCACCGTTGTATTTGAACGTAGAGCCTATCACACCCGATCATCACGTGGTGTCTCAAAGACGAAGAACTTTCGCAACGGTGCATACTCAGGAGAACACTTCTTGATAATTTAGTAAGGGATCATCTTATAATGCTACCGTCAATCAAAGCAAAATAAGATGCATAAAGGATTAACATCACATGCAATCAATATAAGTGATATGATATGGCCATCATCATCTTGTGCTTGTGATTCCATCTCGAAGCACCGCCATGATCACCATCGCCACCGGTAGCGACACCTTGATCTCCATCGTAGCATCGTTGTCGTCTCGCCAACTATTGCTTCTACGACTATCGCTACTCCTTAGTGATAAAGTAAAGCAATTACATGGCGTTTGCATCTCATACAATAAAGCGACAACCATATGGCTCCTGCCAGTTGCCGATAACTCGGTTACAAAACATGATCATCTCATACAATAAAATATAGCATCATGTCTTGACCATATCACATCACAACATGCCCTGCAAAAACAAGTTAGACGTCCTCTACTTTGTTGTTGCAAGTTTTACGTGGCTGCTACGGGCTGAGCAAGAACCGTTCTTACCTACGCATCAAAACCACAACGATATTTCGTCAAATAGACTCCGTTTAACCTTCTCAAGGACCGGGCGAGCCTCACTCGTTCAACTAAAGTGAGAGAGACAGACACCCGCCACCACCTTTAAGCAACGAGTGCTCACAGCGGTGAAACCAGTCTCGCGTAAGCGTCTGGCGTAATGTCGGTCCGGCCGCTTCATCTCACAATACCGCTGAACCAAAGTATGACATGCTGGTAGGTAGTATGACTTGTATCGCCCACAACTCACTTGTGTTCTACTCGTGCATATGACATCAACGCATAAAACCAGGCTCGGATGCCACTGTTGGGGAACGAGTAATTTCAAAAATTTTCCTACGATCACGCAAGACCATGGTGATGGCATAGCAACGAGAGGATAGAGTATCCGTCCACGCACCCTCGTGAGACCGAAAGCGAAGCGTTATAACAACGCGGTTGATGTAGTCGTATTTCTTCCCGATCCAACCGATCCAAGTACCGAACGACGGCACCTCCGAGTTCTGCACACGCTCAGCTCGATGACGCCCCTCGAACTCCGATCCAGCCGAGTGTTGAGGGAGAGTTTCGTCGACCGACGGCGTGGTGACGATGATGATGTTCCACCGGCGCAGGGCTTCGCCTAAGCTCCGTGAACGGTATATTCGAGGTGTAGTTTGGGGAAGGGGCACCGCACACGCTAAGGAATCGATCTCAATGATCAACTTGTGTGTCATGGGGTGCCCTCTGCCCTGTATATAAAGGAGGGAAGGGAGGGGCTGGCCGGCCACCTATGGCTGCGCTGGGAGTCCTACTCCCACCGGAGTAGGATTCCCCCAATCCTAGTCCAACTAGGGTTTGACCAAGGGAGAGGGAGAGAGGGGGCGCCACCCCCTTCTCCTAATCCTAATAGGACTAGGGAAGGGGGGAAGGCTGCGGCCAGCTTATGGCCCCCCTTTTTCTCTTTCCCCTAAGGCCCATCAAGGCCCATTTACTCCCCGGGGTTCCGTAACCCCTGTACTCTATAAAATTCCCAATTTCACCCGGAGTGATTCCGGAGTCCAAACATAGGCTTCCAATATATCAATCTTTATGTCTCGACCATTTCGAGACTCCTCGTCATGTCCGTGATCTCATCCGGGACTCCGAACAACCTTCGTACATCAACATCATAAAACTCATAGTAACTGCCATCAAACGTTAGCGTGCATGGACCCTACGGGTTCGAGAACTATGTAGACATGACCAAGACACCTCTCGGTCAATAACCAATAGCGGACCTGGATGCCCATATTGGTTCCTACATATTCTACGAAGATCTTTATCGGTCGACCGCATAACAACATACGTTGTTCCCTTTGTCATCGGTATGTTACTTGCCCGAGATTCGATCGTCGGTATCCAATACCTAGTTCAATCTCGTTCGGCAAGTCTCTTTTCTCGTTCGTAATACATCATCTCACAACTAACACATTTAGTTGCTATGCTTGCAAGGCTTATGTGATGTGCATTACCGAGAGGGCCCAGAGATACCTCTCCGACAATCGGAGTGACAAATCCTAATCTCGAAATATGCCAACCCAACATGTACCTTCGAGACACCTGTAATGTACCTTTATAATCACCCGATTCGTTGTGACGTTTGGTAGCACCCAAAGTGTTCCTCGGGCAAACGGGAGTTGCATAATCTCATAGTCATAGGAACATGTATAAGTCATGAAGAAAAGCACTAGCAACAAACTATACGATCAGGTGCTATGCTAATGGAATGGGTCATGTCAATCAGATCATTCAACCAATGATGTGATCCCGTTAATCAAATAACAACTCCTTGTTCATGGTTAGGAAACATAACCATCTTTGATTAACGAGCTAGTCAAGTAGAGGCATACTAGTGACACTCTGTAGGTTTATGTATTCACACATGTATTATGTTTCCGGTTAATACAATTCTAGCATGAATAATAAACATTTATCATGATATAAGGAAATAAATAATAACATTATTATTGCCTCTAGGGCATATTTCCTTCATGTTGCACCTTTGGAACCATGTCTACATTCTACTCTTTACTTGAGCCTAGATGAATCATACACAAATTGATCATTGACCCGGCATCCTTTCAAGACGACAAGATCGGCAAGCAGCATCACAGCGAGCTCGCAAGGTAATGTGGAATCTCCTCTGCAACTTCTAAAATGTGGAATCGAATCATAGATAGACTAATCAGATCTTTGCTGCTGGCCACTCGCTCAAAACATTGAAGAGATGACATAATCGAAGTGAAACAGACATGTGTCGATTCGGAGTCATTGGGTCATAGCCAATTCTTTTTAGTACAACTTTGAGACTGAGGGAGTATGAAACACTTTGCTAATAATAAATCATCATTTTTATTAATCAGGTAAAAACAGAATCAACACAACACAACAAGACAAAGGATTACGAAGGGTTCTATTCCCATACAGATCATTCTGAAATTTAATGCCAAGCCGTGGTTCCTCAATGTGAAGCTAGAACCATTTGAATTAGTTTCGTAAAAAAACAAACAGAAAATGAAAGCTTTGCAAAATTGCACATATAAGCATAAGGATATGATTAGATTCAGCAAACGACTTGAACTGTATAGCAGATTCCACGACACAGGGAAAATAGCACACAAGATGTAAGCGTGTGCTTAAATATATATACTCCACATTTATTATAATCATAATGAAAACAACTGGGTTAAGTGAAACTTTACCTTTATGACAAAGAAACCCGCTTCAATGGTTGCTGACTTGCTCCCCGACAAAGACAAAGGAAGTTCGAGTAGTCCCCGGGCACGCCGTCGATGAAGAAGAGGAGGTGGGTAGCCACACGCGCCGTCTTCCAAGGCCAGTAGTGCTCCTCGGCGCCGAGGCGGCGGCGAGGCGGCGGGCAGCGCGGCGTCGCGCCGAGGCGGCGCTGGGCGAAGGCGGGCGTCGAGGCGGCGCGAGGCATCGAGGCGGCATCGGGCAAGGCATCGAGGCGGCGGGGCGGGCAAGGCGGGAGAGGAGAGGGGAAGGGATCGAGGCGAGGGGTGAGGGAGACAGAGGGATAGGTTTGGGCCGGGAGGAAATATGGATGGGGCGGCACAATACTAATGGCGCACCACCCCTCGGTGCGCCATAAGTACATCCATACTAATGGCCCACCTCGCCTGGTGCGCCATTAGTATTTTTTATTTCTTCTCGAGCCAATAGGTTATCTTCCACCTGACCTGATCCACATCAAGTTCCTCTACTAGCTCGACCGGTCACAGCCAGTTCTCACACCAGAGGTCCCGGGTTGATTCCTGTGCTCCACAATTTTTTATGCATTTAAAATGCTGTTTGATACTTATTTGAGTTTAAATATGTTCAAACTTGTTTAAATCATTACAGTAATATTTTTTATAAGACAGTAATAATTTCTTTAAAAATATCATCAACAGTAATGCACTGGAGCGGGAGGGTGCGAAGTGCGGGGGTCGGCGGCGGTTGAGTAGGGAGGTGCGGGGGTCGTGGCGGCGGTTGAGTAGGGGAATCGAGGTGCGGGGGTCAGCGGCGGTGGTGGACTGGGGTACTCGGCGAGTGGGACCGGATCTGGCGAGGTGGGATAGCGATCGAGATGGAGGGGGATCGAGATCGAGTGTCCATGAAATTTAAAAATATTCATGATAGTTCAAAAAGTGCCCATGAAATACAATCGAGAAATGAAGGCTACGATTTAAATACAATCGATCTTAGCTAGCTATCTGTTCACAATCTTCTTGCCCTTATTTTTCGCAAATGGAGTTCTTCTGTGGAATGGACGTCCTTTAGGTAGGGTGGTCCTGCTTCTTCTTGTGGTGTATGCTTCTACTTCATCATCGTCCTCATGTTCGATCCTCGGGTCGCCGTACTTGTCGAAGTCTTTCTCATTGGCTACTCCATCCATTCCGATGATCTTCCTTTTGCCTCTCCTCACGACAACACGACTGGGCTTTGACGGTCGGTAATGAAGAAGCATTGGTCAACTTGGGAAGCCAGTACCCATGGCTCATTTTTCGCGGTGACGTTTATGCCGCGGTCTTGGATTTGGCCGGGTATAACCATGGTGGTGAAATACGGTCTTCTTTTAGGGCGCTCTTCGCCCATCTCGACACGGAACATCGGGACCTTCTCTCCAAAGATAGCTCAGCTCCCAGATCTCCTCGATCCTTCCGTAGTATCTGTCCTTGTCATTACCGGTGTAGGATTCCATCATTACCCCGGAGTTCTGATAACCATCGCTCTTCATGTCCTTGGCCTCGGTGTAGAATGTGTAGCCGTTGTTATCGTACGCCTCATAGGTCATCAGGTTTTGCTCGGCGCCCTGTGACAAGGCGAATATGAGTTGTTCTTCCGCGGAAGAATCCTCATGTAAAGGGTACGACAAAAGCTTCTGCTTGAACCAACGCGTGAAACATGGGTTGTGCTCTTTGATTATATCTCCGTCCGTCCTCTGTTGGCCTCGGTCATTGTACGTCTTCTTAATAAAGGTTTTGTTGTAGCGCGACTAGGTTTGCTCTTTCAAAGTCGGCGAGTCGACCCTCTAAGTCGACATGCATTTTGCGGCGACCCTCACGGTGACCCCATCCAGCGAGCCTGCCGAGGTGCCTGTTGACGGGCAGACCAACGGGGTTCTCAATGCCTAGAAAATTCGTGCAGTAGGAGATGCACTCTTTGGTCAGAAAGCCCCTGGCTATACTTCCCTCTGGACGTGACATGTTGCGAACGTATCCTTTGATGACACCATTCATCCTCTCGAACGGCATCATGCTGTGCAGGAACGTCGGCCCAAGTTGGATGATATCCTCCACTATATGGACCAGCAGATGCACCATAACGTCGAAGAATGCGGGCGGGAAGTACATCTCAAGCTCACATAGTATCACCACGATCTCTTCCTGTAGTCTTCTGAGTTGCCTCACGCCAATCGACTTCCAAGAGATGACGTCGAAAAGGTTGCATAGGCCAAATAGCGTTTCACGGACGTGCGTGTCCATGATCCCACGGATTGCAACTGGAAGTATCTGCGTCATCAAGACGCGTGACGGTCGTGAGACTTCATCCCATCGAACTTCGCTTCACTGGGTCTAGGTATCTGCTTATCTTCCCAGCGAACCGTAAGGAAGTTTTACTCCTAGGAGGCAGGTGAAAACTGCTCAATCTCCTCCTCGACTTAGAGTGAAGCACACGGAGGGTAGTCATTTCCGGTCTTCTTGGACTTTTTGCCTTTGCGACGACTTCATCGTGTCCTGCTTCACCTCATCATCATCATCATCATCATCATCATCATCATCATCATCATCATCATCATCATCATTAGCGTGAAGCTCTGCCGATGCCCATTGATTTCAAGTCTGCCCTTTCTTTCGCCCATCTTTGGTCCTCTCGGCATGTTGAGCAGGGTACCAAGCAGACTCTCGCTACGCTTCTTCGTGATATGCATGACATCATGGCTGTGAGGCACACGGTGGATCTTCCATCGGCAAGTCCCGTAAAACAGACCTCGTTTTCCATACCTTCAGCAGCGGCTCGGCGCCTTTCACTTCTTTCCGGCTCGGCGCCTTTTGCTTCTTTCCGGCGGTGGGCGGTCTTTCCAATTTTTCAACAGCTTGTCTGCTTTCCTCGCCCTCGTACAGGCGTTTTGGGGTTCGGTTTCACCATCGAACAGATCCTTGCGTTTCCTCCACGGGTCATCGTCGCGAAGCCACCTTCGATGTCCCATGAACACGGTTTTCAAGACCGGGATCTTTATCTAGCTGGCGATCGTTGTGTCATCCATGCACCTTACACATCCGTAAAATCCGTGGACTACCTGCCCGCGAGATATCCGTAATCGAGATAGTCGTGCACCGTCGTGAGCAGCGCGGCTCTCATAGGGAAATATTCTTTCTCTGCGGCGTCCGACATTGGCTGGCGTTTTCCACAGCGTGTCAAGCTCCTCTTCAGCAGCCCCGGTCTGATTGATGTCGTTCCTGGTTGTTTCGGCCCTTCAATTAGCATACTCATGTGAATGTACTTCCTCTTCATGCACAACCAGGGGGAAGGTTGTACATCCACACAAACACAGGCCAGGTGCTATGTGTGCTTCTCGGCTGCCAAACGGATTGACTCCATCGGTGCTCGCGCCCAGCATGATGTTCCTTGGATCGTTCCCAGATTCGGGTCTTGAAGTTCAACGCTTGCACAGCTCGCATCCTTAGGGTGACTCAGCATCTTGTCTTTTTTCTATCTCCGGATCATTTGCGTCATCTTCTCGCTTTTTCTCCTCCCTATCCGCGTGCCAACGCAGGAGCTTTGCTACCTTAGGGTCCGCGAAATACCGCTGCAGACGAGGAGTGATCGGAAAGTACCACACCACTTTTCGAGGAGCTTTCTTCCTCTTCTTGTATCGAGTGAGGCCGCACACCGGACATATGGTAGACTCCGCGTGCTCGTCCCGATAAATGATGCAATTGTTCATGCACACATGGTATTTCACGTGCGGTAAATCCAGAGGACACACGATTTTCTTCGCCTCCTCCAAACTGGTCGGGCACTTGTTCCCCTTGGGAAGACGTTCGTGCCAGAATGACATGTTCTCGTCGAAGCATGCGTCGGTCATTTTGTGTTTTACCTTCATCTCGAGCCATGAGCGTTACTTTCAAAGGGTATCCTCGGGCCTGCATCCTTCATACAATGGAGTAACCCGTCTAACTCAAGTTGATCCATCTTGGCTTTCTCTCGGCGGCAGCTCTTGCGTTATCCGTGCGCTTGAGAAGCAACTCTTGAATATGAGGGTCCTGCACCCAGCCCATCGATGGTCCAGCGTCGTCGCTCCGCCGCATCATCATCTTCATGATCATGCCCGTCGTCCGCTCCGACATCTTCCTCATCATCATGTCCTGCATCTTCTACATGATGACTGTATACAACATCACCGTCGTGATCATCTCCTCGGGATTCTTCGTCTTCTCGCCCGCCGAGCCGCGGTGGTTGTCTTGCTGCCCTTCCTCATTTCTTGCCCGCCCCCATGGACGACTTCGTAGTCATCTTCATCACCTTGCCACCGATAGCCATCCATGAAACCACGCAAGAGCAGGTGGTCCCGCACCTGCCGGAATCCGGTCCGCAATAAGGCTCTTCACTTGCATCTTCGACACGGACATCTTATCTCCGTCTCGTTCTTTTGAAGCATCTCGGCCTTCGCGGACCTCAAAAACCTATTCACGATGCCTTCGATCATCGTGCGGACCATGGTCACCTATGGGGTAGAGCAAAACGATATTTTAGAACCAAGAAAAATTTGGCATGACTTTCCTAAAAATAGGACCAAAAGAATGCTTAATGCCAAAATTCTCGCTAAACGGAAATGAATCAACATTCCGCAAAATATTGGCAACTATCGCATTTCAAATACCGGTACACCTCCAAACACAAACACATATGCAACACCACAAACATATGCAACACCACGGACATACATAGATCTAGCTAGGCTATAAAAAGTGCATCTGCACATTGTTGTAGGGAGAACAACATAAATATAGCTTCCCCCCTTACTTACCTATCAAAACAAGGTAATTTAACCACTTAATTTCAATGAATCTATGGTGGAAATGAGGTGAAAAAGAGGAGGCACCCGAGAAAAGGAGGAGGTGGAGAGAATGAAGTGGGGAGAAAGTGAGTGTGGGTAGGAGAGGCTGTCCAAAATATCTTGTTGCTGCCCACTTACTAATGGCGCACCAACTCTAAATGCGCCATTAGTAATCCAGGTTACTAATGGCGCACCTTCTGGTGGTGCGCCATTAGTAGTTTTGCAAAAAAAAAACATACTAATGGCGCACTGTTCCACAGTGCGCTATTACTATTTTAAACTAGTAATGGCACACGGTGGAACAGTGCGCCATTAGTATTTTTGCAAAAAAAGGAATAAAAATATAATAGAAAAACAACATTAGTGGCGCACTTTCCGATAGTGCGCCATTACTAATTACAACTAGTAATGGCGCCTTTGAGTCTGAATGCGCCATTAGTATGTCTGGACAGCGCACTAGTTCAAAAAAATTGATACTAATGGCGCACCTTGGGCCAGTCGCCATTAGTAGTTTCAACTCTAATGGCGTGTCGGAAGGTGGTGCGCCATTAGTATATACTAATGGCGCACCGCTTGTCTGGTGCGCCATTAGTGTCAATCCCATCTATAGCCCTTTTTCTAGTAGTGAGAAGACGATCGAACAATGGCATAAGAAAGGTGAAGGGCTGAAGGAAAATGGAGGAGGGAGAGAAAGGGCACGTGACAGCAGTTCCAAATCGAGAGGGAAAGGCGAAGAGTCGGTGGACGGTTGCCAGTTTGCCACGGTTCATGAAGGGGCGCCCCGGCCTACACGTCGGTTTGGAAATACTCCTACTATTCGTCGTCGTCTCACTGATATATGGATCTGGACCACATGTCAATGAGACATGGTGTGTAATTTCTTGTGCAAAATGCGATCTGGCCGCGTTGGCCCGAGGTGCCGCACTAGTTATCGGCCTTTATTTTTTTAATGGCGCGCCGTTAAGTTTTGAAGCACGACTAACTGGTACTGTACGCAAAGAAAATATAAACTACTCTACCACTACTCCACCTCCAGTACTAGTAGTATAAAGAAGATATATAGGCTGGAGCTTCAGCGCTTTCTTGCCAAGGGCTGCCCACTTGCTTCTCACACTACCACCCTCTCTCCAGATCTAAAAAAGACGGCCCCTCTCTCCCTCCTCACCGGTGGTCACAGATCCGCCGGGGAATAAAAGGACGTGCAGCGTTGACGCACTCGTCGTCGGCGAGCGAGGTCACGCACTGACGACAAGGCCGTCCTCTCAGACCTAGAACCCGCGCGGAATCGCTGTCGTAGTGTGTGCGGAGGAAGACGACCACGAGCGAAGCCACTTCCCGCCGACCCTCAGTTATGCTACCTCTTTTCGAACCATACCCTTGTTCTATTGCCCCATCTGGCACGTCGTTGCATGTGGATCTTTTTCCACTCCACCATCTTCCAAGTTTTCTATCCTCTGCTCTGCTGGCCACGCAGACGAAAACCATAATTTGCACTATTAAAGGAAACCCTACTTCATGCAGACTAATGCATGTCTGGGTTGAATAAGGAAAGGAAGGAGACTGTCTTGTCCAAGAGAGTAGGCATCGAACCTGCATCTAGGTTGAAAAGGGGAAAATCAGTAGCTAAGGAACGAGTCTCGTGTCTCTTGGTTGAAGAAGGGTAGAAAGGCATGACAACGCAATAGAGAATGACCAGGTCGATCGGTTTTTTGTCCTCACATAGGAAAAAGGTGGCTAAAGAGAACAAAAATGGGACGTAATCCACATATGCTGCCTGGATATTTGTTGCTCTGGGCAACCATATCTCCCTCACCACTCTGCGTCCGTGGAGGTACATCGTACTGGTGCGCCCACTGTCCGAATGGGCCTCCCATGCTCTTATTGCCACTTTTTTTGCTGTTAGTATAACTCCAGCAGTCAAGTCAAGCAATGCTACTGCTAAAGTGATTCCACATTTAACTAATGCCGCTCTTAGTCTAATGCCACAGATAAATTTAAGAAGTGACATTTAATGTCACTGGATCATTTCAGGGTTAGTTGTTGATTGTGGATGTATTAAAGATTTTTCAGCTAAGGCATTCTAATGATGTTGCACAGCCAGTATACCAACGATGAAACTTGTTACTACCTTCAGATTTTTGCACTGTTAATGCTTCTAGATTACATACCTCACTTTCATGAGATAAGTTAATTTTTTTGTACAGTGTCACCAAAATGCCAAGGCGCTGGTGTCATTTTATTTTGGTTAAACTGCATGCATAATTATGAAGACAAGAGGAAAGGTCAAGAGGGCACCTCCTCCTCCGGCTGTTCTCTTGATTATCAAGAGGAAAGATCAAGTTTTTATGTTTGATCGATTATCAAGATTGGGATACCAATTTTTAAGGTCCCCCCGAGTTCGAAATGATATTTACCTTGGAGGTACATGGTTTGCAATTTTTTATACTGTCATTAGTTAATAATGCTAGTTACCTTCAGACTTTTGTATTTGGTTTAATGCTCATGTACAACTAGTATACCAATGCTGAAACTTGTTACCTTTACATTTTGTATTGTTAATTCTTATAGAAACCTTCCAGTGCTAGAGTTTATTGAAATCTGTTCAGTAAAACCATTGTACTGTACCCTGTAATAAATTAACTACTCTACTGTTGCACTAGCCACTGGATTAGTGTATATTTATAGTATTCGAATGGTGTTGCATTAGTGTATGGACATAAATAAAGTGTGGCAAGCTTTCCCAGATATGTGCTCAAGAAAACTACTACCTGTTTTTCTAAATACTAGACGTTTGGGTACTTTAAATTGAATCGAGAAAACGTCTTATATTAAGGAACAGAGGGTGTAGAGTTCACTCAAATTATCCCGGTAAAGCTAGTCACACCTTTGTTAAAATTAATGTTCATTATGTTATCGGAGGAGGTCTGTATGTTTGTCTCTAATGCCTTTCTACTACATACCCGACATCATGATGTAATGTTAAGTCATTTCCTTTTGTACAGTGTAACTAAATTGTCAAGGCGGTGATGACATTTTATTTTAGTAGAACTGCACAAAATTTGCTTAAAAGAAGAGGAAAGGTCAGGAATGGCTCAGTTTTTCAGAAAAAAACTATGTGTGCCTTCCTGACATCAGCCGCTGTTACTTTATTTATTCCTTCAAACAGGTGGTTAGAAACAGTCTTGCTACCTTTTCCCATTAAGAAATTGGAATGCTTATATTGTGAGTCTATGCTTCAACTAGTGCCACTTTTATAGTAATCACACTTTCAATATCTATGCAAACAGGGATGCTCGATTTTAGTGGAGCTGCACAAAAAGTCCAACTGGTTCAACATTAGGAGCATGTTTTTTTCCAAACCTTTATATCCAATTGGTGGCACTATGAGCTGTTCATTACGGAGGTACATGGTTTGCTACTATCTTGCTACTCTTTTTGTACTTTCATTAGATAGTAATACTAGTGGTTTGCATGTGAATTTATTGGCAGGGTGGACCTACATTGGAGGTGCAGGACAGGATTCAATGATTGGATGCTCAATTTCGGTTGTATCGATTTCACCTCTTCCATCACTGCGAACATGGTGTGGTATATGTTTACTAGCTGCTTGATATTTGTGCAGACAGAGATGTCTGCCCATTGCTATTTGGCAAAAAAACAAAGTGTCCACAATTTTGGTTGAACTGCACAGGAGAATAGTATAGTCAATGTGTTGGGTTACGTAGCAGAAATTCAAAATTTTCCTACGTGTCACCACTCACCAAGATCTATCTAAGGAGAAACCAGCAACGAGGGGAAGGAGAGTGCATCTACATACCCTTGTAGATCGCTAAGCGGAAGCGTTCAAGAGAACAGGGTTGATGGAGTCATACTCGCCGTGATCCAAATCACCGGAGATCCTAGTGCCGAACGGACGGCACCTCCGCGTTCAACACACGTACAGCCCGGTGACGTCTCCCACGCCTTGATCCAGCAAGGAGAGAGGGAGAGGCTGAGGAAGACTCCGTCCAGCAGTAGCACAACGGCGTGGTGGTGATGGAGGAGCGTGGCAATCTAGCAGGGCTTCGCCAAGCACCACGGGAGAGGAGGAGGAGGAGAGGCAGGGCTGCGCCAATAGAGGGAGAAACTCATGTGTTGGCAGCCCCAAAACCCTCAAGTATATATAGGGGAGAGGGAGGGGGTGCGCCCCCTCTAGGGTTTCCACCCCAAGGGGTGCGGCTGCCCCCAATCCCATCTAAGGGTGGCGGCCAAGGGGGGAGAGGGGAAAACTTGCCCCTCAAGTTAGGTGGAAGCACCCCCTCACCAAACCCTAGGCGCCTTGGGCCCTTGTGGGGGGCGCACCAGCCCAGCTGGGGCTGGTCCCCTCCCACACTTGGCCCATGCAGCCCTTCGGGGCCGGTGGCCCCACTTGGTGGACCCCCGGGACCCTCCCGGTGGTCCCGGTACGTTACCGATAAAACCCGAAACTTTTCCAGTGACCAAAACAGGACTTCCCATATATAAATCTTTACCTCCGGACCATTCCGGAACTGCTCGTGACGTCCGGGATCTCATCCGGGACTCCGAACAACATTCGGTAACCACATACAAACTTCCTTTATAACCCTAGCGTCATCGAACCTTATGTGTGTAGACCCTACGGGTTCGGGAGACATGTAGACATGACTGAGACGTTCTCCGGTCAATAACCAACAGCGGGATCTGGATACCCATGTTGGATCCCACATGTTTCACGATGATCTCATCGGATGAACCACGATGTCAAGGACTTAATCAATCCCGTATACAATTCCCTTTGTCTAGCGGTATTGTACTTGCTCGAGATTCGATCGTCGGTATCCCGATACCTTGTTCAATCTCGTTACCGGCAAGTCTCTTTACTCGTTCCGTAACACATCATCCCGTGATCAACCCCTTGCTCACATTGTGCACATTATGATGATGTCCTACCGAGTGGGCCCAGAGATACCTCTCCGTTTACGGGTGACAAATCCAGTCTCGATTAGTGCCAACCCAGACACTTTCGGAGATACCTGTAGTTCACCTTTATAGTCACCGAGTTACGTTGTGGACGTTTGGTACACCCAAAGCATTCCTACGGTATCCGGAGTTGCACAATCTCATGGTCTAAGGAAATGATACTTGACATTAGAAAAGCTTTAGCATACTGAACTACGATCTTTGTGCTAGGCTTAGTATTGGGTCTTGTCCATCACATCATTCTACTAATGATGTGATCCCATTATCAATGACATCCAATGTCCATGGTCGAAAACCGTAACCATCTATTGATCAACGAGCGATCAACTAGAGGCTTACTAGGGACATGGTGTTGTCTATGTATCCACACATGTATCTGAGTTTCCTATCAATACAATTATAGCACGGATAATAAACGATTATCATGAACAAGGAAATATAATAATAACTAATTTATTATTGCCTCTAGGGCATATTTCCAACACAATGCATGCAGTGCCATTTGAAAATAGACACAAAGATTGGATAGTCACTTCATGGACTGCAGAAAAAGTAATCTTGTACTATTCTTGGCCAACACTTGGTGCTTCATTGCTTTGGTCTGATTATACAATGGGCATCATTTTCCCTAAGTTAAAGTCTGTATTCCGAAAATAGTCTCGCGGCGTGATCGAGAGAAGACCAAATCATATTGCAGTGGATGTTCCTCCATCATGTGTGGTTCATTCTCATGGTTCCAGCTGTTGGTGAAACCACTTACGTTTGCAAGAGGAATTGTAGACTTCACAAACAAATTTGTCTTTCAGTCTGTACTGAATGTTGGCCAAGAGAAGCATCCATGTTAGTAGGAAGAACAGATGTTTTTTCTAGATCTTTGCTTTTGGAGCTACATATTTGTATATGATCTGTGAATCATTGAGATGCATTAACATGTTGATCTTATGTATGAGAATCGTACTAGTTAGTTTTAGTTGCGACGCAAGATCCGAAGTGGCTGATCTTTGCTTTTGGAGCTACATATTTGTATATGATCTGTGAATCATTGAGATGCATTAATAGTTACTTAATTCTGTTCACTCAGTGTTTACAAGTTACTGATTGATCACTAGCAAGCCTACAAATGCGCACCTAGCAGTTTTATTTGCGATGCAAGATGCAAAGTGGCAGTTTTTTGAATAAAAATGCCTACCTCTGAAGAAACTGACAAGCTACACTATCGATCCTACACGGATAAAAATGCCTACCTCTGAAGAAACTGACAAGCTACACTATCGATCCTACACGGATAAATAGCATATCACACACGTACTACCTCCTTTCCGGTTTGCAAGGCTCAATTCAAGAAACGACCTACTCGATCCTACACGAATAAATAGAGGATCACACATGTACTAGTACCTCCTTTCCGGTTTGCAGGGCTTAATTCAAACCTCTCACCAACCAAGGTACTCCCTCCGTCTGGGTTTATTAGTCTCATGAGCAAAGCAGCAAGACCAAGGCATGGCAATAATTAACGGCATGCAGAAGTTTAAGCCTAATTAATTCCAGCGATTTAAGTGGCTGCATCGTGCCCTCGGCTGCGACTCGTTGCATGCTGCTTCAGCGTCTTGCTGAGAGCGATTACGAGTGCTGCATGCAGCTGGCCGTAATTAAGGCAGCTAATCGATGCGAAAAAAGATACACTTTAATTGTTGCGGGCTATTTAAATCCGTGAAATCATTATTGACAAGGAGGAGATGATTGAGTGCACTCGTTTGACCGCCATGCGGCGTGCGACCCAGACGGGATGGGGCGACACGATCATAATTTCAGTTTCCCTAGTTTTCCACGGCAAGCTGGGCGCTAAGCCATTATGCATTGAATTCGATGACCGTCCGCTACCTTCCCCTATAAGTGCTATTTCCGGCATTCTCGGTGCCACTTTGTGACCCAACTTCGCCATATCCTCATAAGCCCCCACCAGCCCGGCGTCGCTCGCCACGTCCGCCATGCCCCCGCCCGTCCGTGGTAGGCGACGCCGGAGGCAGTCACCGCCGGAACTAGTGTTCGGTTTTTCACCGGAAGGCAGATGGAGGGAGGAGGCATTCTATCTGTCTTTAGATGGCAATGCGCAGATCGAGGAGTTGTTGGAGCGCGACTACATGGAAGAGGAGCAGGAGTTGTTGGAAATCGCCCGCCTGGCGGAGGAGCAGCGTAACGCCAATTTGCGCCGCCAGCGGGACATGGAGCAGCAGCGCACCGACGCTGTGAGTCGAGAGCAGAGCGCCCGCAACTGGGCCGACTACGTGGAGGCCGGCGCCTGGCAAATAGCCCTGGAGGCTGTCGGGCATGCACGCGTTCGTGACGCCGATTTTTACTACCAGCTCGTCAAGTGGGTTTCCCGCTTGGAAGCCGAAGCTTCCGTGGACCACGCCGGCATGGAAAGGGATAACGCGCGCGAGCAACGCGCCCTATCGCACCTCTGGCAAGTTCGAGGCGAGGCGCAGGACGCCGGTGCCGGTATTTAGTGTGTACCGCCGGCATCGTCTAGTTAGCTAAGAGTAAGTTAGTACTTGTCTAGTGGGAGTAGATAGTTAACTTGGCTATGATGGTTGTCAACGTGGAAGTTCAGTACTCTATTTGTGGATCAGACCTGTTACTTTGCTCTGAATGTTGAATTTCCGTTTGAACGTATGGAATGGGCTGTTATTTTTTTAAATGGGTTGTATTTGTCCTCCACGGGTTTAGAGGCTGACTTGTGGGCCTCGCAAGTTGACGCGATACACAATCGGGAGATGATTATGCGTGGAGAGGATGACAACGAGGTCCCGCCAAGGTCATGGCGATGATGCAAGCAAGTGCCTCCTTATTTCAAGCCAATAAAAAATGGCTCCTCCTAGTGGATTTCGACATCTGGGTCCCATGCCATTGTCAACATAGTCAATAAGCGAGAGAATTACTGTGAGCGGTGACACGAGGGACCCAACAGCTCGCCCAGTTATTTTTGTTTTGGTTAATTTGATAAATGCCTCAGAAATGCCACTGCAATTTCCAAACTTTGAAAATGCCATTTCATGCCATTTCTAGTGGCATTTTTGAAGTCTGGAGTGGCGATTTTCAAAGTTTGCAAAATTGCAGTGGCATTTTTAAAGTTTGGAAATTGCGGTGGAATTTTATGAATCGCCATAATTGGAGTGGCATTTATTTAATATGTTTTGAGGCAGGCGGGGTGTCAACTGGGCTGTGCGGGACACTCGGCTGTCTAGACAGCCTTTTCTTTTATGTTTACCACAGACCAGCCCAGTAGTTTTTTTCTTTTTGAAAATGGCTAGCCCGTTTTTTGTGACTTGTCAAGTAAGTCACTTTATCAGGCCTGTTGGGCTAGACGAGGAGAGCTTCACTTTCATTGGCCGAGAAAATGGCCTATCAATAATGAGAAATGGGCTGTACATTTTAAAACACATCAAACCGCAATTAGTTTCAAATATCTTTTTTCATTTGAGATTTTAAATTGCATTGAGTTTTATCGTGGACAATTTATTGGATTTTATATTGATATACATTTATTTTTAAAATCAGTCTGAATGTGACTCGAAATTTCGGGATTAAAAATAGTTTAGACCGCACCGACATATGCAAAATTTCGTATAATTTTTTAACCGTGGCCACAATATGGGCTGTAATGCTAACAAAAAGAATATGGGCTCCAAAAAAACCCGTAAAATTAGCAAATGGGCTGTAAACTATTTGAAATAATTGTAGATGGGCTGTATGCTATTTTCCACAGATTTGAGGCTTTCCACAGATGGCCTGTATACTGTTGGATGTCCATCCAACGGCCGTCGTGCTTCTTCAATCTCTGCTCTTCCTGCTCCAACCGCTCAAACAAGCGTCGGCGGGACTGCCTGCTCCCTCCTCCCCGCGGCCGGCTGTGCTGCCGCGCAGGCCTCACCGCCCCACCGTACTCCCATCGCTGGCCTAGCTATCCCTCTACTCACCCTCAGTCCCACACATGTTGTTATTCTCCGGCGACGGCAGACGAACCAGTAAACCCTCGTACTCCTCCGCGTGGGAAATAACTGCCGAGTATTCCCTGGCTCCGTGTCGTTCCCTTCCTAGGCCTCGCCGTCGTCCACTGCCCTGGTGCTCTCGGCACGGCCTGGTCAACATGGTCAATGAACGACATCCATCGGAAGTGGACTGTACGTGGAGAGGCTGACAGCTGGGTCCCGCAAGGAAATGCCTCCTTATTACGCGCAAAATAATGATTCCTCCACCTGACATCTGGGACCCACCGAAAGGGCCTCTGTATTTCGCAAAAAACACGTTACCGCCGCTGACAGCTCGGACCCACCAGCTATATCTTCGCACGCAAGGAAGTGCCTCCTTATTACGCCCAAAAAAAGAATACCCCCCTGCTAGCTGGGACCCAGTATAGTGGGCCTACTAAGTTGACGGGGACGAAGGGCTTTGTCAACTTAGTCAATATGCACGATTCTAGCTCGACTGACCGGCCGTAGTGCTTCTTCAACCTCTGGTCTTCTTGCTCCAGCCGCCCAATGCAGCGCCGGTCGTGCCGCCTGCTCCTGCCTCCCGTGGCCGGCTGTGGTGCCGCGGAGGCCTCACCACCCCCATACCACTCCCATCGCTGGCCAGGCCATCCCTCCACTCCACTCACCCACACCCCCTGTTATTCTGCGGCGACGGAAGCGCAGCCGAACCAGTGAACCCTCGTATTCCTCTCCGCGTGGGCATCCACTACCGCGTCTTCCCTGGCTCCGCGCCATCCCCTTCCTAGGCCTCGTCGTCGTCCACCGCCGTGGTGCTCTCGGCGCGGCGTGGTCAATGTGGTCAACGACCGAATTCCATCGGAAGAATACTACACGTGGAGAGGCTGACAGCTGGGTCCAAGGCAGCCGCAAGGAAGTGCCTCCTTATTACGCGGAAAATAATTATTCCTCCACCTGACAGCCGGGACCCACCGGACAGGCCACCAGTATTTCGCGAAAAAAATGTTTGCCCCTGACTGCTGGGACCCACCTGACGGGCCAACGTATTTCGCGAAAAAATGTTCCCCCTGCTGCCAGCTCGGACCCACCGGAAGTGCCTCCTTATTACGCACAAAAAAAATGAATACCCCACAGCTAGCTGGGACCCACCTTGGTGGGAGGCCGACTTGTGGGCCTACTAAGTTGACGGGGACGGAGGGCTTTGTCAACTTAGTCAATATAAACTAGTCTAGCTCCAGTGACCGTACGATTTTCATCCAACGGCCGTAGTGCTTCTTCAACCTCTGGTCTTCTTGCTCCAGCCGCCCAAAGCAGCGCCGGTCATGCCGCATGCTCCTGCCTCCCGTGACCGGATGTGCTGCCGCGGAGGCCTCACCGCCCCCTACTATTCCCACGGCTGGCCAGGCCTGCGGCGGCGGCAACCTCACACCGCAGCCGAACGGTGAACCCTCGTACTCCTCTCGGCGCGGGCTTCCCTTGCCGCGTCTTCCCGGCTCCCGTCGTCCCTTCCTAGGCCTCGCCGTCGTCTACCGCCCTGGTGCTCTCGGTGCGGCGTGGTCAACGTGGTCAAGGAACGATTTCCATCGGACATGGACTGTATGTGGAGAGGCTGACACCTGGGTCCACGACCGCGGCAAGGAAGTGCCTCCTTATTACACGCAAAATAATTATTCCTAGTTTTCCCCTGACAGCAGGGACCCACCGGACGGGCCACCGTATTTAGCGAAAAAAATGTTTCCCCCTGTCTACTGGGACCCACCAATTACATCTTCGCACGCAAGGAAATGCGTCCGAAAAAAACGATTTGCCCCCCTGACTGCTGGGACCCACCAGCTACATCGTCGCATGCAAGGAAGTGCTGCGGTCGGGACCCACCTGGTCGAGCGTGCGTGGCGTTGTCATTCTGGTCGCGACGTATGCGTACATCTTGGTCGATGTAGAGGCACGCGTGTGTCGTAGATGTAGAGCGCGCGCGTCGTAGTAGAGGCGTGCACGTAGCATGTACACGTACGTACAGCGGCGAGGGTGCAAGAAAGAAAATACGGCCACATACGTACATATGGGCAGGGTCTCGAACGCCTACTCACGCATACGTACATGGCTAGGTCGGAACGGAGAAACAGCGTTGTCGTTGTGTTCATGGGGAGCCAACCGGCTGGGTCGGAATGGAATGCGTGGTCATGTTCATCAAGAGGGCTTGGACGAAACAGGCGATGGAAACGAGGCCTAGCGTACCGCACAATGGAGGAAACGGCCTTGTGTTCGACCGGCCACGTTCGAAACGGGGTCCTATTGATCGGGAGGGGCCTGGCGTACCGCAAAACGGAGGAAACGGACCTCCTACGGTCGAAACGGGGGTCATGTTCATCGGGAGGGGTGTGGCGTACCGCAAAGCGGAGAAGCGGACCTCCTACGGTCGAAACGGGGTCTGTTGATCTGGAGGGTGTGGCGTGCCGCAAAAGCGGAAGAAACAGACTTGTGTTGGGCGCTACGGTCGAAGCAGGGGGGGTGTGGCGTCGCAAAACAGGACTCCACGGATCTTTGTTCATCTACACCGTCGACCTCCTCCAGCCTCCACGGGCTCCTGTTCATCCATCCTCCACCGCGCGCTATTCCACCGGCTACTGTTCAACCACCCCTCTCCACGGGCACTCCTCCACCTTCTACTGTTCATCCAGCCCTCCACACCACGGGATCCTGTTCAACCACCCCTCCACGGCCACCCCTCCACCGTCTACTGTTCATCCAGCCCTCCACACCACGGGTTCCTGTTCATCCAGAGGCAACGCCACCGCTCACTGTTAATCCAAACCCCCCCCCCCGAAACGCTCACTATTAATCCCAGAGGCAGCATCGATCGGCTTCCGTTAGCAGTAGTAGTGAAGGAATCGCTCCATCGGGTTTAGTTAACAGCCATCGATCGATCGCCGGGTTCGATGTAGCGTAGCTTGCGGTCTGTCGCTCGGGTTCAGTTAGAGCCAACGCCTCGCACACACGCAGCAGCGTCGTCACGAAAGCGCGCGTCGCTCCGCCCCGACCTCCCACATGGCGAAACTCACTAGTAGAAAACAGGGCTTTCGTCTAGGCCAGTTTAGCCCATTAGTCCGGTTCAATCGAACCGGGACCAATGGAACTATTTGCCCGATTAAATGAGCCCGAGCGCCGGCGAATACGTGGGCCATTGGTCCCGGTTCGTCCGGACCTTTTGGTCCCGGTTGGTGGGACGAACCGGGACCAATGGTCTGGCTCTGGCCCACCACCATTGGTCCCGGTTGGTGGCATGAACCGGGATCAAAACTTACCTTTAGCCCCGGTTCATGCCACCAACCGGGGCTAATGGTGGTGGCTATATAGCCCCTTGCAAGAGCGAGCACACTTTGCTCTGTTTTTCTGGCGAGGGGAGAGGGCTTGGTGGTGCTCTAGCTCACCTCCTATGCACACAAGGTGTTCGATGGAATGCCCGAGCCACACTACTTAAGGTTTCTCCTCTCCAAGCTCGACCTGAAGCTCCATTTTCCTCAATATTTATCTAGGTTTAGCGGTCCGTCACGCCCGTCCCGTCGACATCGCCGTCGATCACCGCGCCGATCTCATCGCCCGGCACCACCGTGGTGAGCCTCTTGTTCTTATCTTCTTTACGAAAGGAAAAATATTATTACTTGTTTGTTTAGATAGATACTTGTATTATTTTCTTACTTTTATTATTGCATCTTATATAGTGCGATGGTTTTGGTATCTGCCACCATCGGCCCTCGTCCTATCTATGATTCGGATGTGGTATAGATTATCTTTTCATAACTATTGGTTCATTTATTGTTTATGAAAATTATGCCGACCAACGTGACATAGATTTTATTTATCTAGGAGGTTGTTGAACCGGAAATTCCAACCGACCCTATTGTCGAGAGGTTAAATTTAGTTGAAGAAGAAAACAATTTCTTGAAGGAAAAAATAAAAAAACTTGAGGAGGAGAAGATGGTATTGGAGTTGCATGTTGCGGATGTCGTTGATGATCACAAGATCAAGATGGATGCAATGCGCTTGAAGATGAGAAAGATTAGAAAATATGCCATTCATACCGAGGCTTGGTATCATTATGCCGTTGGATCAGTTGTTACCTTGGTTGCGATTATGATCGTATTTGTTTTCGCATTGAAATGTTTTACATAGTTTCAAAGTATGGTTTAATTAATTTAGATGCTCTGCAGAGCTTTATGTTGTTAGATGAGAACTATGTATGTACTTTGGTTTTTATGTGATGATGAATTTCTATTAATTTGGTCATTAATTATCTATTCATGATGTTACGTAATGATTTTGACACATAATTATATATAATGCACGCAGATGAACCGGCAATGGATGTGCGGTGATGAGACACACCTCCGAGTACATTAAGGCGTGCATGATTTTCTCGAAGTGGCTGAGGCAAACAAGCAGAATGGTTTTATGTGTTGTCCATGCCCTATATGTGGAATCTGAAGTCTTACTCGACCGGAAAATCCTTCACACCCACCTGCTTTACAAGGGTTTCATGCCACACTATAATGTTTGGACGAGGCACGGAGAAATAGGGGTTATGATGGAAGGCGGCGAGGAAGAAGAATACGATGACAACTATGTGCCCCCTGAATACGGTGATGCTCTGAACATCAAGATGCACTGACGATGTGCACGATGGTGCTGGAGCAAGCGAAGCTGCTGAAGATCAAGAGGAACCAGACGATGTGCCCGATGATGATGATCTCCGCGGGTCATTGTCGATGCAAGGACACAATGCGAAAGTCATAATGAGAAGCTGAAGTTCGATCGCATGTTAGAGGATCACAAAAAGGGTTGTACCCCAATTGCGAAGATGGCAACACAAAGCTCGGTACCGTACTCGAATTGCTGCGATGGAAGGCAGAGAATGCTGTGCTGATAAAGGATTTGAGAAGCTCTGAAAATAATGAAGAAAAAGCTTCCAAGGATAACGAATTGCCCGGCAGTACATACGCAGCAAAGAAGGTCGTATGCCCTCTAGGATTGGAGGTGGAGAAGATACATGCATGCCCTAATGACTGCATCCTCTACCGTGGTGCCTACAAGGATCTGAGCGCATACCCGTATCACGGTGCATTCTGATATAAGATCGAGACGAGATGACCACAGTGATGTTGACGGCGAGCCTCCGGAAGAGGGTTCCTGCGAAGGTGATGTGGTATGCTCCTATAATACCACGGTTGAAGCGTCTGTTCGAAGCGGAGAGCATGCCAAGTTGATGAGATGGCACCGTGAGGACCGTAAGAAAGGCGGAAGTTGAGAGCACCCGGCGACGGGTCGCAGTGGAGAAAAATTGAGAGAAATCTTGGGATGAGTTTGCAAAGGACCCAAGGAACGTATGCTTTGCTTTAAGCGCGGATGGCATTAATCCTTTCGGGAGCGAGCAGCAATCACAGCACCTGGCCCGTGACTCTATGTATGTATAACCTTCCTCCTTGGATGTGCATGAAGCGGAAGTTCATTATGATGCCGTTCTCATCCAAGGCCCTAAGCAACCCGGCAACGACATTGATGTGTACCTAAGGCCATTAGTTGAAGAACTTTTACAGCTGTGGAATGGAAGCGGTGTACGTCGTGGGATGAGCACAAAAGGAGAATTTGACCTAAAGGCGTTGCTGTTCGTGACCATCAACGATTGGCCCGCTCTCGGTAACCTTCGGGACAGGCAAACAAGGGATACCACGCATGCACGCACTGTTTACTTGACACCGATAGTATATACATGGGAAGCTGCGGGAAGAATGTGTACAGGGCCGCCGTCGATTTCTTCCGACCAACCATCAATGTCGAAAGAAAGGCTAGCATTTCAAAGCGAGGCAGATCACCGGAAGAAGCCCGCCATGCGTGCGGTGATCACGTACTTGCTATGGTCAATGATTTACGTAATCTTTGGAAAGGGTCGGCGGACTAGCTGTTCGAATGACGTTGAGAATCACGCACCCATGTGGAAGAAGAAATCTATATTTTGGGACCTACCCTCTTTGAAAGACCTAGAGGTCCGCTCTTGATCGACGTGATGCACGTGACGAAGAACCTTTGCGTGAACCTGCTAGGCTTCTTGGGCGTGTATGGGAAGACAAAAGATACACACGAGGCACGAGAGGACCTGCAGCGCTTGCGAAAAAGAGGGCATGCCTCCGAAGCGATATGAAGGTCCTACTAGCTACGCTCTTCTGAAAGAAGAGAAAGAAATATTCTTTCAATGCCTGCTCAATATGAAGGTCCCGACGGCTTCGTCGAATATAAAGGGAATAATAAATATCCCGGAGAAAAGTTCCGAACCTAAAGTCTCATGACTGCCACGTGATTATGACGCAAGCTGCTTCCGGTTGCATTGAGGGGCTTCTACCGAAAACGTCCGATTAGCCATTGTGAAGCTAGGTGCATTCCTCAATGCAATATCTCGAAGGTGATCGATCCAGAAATCGTATCAACGCTAAGGAGTGATGTGGCGCAATGTCTTGTCGGTTTGAGCTGGTGTTCCCACCATCCTTCTTCAATATCATGGCGCACGTCCTAGTTCATCTAGTCGGCGAGATTGTCATTCTAGGGCCCGTATTTCTACACAATATGTACCCCTTTGAGAGGTTCATGGAGTCCTAAAGAAATATGTTAAGTAACGCGCTAGGCCTGAAGGAAGCATCTCCATGGGCCATCAAGCGAGAGGATGTCATCGGGTTTTGTGTTGACTTCATTCCTGGCCTTAAGAAGATAGGTCTCCCTAAATCGCGGTATGAGGGGAGACTGACTGGAAAAACACGCTTGGAAGAGACTCAATAATATGCGAGGGGCGGATATTCTTGGTCTCAAGCACACTACAGTTCTCTGAGAACTCTACATTGGTCGTATGTCGATGAACACAAGAACGATCTGCGCTCCAAACACCCGGGCGGTCACGACGATTGGATTACATGTGAACACATCAGGACTTTCAGCAGTTGGTTGGAAACACGTCTCGGAGGTGACAACACTGTTTGTGATGAGCTGTACTTGTTGTCGAGGGACCATCTTCGATTGTAATGATTTGGAAAGGATCTGAGATAAATGGGAATACATTTTACGATTGACCAAGATGAAAAGAGCACCAACCAAAACAGCGGTGTCCTCTTTGATGCAGCAACCGACAAGGAAATGACACATATTATGGTTACATAGTAGACATATGGGAACTTGACTACGGAGTAGATTTTAAGGTCCCTTTCTTTAAGTGCAAGTGGGTCAATCTGTCAGGAGGCGGGGTACAGGTAGACCCACGGTATGGAATGACAACAAGTGGATCTGAAAAATCTTGGGTACAGCGACGAACCGTTCGTCCTAGCCAATGATGTGGCACAGGTTATCTATGTGAAGGACATGTCTACGGACCGAGGAAAAGAAAAGATAAGGAAGCGAGTACATCATACAATGAGCCAAAGCGCCACATAGTTCTTTCGGAAAAAGGGACATCCACAGGAGTGGAGGGCAAGACAGACATGTTTGAAGAGTATGAAAAGTTTCATGAAATTCCCCTTCAAAGTCAAGGCGGACCCAAGCATCCCGATAAGCGATGAAGATTATCCATGGTTCTGGCGCAATAAGCAAAGCGACACAAGCGAAGAAAAAGTGAAGACTTTCTCCATAACTATTATGATGATACCATGCCAACTTTGTAACAGACGATTATGATACCATTGTCCGTTTTGTACATGAACATGCTATGCCAACTTTTTCAGAGTTCATTTGAAAACTATGAATTTGAAAACCTCCCCAATCGAAGGGCGCTCACACCGGTTTATAAGCCCGTCCCTCTACGCCTTGTTGAGCTCACAAACTAATGGCACAAACAGAAAGTTTATAATTGTTCTAAAACAAATGGCACTAACAGAAAGTTTATAATTTTGCTGACCTAAAAGCAAAAAAGAATTAAAAAATAAAGCAAAAAACCAAAAGAAAATAAATAATGCAGAAAACAAAACAAAAAAACTTGTAAAAAAATAAAAATAGCAACAATAAGTATTTTGTTGTAAGTAGAAACAAAATAAAATAAATAAAGCGACAAAGAAAACAAAATAAAATAAATAAAGCAACAAACAAAATAAAATTTTAAAACAGAAAGTTTATATTTTTCTAAAACTAAAAGCAAAAAGAAATAAAATATAAAGCAAAAAAAAATTGCCACCTCTTTGGCCCCACGGCTGAATCGACTAGAAACCCTATGGGCCAGGATTCAGGCCCATGGAAGGCCCTGTAGGCCTGTTTACAGATGGCGAGTTAGGCCAGCCTGCTTTAGAGAGGAGCTCGAGAGGAAGCCGCACCGCACCTTATAAACTGGTGCGGCTCCTCTCAACTAGCGAGTGGGACTAAACATTTGGCGCGGGGCAGCACAAGGCCTTTGGTCCCGGTTGGTGGCACCAACCGGGACTAAAGGAGGCGTTGGTCCCGGTTCATAGCACCAACCGGGGCTAATGCCCCCCTTAGTCGGTTGGTGCCACCAACCGGACCAAAGGCCGCCGCTTCCGCCCTTTGGACTGCTGAAATTGGCCTTTGGTCGGTTGGTGGCACCAACCGGGACTAAAGTGAGCATTAGTCCCGGTCGTGCACGAACCGGGACCAATGTCATGCTATATAACCAGGACTTGTGAAAATTTCACATCTGCCTCGCCTCCTAGCCAGTTGCCCCGCCGCCAGGCTGCCCAAATCGCTCATGGCGCTCCTCGTCGCCGTCGCCGCCGCCGCCCGCCATCCCCGTCTCCTCGTGCCCCTGCCCGCGCCCGAGCCCACCCGCCCGCCGCCCGTGCCCCTGCCCGTCCCGAGCACGCACGCAGCGCGCCCTGCGCCCGCCCGCCCACCATTGTCGTCGTCGCGCGCATCCCTTCTTGCCGCCCCTGCCTCGGCGCCGCCTCCTCCCGTTCGGTCCGGCTCCGGCGACCCCTTTCCTCCCCCGCCCCTCGATCCTCTTCATATAATTTTTTTCATATAATTTTTTTCATATGCATCGTTGATTATATGGATGGATGGATGATGTATATATTCATTATATGGATGGATGGATGATGTATGCTTTTTTCATATAATTTTTTAGGCAGATTTTTAGAATTTGTTGTGTATGTATGTTATGTTTATATGTATGTATGTATGTTCATATGTATGTATGTTTACATGCAAAGCATATGCAAAGAAAATGTATGAATGGTCATATGCAAAGAAAAATGTATGTATGGTCATATGCAAAGAAAATGTATGTATGTATGTTCATATGAAAGAAAAATGTATGTATGTATATCTGTTTATATGTCTTTTTTTAAATTTTTTGTTTTTTGCATTTTATAAAAATGTATATATGTTCTCTGTGTATATATATATGTTTTATGTTCATAGATTTTATTTGAACATTATTTAAAAAAACAAGCAATACAAGAAGAATAAAAAGAATGAGAGGAAAAGGAAAAAGAAGAGGAAGAAAGGAGAAGAAGAGGGATAGGAAGAAGAGGAGAAATAAATAAGAAGAAGAAAAAGAAGAAAAAGAAGAGGAAGAAGAAGAAATAGAATAGAGATCTTTTTTCTATAATCTTTTTCTCTATTTTTCTTCTTCTCCTTCTTCTTCTTCTTCTTCTTCTTCTTCTTCTTCTTCTTCTTCCTTCTTTTTCTTCCTTTTCCTTATTTTCCTTTCTCGAGGATAAGAAGAAAAGAAGAGGAGAAGAAGAAAGAAAGGAATAGAGGAGAAAGAAGAAACTTTGACACGAGGGGGGTACCGATACCCCCCCGATAACATTATTTTCCCATGTATATGTATGTTGCGTCGTTGTCGATATAACGAGGGTGTCGAGGATCGCCGAGGGTCGAGGGTCGGGAACTAGGGTAGAGGGTCGAGGTCGTTAAGGGGTCAAGGGTCGAAGGTTTCAGGTCGAGGGTTCCTATAGTGTCAAAGTATTGAAGAAATCCATGGCTTCATCATTAGCGGAGTAACCATGGCATGATGGTGCGAAGTCCTCAAAGTTGTTGGAATGGAGTCCGGATAGGATAATTTGCCTTTTGCTGAACTTTGTACCAAAAGCGGGTTATCCTATCTGAACTCGTTCAAAATAACTTTGAGAGCTTCGCACCATCATGCACCTATTTTTGCATAATGATGAAGACATGGTTTTGTTGAATCCTTTGACACTAGGCAACCTCCCGACCCTCGGCGATCTTGACCCTTGACCTCGACCGCTCGGCGATCCACGACCCTCTACCCTACATGCAGGCGTCGATGCCCACGTCACTTATGGGACATAGATGTACTGTTCAGCGCCGACCCCTCCCGATAGCTTCAACACGTGGGGGTCGATATTACCCTCCTAGCTTGAAGCGTTCTCGAGGCCACCTAACCCTTGAAGCGTTGTCGAGGCCACCCCAAACCCTAGAAGCAGCGTCGAGGCCACTAATATGATTCCTTATTGTGATTAGCTAGCTAGTTCTCGTTTGCCACTAATATATCCATATCTGTCATGTTTGAATAATAATTACCATGTTGTAAACATTTGTAGAAACTATGGACACCCCCGAGGCGAAGCACAAGAAGCGTTGTTGAGGGACATAATCGCACAAGGAAGTGATGTAAATCGCTCGTTGATGTTTCTCAACGACAACGATGGTCTGGAAGGAGAGGGTGAAGAAGCAGCTGGCTATGATTTACATGGCTCCGATGACCCAATGCGGTGCAAGAAGGAGAGGGTGAAGAAGTAGACCGTGAGGGCGGCTCCGGTGATCACCAAACCGAGTCCGGCCAGGTATATATATTAGTTAAGCCTGTGCTGACTAGCTCTCGTCTTTGTTTTGGTATATATGTACACATATTAATTAACTCTCGTCTTTGTTCTTTTTCTAGCCCTCCGGATCGAGCACAACCGGTAAAGAGGCGAGGCCGAAGAAAAAGTTGAGCTCGGATGAAAAGTTTGAGATCATACAAAATCGCGCGACGGCCAACCGATTGAACCGTCCGGACAAAGAAGGCATTTGTTGCTCGGTCGGGGGTTACGGTTAGGGACAAGATCGATCAGCATCCACCAATGGTATAAGCCTAAAACGAAGACCACGAGGTGTCTTGTGTCAATGATATGCAGAAAAATGATCTTTGGACTGAGCTGAAGTCAAATTTTACCCTACCGCTAGAGGATGATCCGGAGAAGCCAGATAATAGAGCCATTAATCAAGTCTTTTGCTCTTAAGAAGATGGCAGAACTATTCAGGAATTGGAAGAAAGAACTCAATCGTATGTCGAAAAAATGAGACACCAGAATTCAAGGGCAAATATGAGAAGATCGAGATATGGTGGCCGCATTTGTGGCCTACAAGACATCGGAAAAGAGTAAAAAGATGTCAGCGACAAACAAGAGAAATGCTGCGAAGAAGAAGCTTCACCATCGCGACGAAGTCGGTGGCTACCTCGTAGCCCGGCCAAGCGGCCAAAGGCTGAGAATGATCTGCTTGATAAAGGGATCGAACCGAGACAATGAACTGGCGGACCGTTGCGGGACTTGGTTCTTGGGGCGGCGGATCCTTGGACCCTATAACGAGGAAGTGCATTTGGGCGGACGAACAATTGGACATACCGGTCAAGAGGCTTCAGCATTATATCGAAGCAGCGCAGCAAGGAAGTTCGTTCGAGCGAGGAGAAGGGCGAGCTCACAATGGCCCTCGGGAATCCACAGCACCACAGGACGGACACGAGGCACGCCGAGCTCCGTTTAATGGAAGGCTGGATTTCGGACGCAGGGGTTACAAAACCCATGAGAGGAGGAAGAAACTGGAGTAGAGCCTAATGCAGGCGCTGCACGAAAGGGTAATGGGGCTAGAGGAATGAGAAGAGGAACGAGAAGCAGCAGATCACAACAAACGACCTGCCGAAGCTTCCCCCGAAGCTACCTCGCCATCTCAGCGGAGAAGCACCGTGGCTTCCACCGAGCTGCTTCAGCCAGAGCAGCATGCCTTGACGGCTCCTGCCAGCTATCCCATCAATGCTATCACGGATGCTGAACATTGCCACCTTATGGCGCAATGGAGCAATTTGAAGGTCAAGGTGGCTGTTGGCTCTGTTTATCCTACTAAACCCGACTCAACTTTTCACTGTCGGCCGATTCCAGAAGGATATGCTAAGGTGATGGTCGATGAAATAACGGAGGATTTGAGGACCTCGGCTTGACCATCCTACGGTGAAGGGAGTATCGGCTGGGTTACGCTCGAAGACTCCATGCCTATGGCGGAAGGATCTCATCAACCTTCCGTCTGGGCGCCTCCGCCTCCTCCTCCTCCTCCGTGAGTCGAGGCACTCCGCCTCCTCCTCCGTGAGTGGCGATCGGGGCACTCGGCCGGCTCCTTCTCCGGCGTGGCGGCACTCCGTCTCCTTCTCCGCTGCACCGCCCGCGCGTCAGGGCAGCCAGCCTCCTCCTTCTCCGCCTCGTCGGCAAAGGGCGGAAGAGACCCGCCGCCGCTCCGGCTGCTCCGGCGCGTCGTAGTCCTTCTCTTCGCCTCGTAAGCAAGGAAAGAAGACATCGCTCCGTCTGCTCTGCGGTGTCTAGCAGTATAGCGAAAGGCGGGAGGAGATCTGATTCGGTCCTTCTCTGAAGACTCGGAGAAGTTATCGTCTGAGAGGAGCGAGGAGGAAAGCGAAGATCGCGCAGACGAAGTGGATGACTGGTTTCAAGGGTTGAAAGCAAAGAGACATCCACCTCCGGAGGAGAAGGTAGATCCGGTCAAAGCGAAGCGCACTCGCTGCTACGACAAAACCACCCAAGTCTCCGCGAAAGGCAACTATGAGCGCATTATTGGAAGGCATTTGCGAAGCGGAGAGATCGGGAAATCTTGTCGGTGATCAAAGGATGAAAGAACGACGAGCTGGGAAACAAATTGCCCAGCTCGGCGAACAAGCAACAATCGTGCCCCCGCTCAAGGTGCACGCTAGCGACATCGTCGATCCGAGGATGGTGCCGGTTATGGCAATCCTGCAGATTACCTGCCCGACGATGTACATTATGATTTCTTGGAGGTGCAGATACAAAGATCTGATGCGGAAGCCTCTCGTCAAAGATGAAAGCTCTCTATCAGCGATGATCGAAGATTGCATGATTGGTACATGAAAACCTGCAAAGAGTGCGAGGGAGGAATACTTTGTATGTGAGAGTTAAAAGGAGCATGACCTCCTTGGAATTGAACTGTTGCCTATTCCATTTGAGGAGTTCTATCAGTTTTCAATCAATTGGCCCTCGATAAAGCAAGGGTCACCTTCTACTGTCTGTAAGTAGTACTACTTCTGTCATTAAGTATCTCTATATAACTCAGCTCTTTCATTGCATGTATTTATAAATATCCTCACTATATTATGCAGATTGAAGATCATAGAAATGAAGAAAAGACAAGTGGGTGATATTGGGTTCATTAACACATATCTCATAGATGCAAATGAGGTTAAATATTGTGCCGCTTGAAACCGAGGCCAACTTGCTACGATCGTTGGAAATAAATGAACACAAAAATATAATACTCTTTCCTTACAACTACACGTGAGTATTCTTGTCTTATGGCATATTCGGTTTCCTTATTTAGTCCAGGTTATAGTAATGTAATATTGATGAGTTATGCATGCGTGCAGAGTTCCACTATATTCTCCTAGAGATTAAGCTTGAGCAGGGAGTAGTAACTGTCTTAGACTCGAGGCGAAAAGATCCCAAGGAGTATCGGAGATGACTGAAATGCTCGAGAAGTAAGTTAAATCGATCATTATCCACCATATCAGCAACTTTGTTCATTTCGATATCAAGTAATTGTTTTCTTTGTATGGCAGGGCTTGGGAAAATTCACCAAAAAGCTCGGGACTACCGAAGAAGCTGCAATTTAGACACCAGTAAGTACTATATAGTAGCATATTCCACGCATCTCCTAGTGATTCAAGCGCTAGTTTCATCAATACCATTTAGCATGCTTGCTAATTATCAGTTTGATTGACCTCTGTTTCTTGTAAAGTGGTTGTGGCAGGAACAAGGGAATGATTTATGTGGATACTACGTTTGCGAGTCCATCCGCCACACGACCTATGAGAGGGGCTACTCCGATAAACAATATGAAGTGCGTAAATAAAATATTCACAATTTTATTTTATTACCATCATTTGTGTTGAGTTTCATTCATTCATATATATATATATATATTGACCCCTTTCTTAAAATTAGATGTTTGAGCGGGATGAACTCCTAGCGAGATCGCATGCGAGCAATTCAAGAGGAATTGGCGGCATTCTTTCTTGACCATGTGATCGCTGAAGGCGGAGAATACTATGTGGACCACGCGTCCGTATTGTAAAAGATAATTATTGTATATATGTAGCCAGTAGTGTCGGACGGATATCGAGAACTTGTTGCTCGACCAATCTCTCGGAGAAGGAGAGGTGGTCGATATCACTTCTCTCTGTATGCATATATGTTCATGGCGATCTTACATTTGCTTAATTACTAGCTAGCTAGCATGTCTAGTTAGTCCTCTCTATACGTATGTATAGTACGTAGCGTCGACCAAACGGACAAAAGAGAGGACACTTTTATGTATTAATTAGCTAGCTATAGCAAAATATATGAAACACCTAAATTAACCCCCAAAACCCCCAAACCCCCTCCCCTTTTCAAAAAAAAAACAAAAACCACAGCCATAGAAATCTTGTGTGGATGCCTATTGGTCCCGGTTGGCGCCACCAACGGGACCAAAGGCCCTCCTACTGAGTTCAGTGGACAGGCCACGTGGAGGCCCATTAGTCCAGGTTACGGATTGAACCGGGACTAAAAACCAGGTATTAATCACCGACCCTTTAGTCCCGTTCATGAACCGGGACTAGAAACCCTCACCAACCGGGTCAATAGGCCCTTTTTCTACTAGTGACTCCCGAAATTTTCCTCCCCTTGCTTCTACCACGGTTTTTCCGTCATGGGCCAGCCCAAAGAATGTCATGCAGCTGCGTCTCCGGCCCGCCCGGGGCGAAAAACCCATTTCTGTTATGATTTTTGTCATAGAAGTAGGAGCCCACCACATCTATGATGATACCGGGTTTTGTCACAATTATCGTCATAGAAGTGTCATATGTATGACAGAAAAAAAAATTGTTCGGCCCAAAATGTCACGGATGTGTATTTTTTTTGTAGTGCAAACAGTTAGATCAACACAGTGAATCATGTGAAACAACATGGAAAGAATAAAGAATGAAGAACTTGGGCGGCCAATGCTTACCAAGAAGGTGGACATGTCGGTTTTTGCAAGGACTTTGGTATATGAAGTGCGAACTGCAGCCCGATCATTGCACAATGCAACTGCTCGTTCGATTGCCGCTGCCGGGCGAAGCGAGATGCAAGTGCAAATGTTGGTGCAGGTGCGAAGCCGCTTCTTTGTTGCGGAGATGGTGCTCCTTGTAGAGCTGGTGCGGTGTCGGGCGAGTGCGGTGTCGATGCCCGATCCTCCGGTGATCGGTGATCGTGACACGGTAGGTGCCCAATCCTCGGTGGATCGGTGAGCATTTGCCATTGTCGATGCTAAACAGCTGCCGGTGCTCGATCCGTTCTTGAAGGTGGTACCGATGTGCGAGACAGCGGCGATCGTGTCGATGCGCTATGATCAGCTTTCTAACTTGATTAGGATCCGTGACCGTGATCCAGTTTTTCTTCATTTCTTTTAAACACGAGAAGGACTAATTGTGGCGTTTTGTTAAACCAAACTGCAGTTCATCATAGGGATTCAACTTGTACTCGGACAACGGTGATCCAATTTTTCGATAATATAAGTGATGGGCGGTGCCTTCATTCTGACCACGACATAAGAAGTGAAACCTGCGAAAATAGCCATCGTAGAGCAAACCAAGCGGTTTATTCGTGATGAATGTCACATGGCAAAACCTGCATCGTAAAATTGCGGGAAAAGAAAGAAAACATGAAATTAAATCAATACGATTTAGACGGTAAATCAATAAGATTTACTTGATGTGACACAGTGAATCCTTACCAGAAATCACTATGTTGAAGTACTAAATAGAAGATTGATCGTCCAACTACGGGTGGCATCACGGGGCCCCGCCTACTCCCTAAGCGGGACAGTCAAAGGTCGTGACAAATCGTATGGACCGAAAATCCATGGAATTTGGAAATCCTGGTGGGTGCGATAAACCCTGCAATGCATACAGATATTGGAGTGTAACCATAATTGATAAACCGTCCTCACAAAAATATGATTTGGATACTTCAAAATATCTGATGAATTGAGTGGACAGACATTAACATAGACCGTTCTCGGGATGACCACACACCAAAAGCGGCAGTACTAATAAACAATCTGAGGTTCACAAACACAAATCAAATCTTGAACAATTGTACTTACTACGGACAAACAACGTTGCACTAATTAAACTCTGCAGACTATTTCTTGCCACCGACCTACGGGACTTCGTGAGAGATGTCTACATGCACCATCACCATCTCGTCAACCTTGGAGAACCTAACAGAGTGGTCTTTCCACTCATAAACTTGATGATGCAGACAGGCCGCATCAGATTTGTTGGGAACCTTTACAAGAACCACAACCTTCGTAATCGAAGGCACAACCAAGAAATTGTTGTGGTCAAGTACAGCCTCGAGAACATGCCTGACAACAATGCTATAGGAAAACACTAGTTCAGGACACGTGGCGACAAGGACACAGCAGCTGGATAGTTTAGCAGTAGAACTCATGCTCAGGTCTTCCAGTTCAGATGGCATGACTTTGAGAACTTCATCTCCACTGCGGACCTGGTTCTAATTCAAACAGAAATCATATCTTATTACTACCTCCGTTCAGAAATATAAGATGATTTTTGATATTATACTCCATATATGACTACATATACGCACAGAAATGAGTGAACAAAGACACTAGAACATGTCTTGAAATGCATGAGAGCAGAGGGATTACTTGCAATATCCATAACACAAGTTACTGAGGAAAATATACCCTCTTCAAAGGTAGCATTGATGTTCATAAATTACTCCCTCCGTCCCAAAATTCTTGTCTTAGATTTGTCTAGATACGGATGTATCAAGTCACAGATACATCCGTATCTAGACAAATCTAAGAAAAAAATTGGGGCTGAAAATAGTTAACAATCTATAAGAAATCAGTGTCAACCTCTCGCATGTTTTGGTCAAAAGAGGAATTTAGAACCGTCATTTGGCACACTAAAATCACAAGTAAGATCACCCAGAAAGTTGTACTACCATAACTAGTACTGCGTGTTAGATGAAAAAACACGATCAAGATCGAGAAAAGATCGTCAACAAGAGACATTACGGACTTGCTTAATGAGGGATCCGTGGGGGGGCTTGGACAGGGCGATGTCTTTGAGCTTGTCTGTGGTAGTCTCGGCGGGATGCTTGCGCTTCTTCGTACCATGAGCCTCGACGGTTTTGGCGAGAGCCATAGACATCACGTCAGCCGGTGCTCGGTGTCCATCCAAGAGGAAGCTGAGAGAGAAGGCGAAAGGAGGAGCGAGATGAGGGAGAAGCGAAGCGAGTGGGGTTTTCTTCAAGAGGAAGCTGAGAGAGAAGAAGCGAAAGGATGGTTGCTTCATCTGTCCAACTTCTTCTTTGGAAAGGAGGGGTTTTGTGATTTGACGGCTCATTGGGCATTCTTCGCGGTAACTTGATCGGGGTAGTCTACCGTCACTCTACTACGGAGTAATTTAGTGCATAGCTGGTGGACCCGGTGTTGGCTGTCCCTGCGTCGGTGAAAGTGAGTAATTTAGTGCATGGCTGGAGGAGGATCCTCACGGTAGAGCGTGTCCTTTGTTTTTCTGAAGAAAAAAATGATTAGAACAAGCGTTTCCACTCTTACGATGGAGGAGTGCGAAACACGTCAGCCACTTGAACATACGGTGCTCCTACTACTAGGAATGTGCAGTCGTTCAAACGTCAGTACTACATAATCTTGTTGCTAGTGTAGTAAGATATGACGATAACAAATGATGTTGTGTGCATGTCAACTATATGTAACATAGTACCGCTTTTTCGACTGTCCGGTCAAGAATGAACGGTGAGATCAATGTTAACAAAACTAGGTCTCTGGCGCATGGAAATGCGGTGCTACTGATACTCCACGAAACATGAACCATATGAAACACGAATAGTGTTAGGCAGGGTGTATGAAGGGTGCACGAGATGGGAGCAAAAGTTCCCTTCTCGACCCACTTTTGGGTGTTTGGCAGACGGCATGAAGGATCCATGAGTCCACACTAGTAGGTTAATGATAACCCACAAATATAGGGGATCGCAACAGTTTTCGACGGTAGAGTATTCAACCCAAATTTATAGATTCGACACAAGGGGAGCCAAAGAATATTCTCAAGTATTAGCAGCTGAGTTGTCAATTCAACCACACCCGGAAACTTAGTATCTGCAGCAAAGTGTTTAGTAGCAAAGTAATATGATAGTGGTGGTAACGGTAACAAAAGTAAAGACAGCAAAAGTAATGTTTTTGGTATTTTGTAGTGATTATAACATAGCAAAGGAAAAGTAAATAAGCGTAAACCGGTATATGGAAAGTTCGTGAGGCACGGATCGGTGATGGATAATTATGCGGATGTGGTTCGTCATGTATGATCATAACATAGGGTGACACGAACTAGCTCCAATTCATCAATGTAATGTAGGCATGTATTCGAATATAGTCATACGTGCTTATGGAAAAGAACTTGCATGACATCTTCTGTCCTACCCTCTCGTGGCAGCGAGTCCTATTGAAACTAAGGGATATTAAGGCCTCCTTTTAATAGAGAACGGAACAAAGCATTAGCACATAGTGAATACATGAACTCCTCAAACTATGGTCATCACGGGAGTGGTCCGATTATTGTCACTTGGGGTTGCGGATCATAACACATAGTAGGTGACTATAGACTTGCAAGATAGGATCAAGAACACACATATTCATGAAAACATAATAGGTTCAGATCTAAAATCATGGCATTCGGGCCCTAGTGACAAGCATTAAGCATAGCAAAGTCATAGCAACATCAATCTCAGAACATAGTGGATACTAGGGATCAAACCCTAACAAAACTAACTCGATTACATGATAAATCTCATCCAACCCATCAGCGTCCAGCAAGCCTACGATGCAATTACTCACGCACGGCGGTGAGCATCATGAAATTGCTGATGGAGGATGATTGATGATGATGATGGCGACAAATCCCCCTCTCCGGAGCCCCGAACGGACTCCATATCAGCCCTCCCGAGAGAGATTAGGGCTTGGCGGCGGCTCCGTATCGTAAAATGCGATGAAACTTTCTCTTTGGTTTTTTTCTCCCCGAAGGCCAATATATGGAGTTGGAGTTGGCGTCGGAGGGTCTCCAGGGGGCCCACGAGGTAGGGGGGCGCGCCCACGAGGGGGGGGCGCCCCCACCCTTGTGGACAGGGTGTGGGCCCCCTGGTCTTCATCTTTGGCGAGGGTTTTTTATTATTTTTTATAAGACATCCCTTGGAGTTTCAGGTCATTCCGAGAACTTTTGTTTTCTGCACATAAAAGAACATCATGGCAATTCTGCTAAAAACAACGTTAGACCAGGTTAGTTCCATTCCAATCATACAAGTTAGAGTCCAAAACAAGGGCAAAAGTGTTTGGAAAAGTAGATACGACGGAGACGTATCAACTCCCGCAAGCTTAAACCCTTGCTTGTCCTCAAGCAATTTAGTCGACAAACTGAAAGAGAAAAAGAAAAACTTTTACAAACTCTGTTTGCTCTTGTTGTTGTACTTATGTCAAGCCAGCATTCAGGTTTTCAGCAATGATCATAACTAACCACATTTGCAATAACTCCTAGGTCTCATGTTTACTCGTATCAATAGCATAATCAGCTAGCAAGCCATAACAATAAATCTCGGATGACAACACTTTCTCAAAATAATCATAATATGATATAACAGGATGGTATCTCGCTAGCCCTTTCTGAGACCGCAAAACATAAATGCAGAGCACCTTCAAAGATCAAGGACTGACTAGACATTGTATTTCATGGTAAAGAGATCCAATCATAGTCATCATAATATAAATTAACAATAATGAATGCAAATGACAGCTGTGCTCTCCACTAGTGTTTTTTAATAAGAGGTGATGACTCAACATAAAAGTAAATAGATAGGCCCTTGCGAGAGAGGCGAGGATTTGTAGAGGTGCGAGCTCGATTTTGAAATAGAGATAAATTATATTTTGAGCGGCATACTTTCATTGTTAACATATCAACTAAGAGATGACGATATCTTCCATGCTAAACAAATTATAAGCGGTTCCCAAACAGAATGGTAAAGTTTATACTCCCTCCTCCACAAGCATCAATCCATGGCTTGCTCGAAACAACGAGTGCCTCCAACATTCAACGGATCGAGGGAGTTTTGTTTGCAATTATTTTGATTTAGTTTGCATAAAGCATGGGATGGGCATCCGGTGACCAGCCATTTTCTCATGAGTGAGGCGGAGTCCACTCCTCTTGAGAATAACCCGCCTAACACGGAAGATAAGCACAACCCTAGTTGATATATGAGCTATTCGAGCATGCAAAACAGAATGTTTATTTGAAGGTTTAGAGTTTGGCACATACAAATTTACTTGGAGCAGCAGGTAGATACCGCATATAGGAAGGTATAGTGGACTCATATGGAATAACTTTGGGGTTTAAGGGATTGGATGCACAAGCGATATTCCGCTTAGTACAAGTGAAAGCTAGCAAAAGGCGAGGCGACCAACTAGAGGCGACAGCGGTCATGAATGCATTAAAATTAATAAACATTGAATACAAGCATGAGTAGGATATAATCCACCATGAACATAAATATCGTGAAGGCTATGTTGATTTGTTTCAACTACATGCGTGAACATGTGCCAGAATCAAGTCACATAAATCATTCAAGGAGGATACCACTCCATCATACCACATCATAATCATCTCAATAGCATGTTGTACATAAGGTAAACCATTATAACTCATATCTAATCAAGCATGGCACAAGCAACTATGATCTCTAATTGTCATTGCAAACATGTTTATTCATAATCAGCTGAATCAAGAGCGATGAACTCATCATATTTACAAAAACAAAAGAGGTCGAGTTCATACCAGATTTTCCCTCTCGATCAGTCCATCATATATCATCATAATTGCCTTTCACTTGCGACCAAGCGATGTGAATAATAATAAGAGTGCCGTGCATTGGACTAAGCTGGAATCGCAAGCATTCAATAAGCGAGGATAAGACAAGGCAATATGGGCTCTTGGTTAAATCAACAATGATGCATATAAGAGCCACTACAACAATTTAATAATGGTCTTACGCTCTGACCCCCAAAAAAGAAAGAAATAAAACTATTTACAGGAAAGCTCCCAACAAGCAAAAGAAGAGCGGGAAATATTTTTGGGTTTTCTTTTTAATTATTACTACTACAGCAGGAAAAATAAACTACTACTATTTTTTGGTTTTCTAAGGTTTATTAAACACACAAGAAAAAGCGGGAAAAAGAAAATAAACTAGCATGGATATTACGGTGAAAGAGTATGAGCACCGACATCTAGCAATGAGTGTGTGTGAACATAAATGTAATGTTGGTGAAAATCGTACTCCCCATGCTTAGGATTTTGGCCTAAGTTGGTCTATTGCGAGGATAGCTGGCTGATACCCGTAAGGTGTAGCTGGGATCGTACTACGATGAAGAATAGTTGGGATCATAATATGATGAAGAGGACTTTGGCCCTTGCTTGGCGGCAATCGCCTCTGGATCCCAAGAATAAGCAGGCTGTCGTGGAGGCTCATCTTGTGGCTCGGTTCCGGGGCTGGTGCGAGTATTCGATGAAGCGAACAGCCATACGGAACAAAGTAAGGACCTGTAGACAAGTTAAACAAAGAGGGAGCAGGCAAAGTAATAGTCTCGGGTGATGTTTATCAAAGTACAATTTATATTTGAGCTCCCCTTGCGACTCTTAACAAGAAAATCATGCGCTAGCATACTCTTATAATCTAAATAAGCACGGGGCGACGCAGTTTCTTCTTTCTCCTCACGCCTAATAGGTATTTCAAAATATTCAGATAGGCGTGAAGCATAAATGCCTCCAAAGATGGGGCCCTTAGTATGGTTCAGACTAAACCGTCTAGCAACAATTCCACCCATCACTAGTGCAGAACCGGGCAATAGCACCGGCTCGTAAGGCCCTTTAGTGCGGTTTAGGAACCGGCACTAAAGTGTGGGCACTAAAGGCCCCCCTTAGTACGGTTCAGCACGAGCGGTGCTAAAGAGCCACCACGTGTACGAGCCAGCTCGAGGGCAGGAGCCCTTTAGTACCGGTTGGTAACACCAACGGTACTAAAATGTTTAGGGGGTTTTGGTTTTATGATTTCTTTTCATTTAATTTTGTGTTTTCCATTTTAATTCTTTTTCGTTTCACTTTCATGAGATATATATATAATAACTCATGCATGCTGCATCATACATCATCATATATAATAACAAGTCCTATTAGCTAATTAATCAAGCATCATCATACAACTTCTACTCGTTATTAATAATAAGTCATCGATCATCATCCTCATAGTCATTGAACCCAACCCTACATAATTGTTCTTAGCACATGATCATCGATGTCGGTAGGATCGGACCTAAACACACTTAAGGTAAAATAGCATAAAACAATATAGACCACGACTCTCCATTATGAAGAATGGAGATCATCCATCTCAATTCTTGCGCCTCACTTCCTTTTGCTTCCAAGAAGCTCCTTCGACTATCCATACATTTTTTCCATCCTTTGATTGTCATGTCTCCACTTCTTTTAGAAATCCGGTATGGACGGTTGAGATTAAATAGGATGACCTGGATATATGTTCAAAACACGAGCAGCTGCCGCCATTACGATACATCAAATGAGGCACACAATTCTCTGGGATAAGCTGTTGAAAAACATAGTAATAACCGTAATTAGCAATGATGTACTAGTTTTAGAAGTGCGCAAAAAGATGCACGGATGTCGTAATAGTAAAAAAACTTACGGGTATCTCCATGGTAGTTACCGTAGTTCAACACGTGCACTAGTGACGCGTATTGACCATAATGTTGAGGAGTTCGATTGTAGATATTGTAATTCTCAATATCATTACAAAATCAACCAGATGAGTTTTCTCCTTGTAAGTTAACTCGAGCCATCGGTGTAGTAAGTTCTATCTACCATATTACGCACATTCTTTGATACTTCAAAATAAGCTGTCAATGGAAATAAGCTGTCAACTATTTTGAAATGAACAATATAAGTTCTATTAATAATTAACTATGTTTGAGAAACTCACATAGCGGTAGAACTGGAGGAGTATCAACAAGGACCCAAATGTCCATATTGTCTTGCTCGATTTCAGGATCACCAAGATCCATGGTGACAAGCATACCCTCATCAAAACCATACAATTTGCAAAATGCTTCCCAATTTTGCAACCAAAATGGATTACGCTCTCAGCATTATACAACTTTACTTCAAAATCCACATCATGATGGGTCCTTAGGTGAATTTTCTTCGTTTCAAAATTCTCATGGTCTTCAAAATCCATCCTCTCAACACATAGCGTCTTGCATGGCAGGGATCAACTATACTCGAATTGTAAAGATGAAAATTACATGTTGAAATAGTTGAAGTCATGCTAATTATGAAAAAAAACTATACTCAAATTGTAAAATATGAAAATTACCGTTTCAACTTGAAAGTCTCCTCGAGCTTAATCTTTGAGCGCCGACCATCGTCCGGTGAGGCCTGTCGCACTCACCTCGATCGTGGTGGCACCGATCGCACCCCGGAGACTTTAAATAGTCCGATGATGACATTTCCTATACGTTCATAATTCAAAGACTAAATTAGATCATTATTATTCAACTAATCATATGCATATGCCTTGCATATAGTTCTATTAATTTTCTTGCTAAAAAGAAACTACTTCAACTAGTTCAACTACTAAGCACTTACTATAAATAGAATAATGTAGTACTTACTCAAAATAGAATAATTTATATAAACTCAAAATATATAAAAATTAAATAAACAAAAAACTCATTAACAAGTTATATTAATAAACTAGTTATATTAATTATTAAACTAGTTATACTAAGCACTTACTAAATTTTCTTACTAAAATAAACTAGTTATATTAATTATTGAACTAGTTCAAATCTCATATACCTAAATATATAAACTAGTTAGACAATTTGCTTACTAAAATAAACTAGTTATATTTATTATTCAACTAGTTCAAATCTCACATACCTAGCTAATTAATATCTAACTAAATTTTCTAAAAACAGAAAACAGAAAACAGAAAATAAGTATAAAAATGTGTGTGTGTGTGTATGTGTGTAGTGTGTATGTGTGT